>CM026389.1:27829348-27870851 GCA_014843695.1 Archivesica marissinica
TACCATCTTTAAGTGTATATCACAAAGTAGGCGTACCATATTTACGTGTATATCACAAAGTAGGTGTACCATATGTAAGTGTATATCACAAAGTAGGCGTACCATCTGTACGTGTATATCACAAAGTAGGTGTACCATCTGTAAGCGTATATCACCAAGTAGGCGTACCATCTGTACGTGTATATCACCAAGTAGGCGTACCATCTGTACGTGTATATCACAAAGTAGGCGTACCATCTGTAAGTGTATATCACCAAGTAGGCGTACCATCTTTACGTGTATATCACCAAGTAGGCGACCATCTGTACGTGTATATCAAAAGGTGTACCATCTGTACGGTATATCACCAAGTAGGTGTACCATCTGTAAGCGTGTATCACAAGTAGGTGTACCATCTGTAAGCGTGTACACCAAGTAGGTGTACCATCTGTACGTTATATCACCAAGAAGGTGTACCATCGTAACGTTATCACCAAGTAGGTGTACCATCTGTAAGCGTATATCACCAAGTAGGTGTACCATCTGTACGTGTATATAACCAAGTAGGTGTACCATTTGTAAGCGTATATCACCAAGTAGGTGTACCATCTGTAAGCGTGTATATCACAAAGTAGGTGTACCATCTGTACGTGTATATCACAAAGTAGGCGTACCATCTGTAAGCGTATATCACCAAGTAGGTGTACCATCTGTACGTGTATATCACCAAGTAGGCGTACCATCTGTACGTGTATATCACAAAGTAGGTGTACCATCTGTACGTGTATATCACCAAGTAGGCGTACCATCTTTAAGTGTATATCACCAAGTAGGTGTACCATCTGTACGTGTATATCACCAAGTAGGCGTACCATCTTTACGTGTATATCACAAAGTAGGTGTACCATATGTACGTGTATATCACCAAGTAGGCGTACCATCTGTACGTGTATATCACCAAGTAGGCGTACCATCTGTACGTGTATATCACAAAGTAGGTGTACCATCTGTACGTGTATATCACCAAGTAGGTGTACCATCTGTACGTGTATATCACAAAGTAGGTGTACCATCTGTAAGCGTGTATCACCAAGTAGGTGTACCATCTGTACGTGTATATCACCAAGAAGGTGTACCATCTGTAAGCGTATATCACCAAGTAGGGTACCATTGTAAGCGTATATCACAAAGTAGGTGTACCATCTGTACGTGTATATCACAAAGTAGGTGTACCATCTGTAAGCGTGTATCACCAAGTAGGTGTACCATCTGTACGTGTATATCACCAAGTAGGTGTACCATCTGTAAGCGTATATCACCAAGTAGGTGTACCATCTGTAAGCGTATATCACAAAGTAGGTGTACCATCTGTAAGCGTGTATATCACAAAGTAGGTGTACCATCTGTAAGCGTATATCACCAAGTAGGTGTACCATCTGTAAGCGTGTATATCACCAAGTAGGTGTACCATCTGTAAGCGTATATCACCAAGTAGGTGTACCATCTGTACGTGTATATCACAAAGTAGGTGTACCATCTGTAAGCGTGTATCACCAAGTAGGTGTACCATCTGTACGTGTATATCACCAAGTAGGTGTACCATCTGTAAGCGTATATCACCAAGTAGGTGTACCATCTGTAAGCGTATATCACCAAGTAGGTGTACCATCTGTAAGCGTGTATATCACCAAGTAGGTGTACCATCTGTAAGCGTATATCACCAAGTAGGTGTACCATCTGTAAGCGTGTATCACCAAGTAGGTGTACCATCTGTAAGCGTATATCACCAAGTAGGTGTACCATCTGTAAGCGTGTATCACCAAGTAGGTGTACCATCTGTAAGCGTGTATCACCAAGTAGGTGTACCATCTGTAAGCGTATATCACCAAGTAGGTGTACCATCTGTAAGCGTATATCACCAAGTAGGTGTACCATCTGTAAGCGTGTATTCACCAAGTAGGTGTACCATCTGTAAGCGTGTATCACCAAGTAGGTGTACCATCTGTAAGCGTGTATCACCAAGTAGGTGTACCATCTGTAAGCGTGTATCACTCAAGTAGGGTACCATCGTAGCGTGTATCACCAAGTAGGTGTACCATCTGTAAGCGTGTATCACCAAGAAGGTGTACCATCTGTAATAGTGTATCACCAAGTAGGTGTACCATCTGTAAGCGTGTATCACCAAGTAGGTGTACCATCTGTAAGCGTGTATATCACCAAGTAGGTGTACCATCTGTAAACGTGTATCACCAAGTAGGTGTACCATTTGTAAGCGTGTATATCACAAAGAAGGCGTACCATCTGTACGTGTATATCACCAAGAAGGTGTACCATTTGTAAGCGTGTATATCACCATGTAGGCGTACCATCTGTACGCGTGTATCACAAAGAAGGCGTACCATCTGTACGTGTATATCACAAAGTAGGTGTACCATCTGTACGCGTATGTCACAAAGTAGGTGTACCATCTGTAAGCGTATATCACCAAGTAGGTGTACCATCTGTAAGCGTGTATCACCAAGTAGGTGTACCATCTGTAAACGTGTATCACCAAGTAGGTGTACCATCTGTAAGCGTGTATCACCAAATAGGTGTACCATCTGTAAGCGTATATCACCAAGTAGGTGTACCATCTGTAAGCGTGTATCACCAAGAAGGTGTACCATCTGTAAGCGTGTATCACCAAGTAGGTGTACCATCTGTAAGCGTGTATCACCAAGTAGGTTTACCATCTGTAAGCGTGTATCACCAAGTAGGTGTACCATCTGTAAGCGTGTATCACCAAGAAGGTGTACCATCTGTAATAGTGTATCACCAAGTAGGTGTACCATCTGTAAGCGTGTATCACCAAGTAGGTGTACCATCTGTAAGCGTGTATCACCAAGAAGGTGTACCATCTGTAATAGTGTATCACCAAGTAGGTGTACCATCTGTAAGCGTGTATCACCAAGTAGGTGTACCATCTGTAAGCGTATATCACCAAGTAGGCGTACCATCTGTACGTGTATATCACAAAGTAGGCGTACCATCTGTACGTGTATATCACAAAGTAGGTGTACCATCTGTAAGCGTATATCACCAAGTAGGCGTACCATCTGTACGTGTATATCACAAAGTAGGTGTACCATCTGTAAGCGTATATCACCAAGTAGGCGTACCATCTGTACGTGTATATCACAAAGTAGGCGTACCATATGTACGTGTATATCACCAAGTAGGCGTACCATCTTTACGTGTATATCACAAAGTAGGCGTACCATATGTACGTGTATATCACCAAGTAGGCGTACCATCTTTACGTGTATATCACCAAGTAGGCGTACCATCTGTACGTGTATATCACAAAGTAGGTGTACCATCTGTACGTGTATATCACCAAGTAGGCGTACCATCTGTACGTGTATATCACAAAGTAGGTGTACCATCTGTAAGCGTGTATCACCAAGTAGGTGTACCATCTGTACGTGTATATCACAAAGTAGGTGTACCATCTGTACGTGTATATCACCAAGAAGGTGTACCATCTGTAAGCGTATATCACCAAGTAGGCGTACCATATGTAAGCGTATATCACCAAGTAGGCGTACCATCTGTACGTGTATATAACCAAGTAGGTGTACCATTTGTAAGCGTATATCACAAAGTAGGTGTACCATCTGTAAGCGTGTATATCACAAAGTAGGCGTACCATCTGTACGTGTATATCACAAAGTAGGCGTACCATCTGTAAGCGTATATCACCAAGTAGGCGTACCATCTGTACGTGTATATCACAAAGTAGGCGTACCATATGTACGTGTATATCACAAAGTAGGCGTACCATCTGTACGTGTATATCACCAAGTAGGCGTACCATCTGTACGTGTATATCACCAAGTAGGCGTACCATCTGTACGTGTATATCACAAAGTAGGCGTACCATATGTACGTGTATATCACCAAGTAGGCGTACCATCTTTACGTGTATATCACCAATAGGCGTACCATCTGTACGTGTATATCACAAAGTAGGTGTACCATCTGTACGTGTATATCACCAAGTAGGCGTACCATCTGTACGTGTATATCACAAAGTAGGTGTACCATCTGTAAGCGTGTATCACCAAGTAGGTGTACCATCTGTACGTGTATAGCACCAAGAAGGTGTACCATCTGTAAGCGTATATCACCAAGTAGGCGTACCATCTGTACGTGTATATCACAAAGTAGGTGTACCATCTGTACGCGTATGTCACAAAGTAGGTGTACCATCAGTAAGCGTATATCACCAAGTAGGTGTACCATCTGTAAGCGTGTATCACCAAGTAGGTGTACCATCTGTAAACGTGTATCACAAAGTATGTGTACCATCTGTAAGCGTGTATATCACCAAGTAGGTGTACCATCTGTACGTGTATATAACCAAGTAGGTGTACCATTTGTAAGCGTGTATCACCAAGTAGGTGTACCATCTGTAAGCGTGTATATCACCAAGTAGGTGAACCATCTGTAAGCGTGTATATCACCAAGTAGGTGTACCATCTGTACGTGTATATCACCATGTAGGTGTACCATCTGTACGTGTATATAACCAAGTAGGTGTACCATTTTTAAGCGTGTATCACCAAGTAGGTGTACCATCTGTAAGCGTGTATATCACCAAGTAGGTGTACAATCTGTAAGCGTGTATCACCAAGTAGGTGTACCATTTGTAAGCGTGTATATCACCAAGTAGGTGTACCATCTGTAAGCGTGTATATCACCATGTAGGCGTACCATCTGTACGCGTGTATCACAAAGAAGGCGTACCATCTGTACGTGTATATCACCAAGAAGGTGTACCATCTGTAAGCGTGTATCACCAAGTAGGTGTACCATCTGTAAGCGTGTATCACCAAGTAGGTGTACCATCTGTAAGTGTGTATCACCAAGAAGGTGTACCATCTGTACGTGTATATCACAAAGTAGGTGTACCATCTGTACGTGTATATCACAAAGTAGGTGTACCATCTGTAAGCGTGTATCACCATGTAGATGTACCATCTGTAAGTGTATATCACAAAATAGGTGTACCATCTGTAAGCGTATATCACAAAGTAGGTGTACCATCTGTACGTGTATATCACAAAGTAGGTGTACCATCTGTACGCGTATAACACAAAGTAGGTGTACCATCTGTAAGCGTATATCACCAAGTAGGCGTACCATCTGTACGTGTATATCACTAAGTAGGTGTACCATCTGTAAGCGTATATCACCAAGTAGGCGTACCATCTGTACGTGTATATCACAAAGTAGGTGTACCATCTGTACGTGTATGTCACAAAGTAGGTGTACCATCTGTAAGCGTATATCACCAAGTAGGTGTACCATCTGTAAGCGTGAATCACCAAGTAGGTGTACCATCTGTAAACGTGTATCACCAAGTAGGTGTACCATCTGTAAGCGTGTATCACCAAATAGGTGTACCATCTGTAAGCGTATATCACCAAGTAGGTGTACCATCTGTAAGCGTGTATCACCAAGAAGGTGTACCATCTGTAAGCGTGTATCACCAAGTAGGTGTACCATCTGTAAGCGTGTATCACCAAGTAGGTTTACCATCTGTAAGCGTGTATCACCAAGTAGGTGTACCATCTGTAAGCGTGTATCACCAAGAAGGTGTACCATCTGTAATAGTGTATCACCAAGTAGGTGTACCATCTATAAGCGTGTATCACCAAGTAGGTGTACCATCTGTAAGCGTGTATCACCAAGAAGGTGTACCATCTGTAATAGTGTATCACCAAGTAGGTGTACCATCTGTAAGCGTGTATCACCAAGTAGGTGTACCATCTGTAAGCGTGTATATCACCAAGTAGGTGTACCATCTGTAAACGTGTATCACCAAGTAGGTGTACCATTTGTAAGCGTGTATATCACAAAGAAGGCGTACCATCTGTACGTGTATATCACCAAGAAGGTGTACCATTTGTAAGCGTGTATATCACCATGTAGGCGTACCATCTGTACGCGTGTATCACAAAGAAGGCGTACCATCTGTACGTGTATATCACAAAGTAGGTGTACCATCTGTACGCGTATGTCACAAAGTAGGTGTACCATCTGTAAGCGTATATCACCAAGTAGGTGTACCATCTGTAAGCGTGTATCACCAAGTAGGTGTACCATCTGTAAACGTGTATCACCAAGTAGGTGTACCATCTGTAAGCGTGTATCACCAAATAGGTGTACCATCTGTAAGCGTATATCACCAAGTAGGTGTACCATCTGTAAGCGTGTATCACCAAGAAGGTGTACCATCTGTAAGCGTGTATCACCAAGTAGGTGTACCATCTGTAAGCGTGTATCACCAAGTAGGTTTACCATCTGTAAGCGTGTATCACCAAGTAGGTGTACCATCTGTAAGCGTGTATCACCAAGAAGGTGTACCATCTGTAATAGTGTATCACCAAGTAGGTGTACCATCTGTAAGCGTGTATCACCAAGTAGGTGTACCATCTGTAAGCGTGTATCACCAAGAAGGTGTACCATCTGTAATAGTGTATCACCAAGTAGGTGTACCATCTGTAAGCGTGTATCACCAAGTAGGTGTACCATCTGTAAGCGTATATCACCAAGTAGGCGTACCATCTTTACGTGTATATCACAAAGTAGGCGTACCATATGTACGTGTATATCACAACGTAGGTGTACCATCTGTAAGCGTATATCACCAAGTAGGCGTACCATCTGTACGTGTATATCACAAAGTAGGTGTACTATCTGTAAGCGTATATCACCAAGTAGGCGTACCATCTGTACGTGTATATCACAAAGTAGGCGTACCATATGTTCGTGTATATCACAAAGTAGGCGTACCATCTGTAAGCGTATATCACCAAGTAGGCGTACCATCTTTACGTGTATATCACAAAGTAGGCGTACCATATGTACGTGTATATCACAAAGTAGGCGTACCATCTTTACGTGTATATCACCAAGTAGGTGTACCATCTGTACGTGTATATCACCAAGTAGGCGTACCATCTTTACGTGTATATCACAAAGTAGGCGTACCATATGTACGTGTATATCACCAAGTAGGCGTACCATCTTTACGTGTATATCACCATGTAGGCGTACCATCTGTACGTGTATATCACAAAGTAGGTGTACCATCTGTACGTGTATATCACCAAGTAGGCGTACCATCTGTACGTGTATATCACAAAGTAGGTGTACCATCTGTAAGCGTGTATCACCAAGTAGGTGTACCATCTGTACGTGTATATCACCAAGAAGGTGTACCATCTGTAAGCGTATATCACCAAGTAGGCGTACCATATGTAAGCGTATATCACCAAGTAGGCGTACCATCTGTACGTGTATATAACCAAGTAGGTGTACCATTTGTAAGCGTATATCACAAAGTAGGTGTACCCTCTGTAAGCGTGTATATCACAAAGTAGGCGTACCATCTTTACGTGTATATCACAAAGTAGGCGTACCATCTGTAAGCGTATATCACCAAGTAGGCGTACCATCTTTACGTGTATATCACAAAGTAGGCGTACCATATGTACGTGTATATCACAAAGTAGGCGTACCATCTTTACGTGTATATTACCAAGTAGGCGTACCATATGTACGTGTATATCACCAAGTAGGCGTACCATCTTTACGTGTATATCACAAAGTAGGCGTACCATATGTACGTGTATATCACCAAGTAGGCGTACCATCTTTACGTGTATATCACCAAGTAGGCGTACCATCTGTACGTGTATATCACAAAGTAGGTGTACCATCTGTACGTGTATATCACCAAGTAGGCGTACCATCTGTACGTGTATATCACAAAGTAGGTGTACCATCTGTAAGCGTGTATCACCAAGTAGGTGTACCATCTGTACGTGTATAGCACCAAGAAGGTGTACCATCTGTAAGCGTATATCACCAAGTAGGCGTACCATATGTAAGCGTATATCACCAAGTAGGCGTACCATCTGTACGTGTATATCACCAAGTAGGTGTACCATCTGTAAGCGTATATCACCAAGTAGGTGTACCATCTGTACGTGTATATCACCAAGTAGGTGTACCATCTGTAAGCGTATATCACCAAGTAGGTGTACCATCTGTAAGCGTATATCACCAAGTAGGTGTACCATCTGTACGTGTATATCACCAAGTAGGTGTACCATCTGTAAGCGTGTATATCACCAAGTAGGTGTACAATCTGTAAGCGTGTATCACCAAGTAGGTGTACCATTTGTAAGCGTGTATATCACCAAGTAGGTGTACCATCTGTAAGCGTGTATATCACCATGTAGGCGTACCATCTGTACGCGTGTATCACAAAGAAGGCGTACCATCTGTACGTGTATATCACCAAGAAGGTGTACCATTTGTAAGCGTGTATATCACCATGTAGGCGTACCATCTGTACGCGTGTATCACAAAGAAGGCGTACCATCTGTACGTGTATATCACAAAGTAGGTGTACCATCTGTACGCGTATGTCACAAAGTAGGTGTACCGTCTGTGAGCGTATATCACCAAGTAGATGTACCATCTGTAAGCGTATATCACCAAGTAGGCGTACCATCTGTACGTGTATATCACAAAGTAGGTGTACCATCTGTACGCGTATGTCACAAAGTAGGTGTACCATCTGTAAGCGTATATCACCAAGTAGGTGTACCATCTGTAAGCGTGTATCACCAAGTAGGTGTACCATCTGTAAACGTGTATCACCAAGTAGGTGTACCATCTGTAAGCGTGTATCACCAAATAGGTGTACCATCTGTAAGCGTATATCACCAAGTAGGTGTACCATCTGTAAGCGTGTATCACCAAGAAGGTGTACCATCTGTAAGCGTGTATCACCAAGTAGGTGTACCATCTGTAAGCGTGTATCACCAAGTAGGTTTACCATCTGTAAGCGTGTATCACCAAGTAGGTGTACCATCTGTAAGCGTGTATCACCAAGAAGGTGTACCATCTGTAATAGTGTATCACCAAGTAGGTGTACCATCTGTAAGCGTGTATCACCAAGTAGGTGTACCATCTGTAAGCGTGTATCACCAAGAAGGTGTACCATCTGTAATAGTGTATCACCAAGTAGGTGTACCATCTGTAAGCGTGTATCACCAAGTAGGTGTACCATCTGTAAGCGTATATCACCAAGTAGGCGTACCATCTTTACGTGTATATCACAAAGTAGGCGTACCATATGTACGTGTATATCACAAAGTAGGTGTACCATCTGTAAGCGTATATCACCAAGTAGGCGTACCATCTGTACGTGTATATCACAAAGTAGGCGTACCATCTGTACGTGTATATCACAAAGTAGGCGTACCATCTGTAAGCGTATATCACCAAGTAGGCGTACCATCTTTACGTGTATATCACAAAGTAGGCGTACCATATGTACGTGTATATCACAAAGTAGGCGTACCATCTTTACGTGTATATCACCAAGTAGGCGTACCATATGTACGTGTATATCACCAAGCAGGCGTACCATCTTTACGTGTATATCACAAAGTAGGCGTACCATATGTACGTGTATATCACCAAGTAGGCGTACCATCTTTACGTGTATATCACCAAGTAGGCGTACCATCTGTACGTGTATATCACAAAGTAGGTGTACCATCTGTATGTGTATATCACCAAGTAGGCGTACCATCTGTACGTGTATATCACAAAGTAGGTGTACCATCTGTAAGCGTGTATCACCAAGTAGGTGTACCATCTGTACGTGTATATCACCAAGAAGGTGTACCATCTGTAAGCGTATATCACCAAGTAGGCGTACCATATGTAAGCGTATATCACCAAGTAGGCGTACCATCTGTACGTGTATATAACCAAGTAGGTGTACCATTTGTAAGCGTATATCACAAAGTAGGTGTACCATCTGTAAGCGTGTATATCACAAAGTAGGCGTACCATCTTTACGTGTATATCACAAAGTAGGCGTACCATCTGTAAGCGTATATCACCAAGTAGGCGTACCATCTTTACGTGTATATCACAAAGTAGGCGTACCATATGTACGTGTATATCACAAAGTAGGCGTACCATCTTTACGTGTATATCACCAAGTAGGCGTACCATATGTACGTGTATATCACCAAGTAGGCGTACCATCTTTACGTGTATATCACAAAGTAGGCGTACCATATGTACGTGTATATCACCAAGTAGGCGTACCATATTTACGTGTATATCACCAAGTAGGCGTACTATCTGTACGTGTATATCACAAAGTAGGTGTACCATCTGTACGTGTATATCACCAAGTAGGCGTACCATCTGTACGTGTATATCACAAAGTAGGTGTACCATCTGTAAGCGTGTATCACCAAGTAGGTGTACCATCTGTACGTGTATAGCACCAAGAAGGTGTACCATCTGTAAGCGTATATCACCAAGTAGGCGTACCATATGTAAGCGTATATCACCAAGTAGGCGTACCATCTGTACGTGTATATAACCAAGTAGGTGTACCATTTGTAAGCGTATATCACAAAGTAGGTGTACCATCTGTAAGCGTATATCACCAAGTAGGCGTACCATCTGTACGTGTATATCACAAAGTAGGTGTACTATCTGTAAGCGTATATCACCAAGTAGGCGTACCATCTGTACGTGTATATCACAAAGTAGGCGTACCATATGTACGTGTATATCACAAAGTAGGCGTACCATCTGTAAGCGTATATCACCAAGTAGGCGTACCATCTTTACGTGTATATCACAAAGTAGGCGTACCATATGTACGTGTATATCACCAAGTAGGCGTACCATCTTTACGTGTATATCACCAAGTAGGCGTACCATCTTTACGTGTATATCACAAAGTAGGCGTACCATATGTACGTGTATATCACAAAGTAGGCGTACCATCTTTACGTGTATATCACCAAGTAGGCGTACCATATGTACGTGTATATCACCAAGTAGGCGTACCATCTTTACGTGTATATCACAAAGTAGGCGTACCATCTGTACGTGTATATCACCAAGTAGGCGTACCATCTGTACGTGTATATCACCAAGTAGGCGTACCATCTGTACGTGTATATCACAAAGTAGGTGTACCATCTGTACGTGTATATCACCAAGTAGGCGTACCATCTGTACGTGTATATCACCAAGTAGGCGTACCATCTGTACGTGTATATAACCAAGTAGGTGTACCATTTGTAAGCGTATATCACAAAGTAGGTGTACCATCTGTAAGCGTATATCACCAAGTAGGCGTACCATCTGTACGTGTATATCACAAAGTAGGCGTACCATCTGTAAGCGTATATCACCAAGTAGGCGTACCATATGTACGCGTATATCACAAAGTAGGCGTACCATCTGTACGTGTATATCACAAAGTAGGCGTACCATCTGTACGTGTATATCACAAAGTAGGCGTACCATCTGTACGTGTATATCACCAAGTAGGCGTACCATCTTTACGTGTATATCACAAAGTAGGCGTACCATATGTACGTGTATATCACCAAGCAGGCGTACCATCTTTACGTGTATATCACAAAGTAGGTGTACCATCTGTACGTGTATATCAACAAGAAGGTGTACCATCTGTAAGCGTATATCACCAAGTAGGCGTACCATATGTAAGCGTATATCACCAAGTAGGCGTACCATCTGTACGTGTATATAACCAAGTAGGTGTACCATTTGTAAGCGTATATCACAAAGTAGGTGTACCATCTGTAAGCGTGTATATCACAAAGTAGGCGTACCATCTTTACGTGTATATCACAAAGTAGGTGTACCATCTGTAAGCGTATATCACCAAGTAGGCGTACCATCTTTACGTGTATATCACAAAGTAGGCGTACCATATGTACGTGTATATCACAAAGTAGGCGTACCATCTTTACGTGTATATCACCAAGTAGGCGTACCATATGTACGTGTATATCACCAAGTAGGCGTACCATCTTTACGTGTATATCACAAAGTAGGTGTACCATCTGTACGTGTATATCACCAAGAAGGTGTACCATCTGTAAGCGTATATCACCAAGTAGGCGTACCATATGTAAGCGTATATCACCAAGTAGGCGTACCATCTGTACGTGTATATAACCAAGTAGGTGTACCATTTGTAAGCGTATATCACAAAGTAGGTGTACCATCTGTAAGCGTGTATATCACAAAGTAGGTGTACCATCTGTAAACGTATATCACTAAGTAAGTGTACCATCTGTAAGCGTGTATATCACCATGTAGGTGTACCATCTGTAAGCGTATATCACCAAGTAGGTGTACCATCTGTACGTGTATATCACAAAGTAGGTGTACCATCTGTAAGCGTGTATCACCAAGTAGGTGTACCATCTGTACGTGTATAGCACCAAGAAGGTGTACCATCTGTAAGCGTATATCACCAAGTAGGTGTACCATTTGTAAGCGTATATCACAAAGTAGGTGTACCATCTGTAAGCGTGTATATCACAAAGTAGGTGTACCATCTGTAAACGTATATCACTAAGTAAGTGTACCATCTGTAAGCGTGTATATCACCATGTAGGTGTACCATCTGTAAGCGTATATCACCAAGTAGGTGTACCATCTGTAAGCGTATATCACAAAGTAGGTGTACCATCTGTAAGCGTGTATCACCAAGTAGGCGTACCATCTGTACGTGTATATCACCAAGTAGGTGTACCATCTGTAAGCGTATATCACCAAGTAGGGTACCATCTGTACGTGTATATCACAAAGTAGGTGTACCATCTGTAAGCGTGTATCACCAAGTAGGCGTACCATCTGTACGTGTATATAACCAAGTAGGTGTACCATTTGTAAGCGTATATCACAAAGTATGTGTACCATCTGTAAGCGTGTATATCACCAAGTAGGTGTACCATCTGTACGTGTATATAACCAAGTAGGTGTACCATTTGTAAGCGTATATCACCAAGTAGGTGTACCATCTGTAAGCGTGTATATCACCAAGTAGGTGTACCATCTGTACGTGTATATCACCATGTAGGTGTACCATCTGTACGTGTATATAACCAAGTAGGTGTACCATTTTTAAGCGTGTATCACCAAGTAGGTGTACCATCTGTAAGCGTGTATATCACCAAGTAGGTGTACAATCTGTAAGCGTGTATCACCAAGTAGGTGTACCATTTGTAAGCGTGTATATCACCAAGTAGGTGTACCATCTGTAAGCGTGTATATCACCATGTAGGCGTACCATCTGTACGCGTGTATCACAAAGAAGGCGTACCATCTGTACGTGTATATCACCAAGTAGGTGTACCATCTGTAAGCGTGTATATCACCAAGTAGGCGTACCATCTGTAAGCGTGTATCACAAAGTAGGTGTACCATCTGTACGTGTATATCACCAAGTAGGTGTACCATCTGTAAGCGTGTATCACCAAGTAGGTGTACCATCTGTACGTGTATATCACAAAGTAGGTGTACCATCTGTAAGCGTATATCACCAAGTAGGTGTACCATTTGTAAGCGTGTATCACAAAGTAGGTGTACCATTTGTAAGCGTGTATCACAAAGTAGGTGTACCATCTGTAAGCGTGTATCACCATGTAGATGTACCATTTGTATGTGTATATCACAAAGTAGGTGTACCATTTGTAAGCGTATATCACAAAGTAGGTGTACCATCTGTACTTCATGTCAGCCAAACTGTATATGTAGTAATTATCACAGATCACTTCTTTTAGAAGGATATAAATTATGGTAGCCAAACCAATGTTCAAAGTAAAGGTAATACTCTCAGTAAAGGAGGTGGGATAGATATGGCGACTATTTATCAACTGCACGATAGCTAAATGGCTGTATTTTGTATGGAGATATAATAGTATATTAACCTAAATCTCTATGAAAGAAATGGTTAAATGGCTGTCGTTTGTATGGAGATATAATAGTATATTAACCTAAATCTCTATGAAAGAAATGGTTAAATGGCTGTCGTTTGTATGGAGATATAATAGTATATTAACCTAAATCTCTATGCCATAAATGGTTAAAATACACGTTTGCTGTACACTCTATGATATTTTGAAACGAGATACATATGGTGTAGACTGAATATAACAAAAGGTATATCGTATGAAGCAGGGGTATAATATATTGACAAAACACGATGTTTTACATCTCAATTTCTAAGTTATGTTATATAATAGGGCAGGTGAGTATCACGTTCCTGTATACAGGATGTACACGTACAGTCACATTGAATAAATGCATACATAGTACACGTACAGTCACATTGAATAAATGCATACATAGTACACGTACAGTCACATTGAATAAATGCATACATAGTACACGTACAGTCACATTGAATAACATGCATACATAGTACACGTACATACACTGTGGATTATTAGGACGCACTGCAGATCCCAGTACACCCGTCTTCATTGACCGGGGTTTCTGTTAATGTTACCTGACTCTTAGCTCCTGGATCAAAATCCTACCCCGGGAGCACAGGAATCAGTTGGTCCTCGGCTGCGTATTCGTGTGTGGGTGGGTGTGTTTTACTTTTATTTATCGTCGCTACAGGTTGCCCATATGAGCGACGCCTCCTGAAGAGATTAGTCATTTTAGATTATTGGAGGATAGTGCAATGATACAGACAGATACCCATTCCAGAGTCTCCTCTGGTTCCTTTACGTACACGGTGTACAGCACCGACACGAGACCTCGGTTTAACATCCCATCTGAACGACTGTTAATTTTATTAGGGTCAGACGGGGATCGAACCTGCGATCCCTGGATTACCAGTCCAGCGTGTTACCACTGCACTACAGATCCGTCCAAACTGCTTATTCGTTCTGTCGTTCAGACTTACATAGCAGGAAATCGTCATATCTGGAGGCTATTCAACTATATAACCGAAACCTCTGTACACGCTCACTAGAGGACGGTCAGCCTAAACCGAATATTCGGGAATATTCTACATACACATGTACAACCGGTCAGCTTACTGTAATATGCGGATGGGGCAAAATACTTGTCATTCGGAAAAATGAAAACGGATTAATACATATTTGTCATATTAGATGGTACCTACTCAGATACATACAATCTAGCTGCAGTGGAGCACGAACTCCGGGCCGTTCGCACCTGAAGCATACCCTCTACCTATGCGCTATTACGACTTCCACACCGTGTGTGTGGGCATGAATTACACAGACACCGGGTATGTGGGCACGAATGACTGTGAAATTGTGAAATTGATGTCCACATACCCAGTGCCTGTGTAAGTCATTGCCCACATGCACATTGTCTGTGTAAATCATGCCCACATATCCAGTGTATGTGTAAATCATGCCCACATATTCAGTGTCTGTGTAAATCATGCCCACACACCCAGTGTCTGTGTAAATCATGCCCACATACCCAGTGTCTGTAAATCATGCCCACATACCCAGTGTCTGTAAATCATGCCCACATATCCAGTGTCTGTGTAAATCATGCCCACATACCCAGTGCCTGTAAATCATGCCCACATACCCAGTGTCTGTAAATCATGCCCACATATCCAGTGTCTGTGTAAATCATGCCCACATATCCAGTGTCTGTGTAAATCATGCCCACATATCCAGTGTCTGTAAATCATGCCCACATATCCAGTGTCTGTGTAAATCATGCCCACATACCCAGTGTCTGTAAATCATGCCCACATACCCAGTGTCTGTAAATCATGCCCACACACCCAGTGTCTGTGTAAATCATGCCCACATACCCAGTGTCTGTAAATCATGCCCACATATCCAGTGTCTGTGTAAATCATGCCCACATATCCAGTGTCTGTAAATCATGCCCACATATACAGTGTCTGTGTAAATCATGCCCACATACCCGGTGTATGTAAATCATGCCCACATATCCAGTGTCTGTGTAAATCATGCCCACATATCCAGTGTCTGTAAATCATGCCCACATATACAGTGTCTGTGTAAATCATGCCCACATATCCAGTGTCTGTGTAAATCATGCCCACATATACAGTGTCTGTGTAAATCATGCCCACACACCCAGTGTCTGTGTAAATCATGACCACATATCCAGTGTCTGTGTAAATCATGCCCACATTCCCAGTGTATGTAAATCATGCCCACATACCCAGTGTCTGTGTAAATCATGCCCACATACCCAGTGTCTGTAAATCATGCCCACATATCCAGTGTCTGTGTAAATCATGCCTACATATCCAGTGTCTGTAAATCATGCCCACATATACAGTGTCTGTGTAAATCATGCCCAAATATCCAGTGTCTGTGTAAATCATGCCCACATATCCAGTGTCTGTGTAAATCATGCCCACATTCCCAGTGTCTGTGTAAATCATGCCCACATTCCCAGTGTCTGTGTAAATCATGCCCACACACCCAGTGTCTGTGTAAATCATGCCCACATACCCAGTGTCTGTAAATCATGCCCACATACCCAGTGTCTGTAAATCATGCCCACATATCCAGTGTCTGTAAATCATGCCCACATACCAAGTGTCTGTGTAAATCATTCCCACATATCCAGTGTCTGTGTAAATCATGCCCACATACCCAGTGTCTGTAAATCATGCCCACATATCCAGTGTCTGTAAATCATGCCCACATACCCAGTGTCTGTAAATCATGCCCACATATGCAGTGTCTGTAAATCATGCCCACATATACAGTGTCTGTGTAAATCATGCCCACATACCCAGTGTCTGTAAATCATGCCCACATATACAGTGTATGTGTAAATCATGCCCACATATACAGTGTCTGTGTAAATCATGCCCACATATCCAGTGTCTGTAAATCATGCCCACATACCCAGTGTCTGTAAAGCATGCCCACATATCCAGTTTCTGTGTAAATCATGCCCACATACCCAGTGTCTGTACATCATGCCCACATACCCAGTGTCTGTAAATCATGCCCACATATCCAGTGTCTGTGTAAACCATGCCCACATATCCAGTGTCTGTAAATCATGCCCACATATCCAGTGTATGTGTAAATCATGCCCACATACCCATTGTCTGTGTAAATCATGCCCACATACGCAGTGTCTGTGTAAATCATGCCCACATATCCAGTGTCTGTAATTCATGCCCACATACCCAGTGTCTGTAAATCATGCCAACATACCCAGTGTCTGTAAATCATGCCCACATATCCAGGGTCTGTAATTCATGCCCACATACCCAGTGTCTGTAAATCATGCCCACATACCCAGTGTCTGTAAATCATGCCCACATATCCAGTGTCTGTGTAAATCATGCCCGCATATCCAGTGTCTGTGTAAATCATGCCCACATATCCAGTGTCTGTGTAAATCATGCCCGCATACCCAGTGTCTGTGTAAATCATGCCCACATATCCAGTGTCTGTGTAAATCATGCCCACATACCCAGTGTATGTAAATCATGCCCACATACCCAGTGTCTGTAAATCATGCCCACATACCCAGTGTCTGTAAATCATGCCCACATACCCAGTGTCTGTAAATCATGCCCACACACCCAGTGTCTGTGTAAATCATGCCCACATATCCAGTGTCTGTGTAAATCATGCCCACATATCCAGTGTCTGTAAATCATGCCCACATATACAGTGTCTGTGTAAATCATGCCCACATATCCAGTGTCTGTGTAAATCATGCCCACATATACAGTGTCTGTGTAAATCATGCCCACACACCCAGTGTCTGTGTAAATCATGACCACATATCCAGTGTCTGTGTAAATCATGCCCACATTCCCAGTGTCTGTAAATCATGCCCACATACCCAGTGTCTGTGTAAATCATGCCCACATACCCAGTGTCTGTAAATCATGCCCACATATCCAGTGTCTGTGTAAATCATGCCCACATATCCAGTGTCTGTAAATCATGCCCACATATACAGTGTCTGTGTAAATCATGCCCACATATCCAGTGTCTGTGTAAATCATGCCCACATATCCAGTGTCTGTGTAAATCATGCCCACATTCCCAGTGTCTGTGTAAATCATGCCCACATTCCCAGTGTCTGTGTAAATCATGCCCACACACCCAGTGTCTGTGTAAATCATGCCCACATACCCAGTGTCTGTAAATCATGCCCACATACCCAGTGTCTGTAAATCATGCCCACATATCCAGTGTCTGTAAATCATGCCCACATACCAAGTGTCTGTGTAAATCATTCCCACATATCCAGTGTCTGTGTAAATCATGCCCACATACCCAGTGTCTGTAAATCATGCCCACATATCCAGTGTCTGTAAATCATGCCCACATACCCAGTGTCTGTAAATCATGCCCACATATCCAGTGTCTGTAAATCATGCCCACATACCCAGTGTCTGTAAATCATGCCCACATATACAGTGTCTGTGTAAATCATGCCCACATATACAGTGTCTGTGTAAATCATGCCCACATATCCAGTGTCTGTAAATCATGCCCACATATCCAGTTTCTGTGTAAATCATGCCCACATACCCAGTGTCTGTACATCATGCCCACATACCCAGTGTCTGTAAATCATGCCCACATATCCAGTGTCTGTGTAAACCATGCCCACATATCCAGTGTCTGTAAATCATGCCCACATATCCAGTGTCTGTGTAAATCATGCCCACATACCCATTGTCTGTGTAAATCATGCCCACATACACAGTGTCTGTGTAAATCATGCCCACATATCCAGTGTCTGTGTAAATCATGCCCACATACCCATTGTCTGTGTAAATCATGCCCACATACACAGTGTCTGTGTAAATCATGCCCACATATCCAGTGTCTGTGTAAATCATGCCCACATACCCATTGTCTGTGTAAATCATGCCCACATACACAGTGTCTGTGTAAATCATGCCCACATACCCAGTGTCTGTAAATCATGCCCACATATCCAGTGTCTGTAATTCATGCCCACATACCCAGTGTCTGTAAATCATGCCCACATACCCAGTGTCTGTAAATCATGCCCACATATCCAGTGTCTGTGTAAATCATGCCCGCATATCCAGTGTCTGTGTAAATCATGCCCACATATCCAGTGTCTGTGTAAATCATGCCCGCATACCCAGTGTCTGTGTAAATCATGCCCACATATCCAGTGTCTGTGTAAATCATGCCCACATACCCAGTGTAGGTAAATCATGCCCACATACCCAGTGTCTGTAAATCATGCCCACATACCCAGTGTCTGTAAATCATGCCCACATACCCAGTGTCTGTAAATCATGCCCACATATCCAGTGTCTGTGTAAACCATGCCCACATACCCAGTGTCTGTGTAAATCATGCCCACATACCCAGTGTCTGTGTAAATCATGCCCACATACCCAGTGTCTGTGTAAATCATGCCCACATATCCAGTGTATGTGTAAATCATGCCCACATACCCAGTGTCTGTAAATCATGCCCACATATCCAGTGTCTGTGTAAGTCATGCCCACATACCCAGTGTCTGTAAATCATGCCCACATACCCAGTGTCTGTAAATCATGCCCACATATCCAGTGTCTGTGTAAACCATGCCCACATACCCAGTGTCTGTAAATCATGCACACATAGCCAGTGTCTGTAAATCATGCCCACATATCCAGTGTCTGTAAATCATGCCCACATACCCAGTGTCTGTAAATCATGCACACATGCGCAGTGTATTTGTCGTATTTCTCTGCAGGTGCAGCAACAGACTTGAGGTATCCTGACGAGGATCCATGCATCCTCATAAATGTCGTGTCCAACAACTCTCTAAGCTGGAAACCAGCCGGCGGATCTGCAATAGTAAGTGTCCTGGTCGCTATTTAACCCTTAAAGAGAATGCATGCGTCCTCATAAATGTCGAGTCCAACAACTCTCTAAGCTGGAAACCAGCCGGCGGATCTGCAATAGTAAGTGTTGCGTAAAGCTGGACAACAGCCAACATGAATACGTTTATGTGCATGCTACATCCCATTCTTGGTTGCGTTTGCTTTGTGTGTGGGCATGTCAAATGTCGTGGGAGAGAGGATGTTGTATGCCATGGCCGATTTGATGCTGGAACAGTTTTAGAAGCCCCAGTACAAAGCATTGAACAGCTGTAGAAAATCACAATCTGTGTTAATAGTCAGAGATACCATTTAAATTGTGTAGAAAATGTCATGTATTAATAATTGAAATAATTACATCGCTTAATTTCGCCATTTTGTTTTCTTATTTTGTTATGCTATAACGTCCTTACTTATTATCAATTTTTTTATGCCAGCTGTAAATGGTTTTACAATAGTGATATTATAAGCTGTATCATTTCTTGTGATTGTGTTTATCTGTGTCTACCATTACTTGTAGGTTGTCCCTGTACACTTTACAGAAGCTGTAGTGAGTGATAGAAGTTGCAACGACATCGATCCATTCCTCGAGTTATTCTGGGCATCAGACACTAGTACAATGAGGTTTGATTTCAAGGAAACTTCCGGGAAAGTTGATGTTGATATGACGGTGAGCTTTGTGCCAGCAATAACCTTCGGAAACAAAAACAATACTGATAAGTGTAAGCACACCCTGTACTTCAACAAAATCGTATACCGCTTGTATTTATGAGTCATATATACTGCCAGTACACCCTGTACTTCAACACAATCGTATACCGCTTGTATTTATGAGTCATATATACTGCCAGTACACCCTGTACCTCAACATAATCGTATACCGCTTGTATTTCTGAGTCATATATACTGCCAGTACACCCTGTACCTCAACATAATCGTATACCGTTTGTATTTAGATGTCGCATACATGAATATTGTAAGTACACCATGTACCTCCACACACTTGTACAGTGTTTCTACTTAGGTGTCGTAGATATTTTAGTACACCCTGTACATCCACACACTTGTACAGTGTTTCTACTTAGGTGTCGTAGATAGTTTAGTACACCCTGTACCTCCACACACTTGTACAGTATTTCTATTTAGGTGTCGTAGATATTTTAGTACACCCTGTACCTCCACACACGTGTACAGTGTTTCTACTTAGGTGTCGTAGATAGTTTAGTACACCCTGTACCTCCACACACTTGTACAGTATTTCTACTTAGGTGTCGTAGATATTTTAGTACACCCTGTACCTCCACACACGTGTACAGTGTTTCTACTTAGGTGTCGTAGATAGTTTAGTACACCCTGTACCTCCACACACTTGTACAGTGTTTCTACTTAGGTGTCGTATATAGTTTAGTGCACCCTGTACATCCACACACTTGTACAGTATTTCTACTTAGGTGTCGTAGATATTTTAGTACACCCTGTACCTCCACACACGTGTACAGTGTTTCTACTTAGGTGTCGTGGATAGTTTAGTACACCCTGTACCTCCACACACTTGTACAGTATTTCTACTTAGGTGTCGTAGATATTTTAGTACACCCTGTACCTCCACACACGTGTACAGTATTTCTACTTAGGTGTCGTAGATATTTTAGTACACCATGTACCTCCACACACGTGTACAGTGTTTCTACTTAGGTGTCGTAGATAGTTTAGTACACCCTGTACCTCCACACACTTGTACAGTATTTCTACTTAGGTGTCGTAGATAGTTTAGTACACCCTGTACATCCACACACTTGTACAGTGTTTCTACTTAGGTGTCGTATATATTTTAGTACACCCTGTACATCCACACACTTGTACAGTGTTTCTACTTAGGTGTCGTAGATATTTTAGTACACACTGTACCTCCACACACGTGTACAATGTTTCTACTTAGGTGTCGTAGATATTTTAGTACACCCTGTACCTCCACACACTTGTACAGTGTTTATACTTAGGTGTCGTAGATAGTTTAGTACACCCTGTACATCCACACACTTGTACAGTGTTTCTACTTAGGTGTCGTAGATATTTTAGTACACCCTGTACCTCCACACACGTATACAATGTTTCTACTTAGGTGTCGTAGATATTTTATTACACCCTGTACCTTCACACACTTGTACAGTGTTTCTACTTAGGTGTCGTAGATAGTTTGTACACCCTGTACATCCACACACTTGTACAGTGTTTCTACTTAGGTGTCGTAGATAGTTTAGTACACCCTGTACCTCCACACACTTGTACAGTATTTCTACTTAGGTGTCGTAGATATTTTAGTACACCCTGTACCTCCACACACTTGTACAGTGTTTCTACTTAGGTGTCGTAGATATTTTAGTACACCCTGTACCTCCACACACTTGTACAATGTTTCTACTTAGGTGTCGTGGATAGTTTAGTACACCCTGTACCTCCACACACTTGTACAGTATTTCTACTTAGGTGTCGTAGATATTTTAGTACACCCTGTACCTCCACTCACGTGTACAGTATTTCTACTTAGGTGTCGTAGATATTTTAGTACACCATGTACCTCCACACACGTGTACAGTTTTTCTACTTAGGTGTCGTAGATAGTTTAGTACACCCTGTACCTCCACACACTTGTACAGTATTTCTACTTAGGTGTCGTAGATAGTTTAGTACACCCTGTACATCCACACACTTGTACAGTGTTTCTACTTAGGTGTCGTATATATTTTAGTACACCCTGTACATCCACACACTTGTACAGTGTTTCTACTTAGGTGTCGTAGATATGTTAGTACACACTGTACCTCCACACACGTGTACAATGTTTCTACTTAGGTGTCGTAGATATTTTAGTACACCCTGTACCTCCACACACTTGTACAGTGTTTCTACTTAGGTGTCGTAGATAGTTTAGTACACCCTGTACATCCACACACTTGTACAGTGTTTCTACTTAGGTGTCGTAGATATTTTAGTACACCCTGTACCTCCACACACGTATACAATGTTTCTACTTAGGTGTCGTAGATATTTTATTACACCCTGTACCTTCACACACTTGTACAGTGTTTCTACTTAGGTGTCGTAGATAGTTTAGTACACCCTGTACATCCACACACTTGTACAGTGTTTCTACTTAGGTGTCGTAGATAGTTTAGTACACCCTGTACCTCCACACACTTGTACAGTGTTTCTACTTAGGTGTCGTAGATATTTTAGTACACCCTGTACCTCCACACGCTTGTACAGTGTTTCTACTTAGGTGTCGTAGATATTTTAGTACACCCTGTACCTCCACACACTTGTACAATGTTTCTACTTAGGTGTCGTAGATATTTTAGTACACCCTGTACATCCACACACTTGTACAGTGTTTCTACTTAGGTGTCGTAGATATTTTAGTACACACTGTACCTCCACACACGTGTACAATGTTTCTACTTAGGTGTCGTAGATAGTTTAGTACACCCTGTACATCCACACACTTGTACAGTGTTTCTACTTAGGTGTCGTAGATATTTTAGTACACCCTGTACCTTCACACACTTGTACAGTGTTTCTACTTAGGTGTCGTAGATAGTTTAGTACACCCTGTACATCCACACACTTGTACAGTGTTTCTACTTAGGTGTCGTAGATAGTTTAGTACACCCTGTACCTCCACACACTTGTACAGTGTTTCTACTTAGGTGTCGTAGATATTTTAGTACACCCTGTACCTCCACACACTTGTACATTGTTTATACTTAGGTGTCGTAGATATTTTAGTACACCCTGTACCTCCACACACTTGTACAGTGTTTCTACTTAGGTGTCGTAGATATTTTAGTACACCCTGTACATCCACACACGTGTACAATGTTTCTACTTAGGTGTCGTAGATATTTTAGTACACCCTGTACCTCCACACACTTGTACAGTGTTTCTACTTAGGTGTCGTAGATATTTTAGTACACCCTGTACCTCCACACACTTGTACAGTGTTTCTACTTAGGTGTCGTAGATATTTTAGTACACCCTGTACATCCACACACTTGTACAATGTTTCTACTTAGGTGTCGTAGATATTTTAGTACACCCTGTACTTCCACACACGTGTACAGTGTTTCTACTTAGGTGTCGTAGATAGTTTAGTACACCCTGTACCTCCACACACTTGTACAGTGTTTCTACTTAGGTGTCGTAGATAGTTTAGTACACCCTGTACCTCCATACACTTGTAGAGTGTTTCTACTTAGGTGTCGTAGATATTTTTGTACACCCTGTACATCTACATGTATTGAAGGGGGCTCACACTGACGACCCATCCTTTATGACGCTAGCAAGCATTACACCATGAGCAATTACTGCAGGGGTTATGAGATGTTAACTTCATTAACTTCATAGGGATTCGAAATAGTTACTATGTAACTTTTCCCCAATCCTAACGGTGCTATTGCAACTATTCCTATGTTATGTAACATTCTTGGAATAAAATAATGTTTACACTAACTTCATTGCAGCAACATTGCCAATAACTATATCCATGGAGGCAGGTACTGCGGATAAAGCATTTAAATGTACCTCTGAGCAGACAAGTATCTCGATTAAGATGCAAGAAGGCGACGAGTATACTTTAACCCTGAGATTCAAACAGCTGATGATGCAGGGATTTGGAGTGACAAATAGTGAGTTCAATACAGGTGAGTGCATGTACTAGTACTTTGTTGGTTTAAACATATTTATTCGTTCATTATGTACATTACATATCTATTGTATAACTATACAAACGAAAATGGATTAAATCGGAAGCTAAAAGTTAAAGTA
Source organism: Archivesica marissinica (assembly GCA_014843695.1). Classification (NCBI taxonomy): domain Eukaryota; kingdom Metazoa; phylum Mollusca; class Bivalvia; order Venerida; family Vesicomyidae; genus Archivesica; species Archivesica marissinica. The sequence goes on from CM026389.1 coordinate 27,853,935, forward strand.
CTTTGTTTGACAAGTCACATCTTAACCCTTTGCCTGCTGAGTAAATAAATATACATTTGCAAACAACATAGATGCAGATCAGCCGCTGCACTAATTACGATATGTTTTAGCTCCACTCTCCTAATAGTATACAGTCTTTCAGATGGGGAATTTAAACCAAGGTCTCGTGTCGGTGCTGTACACTGTGCACGTAAATGAACCAGAGGATTTTGGAATGGGTCTCTGTCTGTATCATCGCACTAATCCTCCAAAAATCTAAAATGACATATCTTCAGGAGGCATCGCTCATATGGGCAACTGGTAGCGACGATAAATAAACATAAAGGCACAAAGGCACATAGTCAATTGGGGGAAAATAATTTATATGGTGAATTGAAATTCACAGCATTTGAAACTATTTAGATAATTCGTATCTGTAAGACTCATTAAATGATATGTGTGCGTGCGTGCGTGCGTGTGTGTGTGTTTTTATGTTTATTTATCGTCGCTACCGGTTGCGCATATGAGCGACGCCTCCTGAAGAAATTATTCATTTTAGATGTTGGAGGATAGTGCAATGATACAGACAGAGACACATTCCAGAGTCTTCTCTGGTTCTTTTACGTGCACAGTGTAAAGCACCGACACGAGACCTCGGTTAATGTCCCATTTGAAAGACTGTTAATTTTATTAGGGTCAGACGGGGGATCGAACCTGCGATCCATGGATTACCAGTCCATGTCCTTGATACATGCACCTGATCGCATGTACCTGGTCGCATGCACCTGGTCACATGTATATGCACCTGATCACATGTAGCTGATCACATGCAACTGATGCATGCACCTGATCATGAGTTCGTGTCTCGTGCTGTAGGGAAATTGTATATCTTTTGCATTTGACATAAACACATTACTCATAAGATCGTGATACAGGACATTTCTAATGATTAATAACATGTAGGGAATTTCCTTGCACTACATTTGGCGACGTTTTTATTCAGCCTGGAGATCTGACTGATATTACATCTTTGGAAACTTAATATATATATTACATGTAGGCCAACGTGACGTATGGATTACACTAACGTTATATACACGCACATTCATGTACTGTTAGCTTGATTTTAGGGAGGATATTATCGACATTATTGGACTGTGTGAGGCACGTAGCTCCGAAGACAGGACTAATAGTTTACATATTGGATCCGTTTGAGTCTTATCGTACCTTATATAACAAGATCCTACTAATTAAAATTGTTAATGTCGTACCTTATATAACAAGATCCTACTAATTAAAATTGTTAATTTCGTACCTTATATAACAAGATCCTACTAATTAAAATTGTTAATTTCGTACCTTTACGCGTAGGATTTAATATAATACTCTGGCCTTTCGACAACAGTCCAATATTAATAATAATGGACTGCAAGTACAAAGGTATGACGTCACGACAGTGTTTTACTGTATGTTACATTGCAAGTCTAGTTCACTGCTTAGATGTGTTAGACAGGTTCGAGTATAACGCATGCCACTAAAATAGGTATCCACGTGTAAATATGACGACGACCGTACATCAAATATACAAACAGTATGCAATGCCCTTAGATATCTAGTCAAGACATATGTGTGCGGTACCTGATGTGCAATACGATATTACAGACGGATCTGTAGTCCAGTGGTAACACGCTGGACTGGTAATCCAGGGATCGCAGGTTCGATCCCCCGTCTGACGCAAAACATCCCTCAGTTGGTTTAACGTTACCGGCTGACGTCGTCTGACGCGGCGGTCTAACGTATCCCACAAATGTTCTATGGGTGACAAGTCTGGTGACAAAGCAGGCCACGGCAGGGTTTCAATATTGTTCTGCTCCAATAATGTGGTGGAAATCCGAGCAGTATGACACCTGGCATTGTCCTGTTGGAACAGTGTGGCGTTTCTGTTGGCGTTAAAGAACGGCACAACAACAGGCGCAAGGATCTCATCACAGTACCGCTGGGCGCTTAGGTTCCCGTCCACCACTAACAGTTCAGTGCGACTGTCGAAGGTGATACCGCCCCACGCCATAACGCTTCCCCCCCCCCGAACAGATCGACCTGACATACACATGCGTCGGCGTAACGTTCACCGCGTCTGCGATATACCCACTCTCTGCCATCCACTCAACGCAAACAGAACCGCGATTCATCGCTAAACATCACCGAATTCCACTGTAACCGAGTCCAGCGAGCACGTTCCGTCGTCCATTCCCGCCGTACGTCACGGTGACGTCGTGTCAGGATGGGTCCAACGTATGGCCGATAGGCACGAATGCCACGTTCACCGAGCCGGTTCCTGACTGTTTGTGCACTGATGCGATTGTTGGTCATCCCAGGAGTAACGGCAGCTGTGTGCGTAGCAGGTAGGAACCGGTCACGTAAATGTGACGTCCGAATGTGACGGTCCTGTTCACGCGTCGTCACACGTGGTCGACCAGATCTTGGACGGTCGTCCACCGATCCATGTGTTCGATAACGTCGAAGTAGACGTGTTATCGTGATCCGTGTAACCCAGAGTCGATTTGCGACGTCACGCTGACGTAAACCGCCGTCAATCATGCCAATGGCACGCATTCTCTAATTGCGGTTTAGCCTAGGCATTTTGCTAGAGGTAACAATGGGTATGTAAGGTGTTTTTCCTCGATGATAATGCAATACCAGTACAATAAACCGGTTTTTCGATTTGTATATGTGTAGGAAGTTGTCTTTGTTGAGGAGCACGTGCAAATCGGAAATTCGGCGTTCCAGGATTATCGGGTGTTTATTTACCTGTGTTTATGGTTGGCTGACGTTGCAATAAGATACCCAGTACTGATACGTAATAATATATTAAACCTTTCTATGGTTTTATCCGTTTTACGTCATTTTTAGTTTGGTATCATTTCTTTTTTGACTCAGTATATAAACATTATGTATTTAGTAGCCTACATGTACTTGTATAGTTTACAGTCTGCATCCGATATGTCTAATTCCGTCGGACCGAACAATATACTTCGACATAACCAGCTAGTAATTCTGGCCGGTTTTGATGTATCGCTAGTTCATATATGTAAAAGGGTTTTAGTTCCCGAGAGAAGGGACTGCATTTAAAATTAGTACCGTCGTCCATCTATGTTCAAATTTATTAGTTTAAACATAGTTTATTTCAAACCATACAGCATAATATTATACAAATATAGAGTTTACACAAATGTAGATACATGAATGAAAAGGGATTAGAACCGAAAGCTATTATAGCTTATAGAGGTCTTCTCATATAGCAAGGTACTTAATGCAATTGCGATATGACAGTGTTGTACTATTTTCTAAACTATTAAATTAAATTTGAACTGATAACTTCAACCAAACAGACTGTTATATTAAACTTAGCGAAATATATAAAAGAAGCCAGTGTATTTATTAAGAAGTACTAGTAAATGCTAACAATTAAATTATTACAAATTTATTTTAGCTCGATTGCGAAACAAGTTATTTTAACTTATATAAATCACTCTCGAGACCTCATTCCTGATGGAATCCATCGCCACGAGGGAGAGAGAAGAGGCAACGTGGAATTTAAATGCCTTGCCTAAGGGCACAACCGTAATGGCTCCAGTGGGGCTCGAACTCCGGACCTTTCGCACCTGAAGCGAACGCGCATCCACTGCGCTATCACGACTTCCACTTTAACAATTAAATATCATCCGTTGAATCAAAAAGAAAACGCATAGTTCTATATGTGTATTACTGAGCAAATATTGCATGTTGGTATTACATGTTACAGAATCAGTAATTATGGTTTAATCCTTTTATTCCCACTTGCTGTTGTCCAGTAGACATATATGTCATATGCATACAACTTAAAGTTATGGCGAATGCACAAGTTCAAATTGAGTTTGTCCGCAACAATCGCGGTGGACAAAGTCTTGTTGTTGGTGGTTACAGGTTCATGGTATGTATATATATATATATATATATAGTTGATGTCTGTCTGCGTGTCTGTCCGTCCGTTTGATTGTATTTGATCTTACACACTCTTAAACACATTCTGTCTGTCTGCATGTCTATCCGTCCCACACCCGTTTTTACCTAATTTTATATAAGTGGGAACAATAGGACTACACCGTAATTATATGTGTAATGGCGCTAACGGTAATTTTATACACATTTATTTTAGCTCGATTGCGAAACAAGTTCTTACAATCACTTATTAATCACTTTCGAGACCTCATTCCTGATGGAATCCATCGCCATGAAGGAGAGAGAAGAGGCAACATTACATTACTCATTGTTACACTATGAACTAGCACCATACATTACTCATTGTTACACTATGAACTAGCATCATACATTACTCATTGTTACACTATGAACTAGCATCATACATTACTCATTGTTACACTATGAACTAGCACCATACATTACTCATTGTTACACTATGAACTAGCACCATACATTACTCATTGTTACACTATGACAAACAAATCGGTCGTTTACATGTGCTTGATTGATATATTGATAGATACGGAAGAATGTGTTGCTGACAACACCAACTCAACGACAACCGCCAAGCCAACGCCCACCACCAACTCAACGACAACCGCCAAGCCAACGCCCACCACCAACTCAACGACAACCGCCAAGCCAACGCCCACCACCAACTCAACGACAACCGCCAAGCCAACGCCCACCACCAACTCAACGACAACCGCCAAGCCAACGCCCACCACCAACTCAACGACAACCGCCAAGCCAACGCCCACCACCAACTCAACGACAACCGCCAAGCCAACGCCCACCACCAACTCAACGACAACCGCCAAGCCAACGCCCACCACCAACTCAACGACAACCGCTAAGCCAACGCCCACCGAACACTCAACACCAGTACATCCAACAACGGCGGTGCCAACCAAGCCAACCAAAGTGACACTGAAGGCCACTGATGGAAACATTACATGCGCTATGTTTGTAGGAAAGATGACGTTATTGATTCCATACAAGACAAATAAGGCGGTAAGACCTACTTATTGATACAATTCAGGTAGGCACAACTACCGTCATGTCCTATGTATTAATATTCCATACAATTCAGGTAGGCACAACTACCGTCCTGTCCTATTTATTAATATTCCATACAATTCATGTAGGCACAACTACCGTCATGTCCTATTTATTAATATTCCATACAATTCACGTAGGCACAACTACCGTCCTGTCCTATTTATTAATATTCCATACAATTCACGTAGGCACAACTATCTATTTATTGATACGTACAAAGTAAAGTGTTTGTGTATTATAATGTCACTCCTATTTAAAGGGCCAGCCATTTCTGACTTATAAGACACCTCTTTTTATGAACATCAGTACTTCCCGAATCATATGCTTGTATGTCAGGCTGGTAGGCAATCGGTAACCATTATTTAACTAGCTGGTGGCTCACCAACCGGCCATATCAGAACGAACCCCTGGCGAGATTCGAACCTTTGACCTCCCGCTCCGTAGGCGGACGCCTTAACCACTAGGCCACGGAGACAGTACAACTATTATACCGACCTGTCCTATTTCCAAATTCAATTTATCGATATTCCATACTTGGTCTCCCTTTTCCTAAGCAAATTACATCCCCATTTCCAATGCTATTAACCGCTAAAGAAAGTCGACCTATGCACGAGTATCTACGGTAGCATTATTTAACTTTTAGCATGTTGTAGGCGAAATGAGATAACAACTGTGACGGGACGATTTGAATGAAATGTCAAGCGCTACTTTCTAGGAAAAATTTCAAAACTACACATTCATTTTGTTATCAGCTCATTTTTCCTACATTCACCAGCAGCTTCTGCTGTTTACTTTTACTGCAAATCAAATATGTATGGTAGCATTGTTTGACACCAAGTATGATCAAAATCGAGAGACGATGAAATTAAATATCTATTTCAGGGAAAGAATAAGATTGCGTCCGTAATAATCCCAACGGATACGCGCAGCACCGGTAACTGTACCGCATTTCTGTATATGGACACTCTGACTGCAACGTTTTTTAAGGGCTGGGAGATGGTCTTTCGATTTGGAAGCAACAATAAAACTATTTGGTGGTATTATCTGAACGTCACAGTCATGTACGATTCCACCCACTTCCCAGATATTGACCCAACCAAAAGTAAGTGTTCACAGGAATCAGGTAGTATCGCAGTCACAATGGTGTAAGATTCCTCCAATCCCAATATATTGAGAAAAGCGTACTGGTAGTCGGATAGGTTCATTGATTTGGGGAATTTGTGTGGATCTCAACATCTTTCTTCATATTTGAGTTGGCTGTATATACATGTTCCATATTAAACAATACGCTAGGCTTCAAAACACGACACTAAGTACGATATACCCTGGTCATATACCACAATAAAAGATACAGACGGATATATAGCCCAGTGGTAACACGCTGGACTGGTAATCCAGGGGTCGCAGGTCTGACCCTAATAAAATTTTTCTATCTTTCAGATAGGACGTTAAACCGAGATATCGTGTCGGTGCTTTACAACGTGCACGTAAAAGAACCAGAGACGACTCTGGAATGAGTCTCTCTCTGTATCATTGCACTATCCTCCACAATCTGAAATGACTAATATCTTCAGGACGCTCATATGGGCAACCGGTAGCGACTATAAATAAACGTAAAACACACAATAAAAGATACGCATTCCACCTAAAACAAACAAGATATGGGAGCAATGCAAGAAAAGCTGCTTTCATTAACCTACAATGCAAGCCATATATTTCGAGATAAATATATACTAAATTAAATTTTTATCAGAACTCAAAAATATCTCTTTCATACACGAGTGGAGCCTCAACTGGAACATGCACATATAGCATACTATTTAAAGTCATGGCATTATGTAGAAGTACAGGGTCTGTAGTCCAGTGGTAACACGCTGGACTGGTAATCCAGGGATCGCAGGTTCGATCATAATAAAATGAACAGTCTTTCAGATGGGATTTTAAACCGAGGTCTCGTGTCAGTGCTTTACACCGTGTACGTAAAAGAACCAGACGAGACTCTGGAATGGGTATCTGTCTGTACCATTGCACTATCCCCCAACACTCTAAATTAACTAATCTCTTTAGGAGGCGTCGCACACAAATGGTCCCATTTAGCACATTACATGTATTTTCTTACCTGTTTAATCTGACAAACCCAAATTAAAAAGTTGAGTTAAGCCAATTATCACCTTACAATGTGTGGTCATCTATTGAGTGGATTTTTACAGGTATTTGTGTTCAATGGTAATCCCATTAAATTTGAGATGTACACATAGCCTATGTTTCACAGACGGATCTGTAGTCCAGTGGTAACACGCTGGACTGGTAATCCAGGGATCGCAGGTTCGATCCCCCGTCTGACCCTAATAAAATTAACAATCTTTCAGATGGGACGTTAAACCGAGGTCTCGGTGTCGGTGCTTTACATCGTGCACGTAAAAGAACCAGAGGAGATTCTGGAATTGGTCTCTGTCTGTATCATTGCACTATCCTCCAAAATAACTAATCTCTTCAGGAGACGTCGCTCATATGGGTAACCGGTAGCGACGATAAATAAACGTAAAACACACACAGCCTGTGTTTGCAAACCCATTTATTAAATGTTATTGAAGTGTAAGGATGAATACGCTAAAAAGAAAATGCAATTTTTCTAATGATCCAAAAATGTAAAATGACTAATCTCTTCAGGGGGCATCGCTCATATGGGCAACCGGTAGCGACGATAAATAAACGTAAAACACACACTATGCTTTGAATGGAACGCCGTCCCCAAAACGATGCCGTGTAATGCTTTAAATAAAGCAAACAGCGGAGTTAATTAATGCATCCGAAGCAAACAATCCCGCCAACTGTTGATGAAACTAATACATACCCTTTACGTAATAGAAATAATTATATAATTCTGCCAAGGCGTCTTCAAATATATGCACATTCAACTATTCCCTCCTCTCTAGAGATATGGAATAAGCTAGATAATTCTATCCGTGACACTAACTCTTTAAGTGAGTTTAAAAGCAAGCTGAAACAAATCTACAAAGGTGCTATCGTACCCGAATTCTACACCACCGGGGAAAGATTTTCATCTGTCCAACAAGCGCGAATACGTAAAAAATGCAGTAACTTGAATGCTCATCTACATGTCAATTTCCTTCGTGATAATCCTAACTGTGAATGTGGCCATGGTATCGGAATTGTTTATAGAGGTTCGAAGATTATTGATAATATGAATTATTTGTCCTTCTTTTTGTCTGGTAAGCATGGAGAGCTAATCTTTGTGGTTGGGGTGCATGCACTCTCTCTTAGTTTTAATTCTTAAGCTCATATTCAAGTCATAAACTAACTGTACGTTTTCCATTTCTTTATGTCATTTTTTCGCATATGATATAATAATTAACAAATATTCACCACCAAACTTCTTTTTCTTTTATCAGATCATACATTACAGAAATTGTTCATCCAACATTGTTTATTTAGTTCGAAGTGACGGCTGTAAATAATGTTGTTATAACTTGTAGCCCAACCCATTTGCCTTTTTCCCCCTTGACAAAACAAATGTATCGTATACTGCAATCATATAATTACATATTAATCTCTGATTTGTTCTTAGTATTGCATGTATATATGTAATGTATTGTATGAAAAAATGCAATAAAATATTATTAAATTTAAAAAGAAAAAACAGTCCACAGACAAACAACAAACTATTGAACATTTTTTCGCAAAGAAATGATGTGATGTGTGCTAACATACAATGTAGATACGGCTACACCATTCATGATAACCAGTGCTAGGTTAGTTTTAACCAGTGCTAGGTTAGTTTTGAACGCAATATCTCTGATAATTACTTTGAGACAAAGCTCACAGAAATTTGAATGTAAATATAAAGCATGTGTCACAAATTTACCTTACTACGGGGATATGTAATGCAATTGACTGTTCAACCACACTTTATGTGATTAATTAGGTACTGTCCTATCTAAAATGACAAATTTCTTCAGGAGGCGTCGCTCATATGGGCAACCGGTAGCGACGATAAATAAACGTAAAACACATAGGTACTGTCCCATTTAATTCCATACCGTTGGGATGTCGTTCAGGTTGGATATGGGAGGTGTATCCCCGCATTTGCGAGATTATTTGTAAAGTAATGATACAATAAGGCCCTATACCCCAACCGGGGTGAAGAGGATTGATGATGAATGATACAATTGGCACAATTTCCAGTCTGTCTTTAATCATTAAGTTTTCTTCAATCGAATGGGTATGTGCAATATGTATGCTTATAGAGTTGTATTGTACACGGATTGTACATCATATTTGTGTTGTATCATTAACTGTACAATGGCAATACTTTTAATAACTCTCTTGGAAACGATAATTAGCAGATCGCCTTGTCGGCTATTAGCAACACACAGTTAAGCTAGACCCGACACCTTCACACTGGGTTCAGTCGCTCCAGTTCATACCTTTGAATGACATCTAATTAGGGATTAGCAAAGATCAACAATCTTTTTTTAATTAAGTTTATTTAACGTCGCTACCGGCTGCCCATTTGAGCGATGGGCAGTTTACCTAACAACACCTTTCCTAAGCAGGCTCCAGCGGTTAACCAGTACTTGGTGCACTCCGTAAGAAACTGTCAACTTTTTCATATAAAGAGACACGGCCTGAGCGGGGCTAGAACTCGTGACCATCAGTAATGATAGGTTATAGAAGTCAGCGACCTTAACCACTCGACCGCGGAGATGGACTCAACAATCTATTAATCGAGATTAGATACACTAAACACATGGTTTTCACAGTCGATCACACATGTACCCCTGACTCGCCGATTTCGTCACTCAAATTTGTGTTTTAAATAAAATTATCTCGGGGATTAAAAATGTTTCTATAAAAGTAAAGGAAAGCGTTTGTTTTATTATAGTGTCACCCCTATTTAAAGGGCCAGCCATTTCTGACTTATGAGACACCATTTTTTTATGAACATCAGTACTTCCCAAATCCTATGCTTGTATGCCAGGCTGGTAACCATTATTTAACTATAGCTGGCGGCTCACCAACCAGCCATATCACTGACGAGGTTCGCACCTTCGACCTCCCGCTCCGTAGGCGGATGCCTAAACCACTTTTCACAGTTACTCGCCGAATAATTACTGAGATGAAACTCAAGTTTTTTAAATTTTATTTATTTTACGATTGCGAGCAAGTTTTAACAACTTATATTACTCACTCGCGTTGGCCCCGGATGAAAGCGTAAATGTGGTCATTCGTGTTGGAGGAAACCGGAGAAAACCCACCTGTCCGATCTGGCGACCACCGAACCCGGGTTGCATTGGGGAGAAGCGAGCGCGCTAATAACTGAGCTAATTGGACATCCTGAGATAATACTCATTTAGCAGGTTAAATGAAATAGTTTTAAAATTGTAATTCTATCGATCTCAATTACAGGGGGCAAAACCGAAACCTTCTCGACAAATTTCACAGAAAGGTTCGTGACGAAGGTGAATGGCTCATACGCATGTAACTCGGACACGACCACCACTCTCGTTCGTGGCCTTCGACTCAAAACTACCGATTTGCAATATACAGCGCTTCAAGGCAACGTTTCTTCATTCAGTGATAAACGTATGTTGCTTTTTAAATATTGCACTTTCTCTATTTCCATGTGAACCATTTGTGTGTCCCTATGAATACATGTGAACCATTGTACCACCTATCTGAATACATGCAAACCATTTTACCACCTATCTGAATACATGCAAACCATTGTACCACCTATCTGAATACATGCAAACCATTGTACCACCTATCTGAATACATGCAAACCATTTTACCACCTATCTGAATACATGCAAACCATTTTACCACCTATCTGAATACATGCAAACCATTTTACCACCTATCTGAATACATGCAAACCATTTTACCACCTATCTGAATACATGCAAACCATTGTACCACCTATCTGAATACATGCAAACCATTTTACCACCTATCTGAACACATGCAAACCATTGTACCACCTATCTGAATACATGCAAACCATTGTACCACCTATCTGAATACATGCAAACCATTTTACCACCTATCTGAATACATGTAAACCATTGTACCACCTATCTGAACACATGCAAACCATTTGTCTGTTACTATAAATACATGCAAACCATTTGTTTGTTACTATAAATACATGCTAACCATTTGTTTTTTACTATAAATACATGCAAACCATTTGTTTGTTACTATAAATACATGCAAACCATTTGTTTGTTACTATAAATACATGCAAACCATTTGTTTGTTACTATAAATACATGTAAACCATTGTACCACCTATCTGAACACATGCAAACCATTTGTCTGTTACTATAAATACATGCAAACCATTTGTTTGTTACTATAAATACATGCTAACCATTTGTTTTTTACTATAAATACATGCAAACCATTTGTTTGTTACTATAAATACATGCAAACCATTTGTTTGTTACTATAAATACATGCAAACCATTTGTTTGTTACTATAAATACATGCAAACCATTTGTTTGTTACTATAAATACATGCTCACCATGGTTTCAGATGTAACACAGTGCAGAGCAGATAAACCAGCTAGGAAGAGCAGTATCGTGCCAATAGCAGTCGGTGCAGGTCTCGCGGCTTTGGTCGCGATAATAATTGTGGGATACCTGGTATTCCGCAGAAGAAGCCTCAGGGCAATCGCGAAGTCATACGAGACATTGAATTGAAACTCGAGTCGAGAAAAACATGAACAAGCAGAAAATAAACATTGGGAAGATATAGTTGATTGAAATCAAATTAATGAATTTTGAAATAAACGATACAGCCACACTTTTCGACATGCAATTTAGTCAGTTTTGATAGTTTGCAGTGGAATAGTCATTGTACTGCTGTAAATTAACATTTGAATCAAATTAAATACTTCCAGATTAAGGATGTAATGGTTTTTTGTTCTGGTTTATGCAAATTTATTTTAGCTTGATTGCGAAACAAGTTCTTACAACTTATATTAATCACTCTCGAGACCACATTCCTGCTGTAATCCATCGCCACGAGGGAGGGAGGTATCAAGGAACATAAATGCCTTGCCTAAGGGCACAATCGTAACCGCTCCAGTGGGGCTCAAACTTGGTCTCGTTTTTGATGTCGAACCAACAACTTTTGCCAACAGTTCTCCTATTTCTGGCTGATGAACGACTATTGAAATGGATTTCAATTTTGGTGTATGTGGATGAAATATTCAAATCTTTTCTCGCAATACTAAAAATGGTATTGTAATAAATACAACATTGCAGTTTTATATGGGTTTTTTAAAAGAATAAAAGAAGACATTTTAATTATGACAAATGTATTGTTTTAGTAAAGCAACTGTTTAGCGGTTTTACAGTCACACTTTCAAAACAACATGAACACATGTAGTACGTATACACAGAAATAACACATTAAAATCATAAAAAGAATGAAACTTCTATGCACACAAAACTTTAATAACTAAATTCTATGTTCAATATCACAGACATGTTTAAAGGACGTAGGTATATATATATTTATAGATCAGATGATGCTGGGAAACTGGCATAGCGCCAACATTTACGGATAAAGTGTTATTCCTCACCAACGGCTGTACAAGAACAACACTTTCCCAAAACATCAAATACTGTAGATTTGTAATGATTTAATGTTAAAAATGTAAATACAGTCAAATCTGAGTTAGCTACCACCTCTATTAAGCAGTCAACCTGCATTAAACGCAGGAATCTGTATTAAACAACCACCTCTGCTAATCACACTGCATAAGTCAGGTTTAACTGCACAGAACAGGTTTAACTACACAGAACAGGTTTAACTGCACAGAACAGGTTTAACTGCACAGAACAGGTTTAACTGCACATTAACTGCACAGAACAGGTTTAACTGCACATAACAGGTTTAACTGCACAGAACAGGTTTAACTGCACAGAACAGGTTTAACTGCACAGAACAGGTTTAACTGCACAGAACAGGTTTAACTGCACATTAACTGCACATAACAGGTTTAACTGCACAAAACAGGTTTAACTGCACAGAACAGGTTTAACTGCACAGAACAGGTTTAACTGCACATTAACTGCACAGAACAGGTTTAACTGCACAGAACAGGTTTAACTGCACAGAACAGAGACAAAGAATATTCAACAATCGATAATAAATAACTATTAAATAGTTTTAATACAATGGCAATGCTGTGCGTAAGAACCTTGCATACTATTTGCAAGTACTAACCATTTCAATTAATCTTTTACAACAGATTCTATATAATTACAGCATATATAATTATATATTGGACCTTACACTTAGAAGCTTTTATGTATGCATTTCAATAAGTGTCTATTTATTAATCCTTTGTATCTCATTATACCTGGTCGATACCAACTACCTGGATCACCTATATCGTGTTATGTTATTATATGTTATATTTCGGGTTTTACGCCTGCATCAGCACCATTTCGGGCTATATCGCCGGCAGGCAGTTTACTTAACAACACCTATCCTGGGCAGGCTACAGCGGTTAACCAGTACTTGGGTGCACCAACCTCCGTAAGAAACTGCCAACTTTTTCATATAAATGAGACACGGCCTAAGCGGGGCTCGAACCCGTGACCATCAGTGATGATAGGTTACAGTGGTATACAAGTCAGCGACCTTAACCACTCGACCACGGAGGCGGACTATATCGTGTTTATTCCAATCACTCACTTATATACTGTAATAGTGTAGATATCATAATAAAATATGTTCTTATCCAATTACTAGAAACCTAGTTATATCTATATATGTATACATTTTTATTTATATTTCCATATATTATTGTCATGGGTAAATGTTTAAAATTGCATCTGTAATTGTGAAGCGCAATAGAATAATATTTAATTTTTGCGCTATATAAATGCTATGTATTTGTATATTTGTATTTATTTTATTGGTTTTCTGTTTATATACATATTTCACATATCGCGTTGGACCAGTAACAATATGCATGTGTTGTGGATTTATTAGTGCATATAATAAATCTTGTAACAATATAGAATCTGAGGTAATTTATAATCTATCTCCCGATCATTCTGAAAAACTCTCTTGAAGTGAGGGTCATCAGCTCTAAAACATGGCAGTAAGAAATCTGTAATCCGTACAAGCCATGTAGGTGTGGAATTGTGTCGTCAACATTTATTTCCATGCCGCCAGTTTGGATCCCTTTTCAGGTTTTGTGGCCGAGCCGGCAACCTTTCTCTCTATTTTCTTGTTCTGTGTAGGTTTTGGTGCTTGTTTCTCTGCCTTGCTGGTATCTTGGGGAGTCTTTGGGGCCTCAACACCCTGGGGGGAAAATAGAGTATTTAGCTGTACTGTAATAGCAATGAGATTGCATGCAGTGGACACTACAGAGATCATGGTACATTGGTAGTAAATAGAGAGCTTAACTTGGGGAGTCTTTGGAGCCTCAACGCCCTGGGGGAAAAATAGAGAGTATTTAGCTGTACTGTAGTATCAATGAGATTGCATGCAGTGGACCTACATTGGTAGAAAATAGAGAGTGTAACCCATTTAACACTATGTAATTGACATGGACTAGTCAATGATGTATTTAGACCAATAAATTAATCAGAAAATTACATTTGGACCAGTTCATCTATCAAAATGGGTAATTTTGTCTAAAAATTAGGATGGCAACGAATATTCACTTGGACATCCGAATATCCGAATACTATTCCAGTATTCATCTGAATACTATTCCAGTATTCGAATATTCAGGAAAATTATTACATTTTACATAAAATCAGATACGTTGTTTTCTTTTGAAACAATCACAAAACCTGCCAATACAAAAGAAATCGCCCCAGGATATGTGAATAAACCATGTTGTGGTCACATCCATGGCAGGTGTTAATTGACACTGTGCCATGTAATCAGGTAATTACTTAATGCACTGGAAAAGGCTGTAATAGCCGACAATACCATAGATGTTACTAGTTTGCAATAGTTTGCACTTGGCAAACAGCTTCACTTCTGAAGAGATGCAATAGTTTGGACTTGGCAAACAGCTTCACTTCTGAAGAGATGCAATAGTTTGGACTTGGCAAACAGCTTCACTTCTGAAGAGATGCAATAGTTTGGACTTGGCAAACAGCTTCACTTCTGAAGAGATGCAAGAGTTTGGACTTGGCAAACAGCTTCACTTCTGAAGAGATGCAATAGTTTGCACTTGGCAAACAGCTTCACTTCTGAAGAGATGCAATAGTTTGGACTTGGCAAACAGCTTCACTTCTGAAGAGATGCAATAGTTTGCACTTGGCAAACAGCTTCACTTCTGAAGAGATGCAATAGTTTGCACTTGGCAAACAGCTTCACTTCTGAAGAGATGCAATAGTTTGCACTTGGCAAACAGCTTCACTTCTGAAGAGATGCAATAGTTTGCACTTGGCAAACAGCTTCACTTCTGAAGAGATGCAATAGTTTGGACTTGGCAAACAGCTTCACTTCTGAAGAGATGCAATAGTTTGGACTTGGCAAACAGCTTCACTTCTGAAGAGATGCAATAGTTTGGACTTGGCAAACAGCTTCACT
Source organism: Archivesica marissinica (assembly GCA_014843695.1). Classification (NCBI taxonomy): domain Eukaryota; kingdom Metazoa; phylum Mollusca; class Bivalvia; order Venerida; family Vesicomyidae; genus Archivesica; species Archivesica marissinica. The sequence continues at coordinate 27,869,597 of CM026389.1, forward strand.
TCTGAAGAGATGCAATAGTTTGGACTTGGCAAACAGCTTCACTTCTGAAGAGATGCAATAGTTTGCACTTGGCAAACAGCTTCACTTCTGAAGAGATGCAATAGTTTGCACTTGGCAAACAGCTTCACTTCTGAAGAGATGCAATAGTTTGGACTTGGCAAACAGCTTCACTTCTGAAGAGATGCAATAGTTTGCACTTGGCAAACAGCTTCACTTCTGAAGAGATGCAATAGTTTGCACTTGGCAAACAGCTTCACTTCTGAAGAGATGCAATAGTTTGCACTTGGCAAACAGCTTCACTTCTGAAGAGATGCAATAGTTTGCACTTGGCAAACAGCTTCACTTCTGAAGAGATGCAATAGTTTGGACTTGGCAAACAGCTTCACTTCTGAAGAGATGCAATAGTTTGCACTTGGCAAACAGCTTCACTTCTGAAGAGATGCAATAGTTTGCACTTGGCAAACAGCTTCACTTCTGAAGAGATGCAATAGTTTGCACTTGGCAAACAGCTTCACTTCTGAAGAGATGCAATAGTTTGCACTTGGCAAACAGCTTCACTTCTGAAGAGATGCAATAGTTTGGACTTGGCAAACAGCTTCACTTCTGAAGAGATGCAATAGTTTGCACTTGGCAAACAGCTTCACTTCTGAAGAGATGCAATAGTTTGGACTTGGCAAACAGCTTCACTTCTGAAGAGATGCAATAGTTTGGACTTGGCAAACAGCTTCACTTCTGAAGAGATGCAATAGTTTGCACTTGGCAAACAGCTTCACTTCTGAAGAGATGCAATAGTTTGGACTTGGCAAACAGCTTCACTTCTGAAGAGATGCAATAGTTTGCACTTGGCAAACAGCTTCACTTCTGAAGAGATGCAATAGTTTGGACTTGGCAAACAGCTTCACTTCTGAAGAGATGCAATAGTTTGCACTTGGCAAACAGCTTCACTTCTGAAGAGATGCAATAGTTTGCACTTGGCAAACAGCTTCACTTCTGAAGAGATGCAATAGTTTGGACTTGGCAAACAGCTTCACTTCTGAAGAGATGCAATAGTTTGGACTTGGCAAACAGCTTCACTTCTGAAGAGATGCAATAGTTTGGACTTGGCAAACAGCTTCACTTCTGAAGAGATGCAATAGTTTGCACTTGGCAAACAGCTTCACTTCTGAAGAGATGCAAGAGTTTGGACTTGGCAAACAGCTTCACTTCTGAAGAGATGCAATAGTTTGCACTTGGCAAACAGCTTCACTTCTGAAGA
>CM026389.1:27871851-27910605 GCA_014843695.1 Archivesica marissinica
GAAGAGATGCAATAGTTTGCACTTGGCAAACAGCTTCACTTCTGAAGAGATGCAATAGTTTGGACTTGGCAAACAGCTTCACTTCTGAAGAGATGCAATAGTTTGCACTTGGCAAACAGCTTCACTTCTGAAGAGATGCAATAGTTTGGACTTGGCAAACAGCTTCACTTCTGAAGAGATGCAATAGTTTGGACTTGGCAAACAGCTTCACTTCTGAAGAGATGCAATAGTTTGGACTTGGCAAACAGCTTCACTTCTGAAGAGATGCAATAGTTTGGACTTGGCAAACAGCTTCACTTCTGAAGAGATGCAATAGTTTGCACTTGGCAAACAGCTTCACTTCTGAAGAGATGCAATAGTTTGCACTTGGCAAACAGCTTCACTTCTGAAGAGATGCAATAGTTGGACTTGGCAAACAGCTTCACTTCTGAAGAGATGCAATAGTTTGCACTTGGCAAACAGCTTCACTTCTGAAGAGATGCAATAGTTTGCACTTGGCAAACAGCTTCACTTCTGAAGAGATGCAATAGTTTGGACTTGGCAAACAGCTTCACTTCTGAAGAGATGCAATAGTTTGGACTTGGCAAACAGCTTCACTTCTGAAGAGATGCAATAGTTTGGACTTGGCAAACAGCTTCACTTCTGAAGAGATGCAATAGTTTGCACTTGGCAAACAGCTTCACTTCTGAAGAGATGCAATAGTTTGCACTTGGCAAACAGCTTCACTTCTGAAGAGATGCAATAGTTTGCACTTGGCAAACAGCTTCACTTCTGAAGAGATGCAATAGTTTGCACTTGGCAAACAGCTTCACTTCTGAAGAGATGCAATAGTTTGGACTTGGCAAACAGCTTCACTTCTGAAGAGATGCAATAGTTTGGACTTGGCAAACAGCTTCACTTCTGAAGAGATGCAATAGTTTGGACTTGGCAAACAGCTTCACTTCTGAAGAGATGCAAGAGTTTGGACTTGGCAAACAGCTTCACTTCTGAAGAGATGCAATAGTTTGCACTTGGCAAACAGCTTCACTTCTGAAGAGATGCAATAGTTTGGACTTGGCAAACAGCTTCACTTCTGAAGAGATGCAATAGTTTGCACTTGGCAAACAGCTTCACTTCTGAAGAGATGCAATAGTTTGCACTTGGCAAACAGCTTCACTTCTGAAGAGATGCAATAGTTTGCACTTGGCAAACAGCTTCACTTCTGAAGAGATGCAATAGTTTGCACTTGGCAAACAGCTTCACTTCTGAAGAGATGCAATAGTTTGGACTTGGCAAACAGCTTCACTTCTGAAGAGATGCAATAGTTTGGACTTGGCAAACAGCTTCACTTCTGAAGAGATGCAATAGTTTGGACTTGGCAAACAGCTTCACTTCTGAAGAGATGCAATAGTTTGCACTTGGCAAACAGCTTCACTTCTGAAGAGATGCAAGAGTTTGGACTTGGCAAACAGCTTCACTTCTGAAGAGATGCAATAGTTTGCACTTGGCAAACAGCTTCACTTCTGAAGAGATGCAATAGTTTGCACTTGGCAAACAGCTTCACTTCTGAAGAGATGCAATAGTTTGCACTTGGCAAACAGCTTCACTTCTGAAGAGATGCAATAGTTTGGACTTGGCAAACAGCTTCACTTCTGAAGAGATGCAATAGTTTGGACTTGGCAAACAGCTTCACTTCTGAAGAGATGCAATAGTTTGCACTTGGCAAACAGCTTCACTTCTGAAGAGATGCAATAGTTTGGACTTGGCAAACAGCTTCACTTCTGAAGAGATGCAAGAGTTTGGACTTGGCAAACAGCTTCACTTCTGAAGAGATGCAATAGTTTGCACTTGGCAAACAGCTTCACTTCTGAAGAGATGCAATAGTTTGGACTTGGCAAACAGCTTCACTTCTGAAGAGATGCAATAGTTTGCACTTGGCAAACAGCTTCACTTCTGAAGAGATGCAATAGTTTGCACTTGGCAAACAGCTTCACTTCTGAAGAGATGCAATAGTTTGCACTTGGCAAACAGCTTCACTTCTGAAGAGATGCAATAGTTTGCACTTGGCAAACAGCTTCACTTCTGAAGAGATGCAATAGTTTGGACTTGGCAAACAGCTTCACTTCTGAAGAGATGCAATAGTTTGGACTTGGCAAACAGCTTCACTTCTGAAGAGATGCAATAGTTTGGACTTGGCAAACAGCTTCACTTCTGAAGAGATGCAATAGTTTGCACTTGGCAAACAGCTTCACTTCTGAAGAGATGCAATAGTTTGGACTTGGCAAACAGCTTCACTTCTGAAGAGATGCAATAGTTTGCACTTGGCAAACAGCTTCAGTCACTCGACGCCCCCAATGGGATTCAAACCTACAGCGGTGAGGGGCAAGTGATTTGAAGTCAATGACCGTAACCACTCGGCCCAAGATATCTACTAATTGCAAAAACTATTGTTCACCGTCTATCATATAAAAACATTGAATTATACACCGCCATCATTTGTGGAAGTGCAATGCCTGCATGCATCTATGTTCTAATTACAATGATAGCTGTGCGATTGGGAGGCGCGTTATCTCTGGTTGTAACCATCTCTAATTAAACAAAATCTCAGAATCTATAGTAGAATGTCTACAATTATTCCAATTATACCTTTTCTGGATTAAACTGTACATTTCTTCTGATACCAACAGGAGCTCCTTTATGGCCAACACCACTTCTGGTTCCCTTTCGGTGTTCAGTTTGGTTCCCTTTGCCAATTTGCGAATGTTTCAATATCTCCAAAAGTTCAATGACCTGCGGGTTGCTAGTCTGTGAATGGCCTTGACCCTTGACCTGATTTAGTAACTTTGTGACCTCAGTAAGCTGCTCCCGACTTAGGATTTTGTTCTGAACAGGGTCTGAAATAACGGAATATACTGTATTCATGACCAACTATCTCAATCATGGTAAAATCAATAAATTAGTGTCAATCATGGTAAAGTGTCAATCGTGGTAAAATCGTGGTAAAGTGTCAATCATGGTAAAGTGTCAATCATGGTAAAATCATGGTAAAGTGTCAATCATGGTGAAATCATGGTAAAGTGTCAATCTTGGTAAAATCATGGTAAAGTGTCAATCATGGTAAAGTGTCAATCATAGTAAAGTGTCAATCATGGTAAAGTGTCAATCATGGTAAAGCTTCAATCATGGTAAAATCATGGTAAAGTGTCAATCATGGTAAAGTGTCAATCATGGTAAAGTGTCAATCATGGTAAAGTGTCAATCATGGTAAAGTGTCAATCATGGTAAAGTGTCAATCATGGTAAAGTGTCAATCATGGTAAAATCAGGGATGAGAGTGGGTATCCCAAAAAACACATTTGTTATAGTTTTGTCATTTGGGACAATCTGAGTGGATATGATTGGACCTACAATTAGACAAATTGCAAGATACAATTTCCTCAACCTGTATTTCAATATAAATATTTTCATAAATTATGAACAATCTTTTGAAATTTATTAAGAACATTTTTGCATGTATGCATGATATAAAAATTAAAATAACTCCATATGCATATTATGCTTTATATTAGGTATAGAATCAATTAGACGAAAAACGAGAGCAGGTAATCAATGCAATCGCCGGGGGGAAAAAAGACGTATTTTAAATATCGATTTTTGACGAAACAAACTTAAGAATCATGTAAATATTGATGAATCCGATAAGTATATTATATTAGCTATTTCTATGCTTATAAGAGTCAGTGTTCTGCTCAGGATTTTAAAAAATGGGGACATATGTCCCCTTCATGATAAAAATGTGGGGACATTTCAAATATTTGGGGACATACATTTTGATTACAAGCCAGTAGGTTGCCTTAAGGCCAACAATTACAGCGCATTCGTTGGCATTCAAAACTTTACTCACAGACTTTTCTAGATCACATTTCAATGATTCTGCCTGGACTGAAGCCTTATGATCATTAGAATTGGCATGCCTGGTCAATGTTGTTGTTCAGAAATTGGTGTTCTTGTCTGTGAAAATGTTACGCTTATTATGTTTAATGGACAATTGTAATAAATTTATGCTGGGAGTTATATTCTAGCCCCGAGAAATCAGTCAACCAAGTTGATTTAAATATTCTCTCCACTTTGGCTAGTTTCATTTTCGTTATGTTTGGCTCGGAAGTGGGTGGGGAATGGCCATGGGACTGTGATGTTTAGGCTGTTTTATTTTCAACGATTCAGAAAAACAGACACTTTCACTCTGAAAAGAGATTCCTCAGTAGGTATGACAGAGCTAAAGAGACACCCTGTAGGTGTGACAGGTCTAGAGATTCCTCAGCAGGTGTGACATATTTAAAGAGACACTCTGTAGGTGTGACAGGTCTAGAGATTCCTCAGTAGATGTGACATATTTAAAGAGACACCCTGTAGGTGTGACAGGTCTAGAGATTCCTCAGCAGGTGTGACATATTTAAAGACACCCTGTAGGTGTGACAGGTCTAGAGATTCCTCAGCAGGTGTGACATATTTAAAGAGACACCCTGTAGGTGTGACAGGTTTAAAGAGATTCCTCAGTAGATGTGACATGCTTACACCCTATAAGTGTGACAGGTCTAGAGTTTCCTCAGCAGGTGGGACATGTCTAAAGAGACACCCTGTAGGTGCGACAGGTTTAAAGAGATTCCTCAGCAGGTGGGACATGTTTAAAGAGACACCCTGTATGTGTGACATGTTTAAAGAGACACTGTAGGTGTGACAGGTTTAAAGAGATTCCTCAGTAGATGTGACATATATTCAAGGAGATAACTCAACATACCAAGAGCGTTCATTGGGGATTCCGTCCCAGCCTCTGTTGGATGTTTCTCTTTGCTGGAGGCTTCCTGCTCAACAAAAGTAGCACAATTTAGTAAAAACACATACAAATATGTTTCCAACACAAGGTCAGACACCACTATTGAAATTTCCATAGGCCACCATTATAACACACAGTGCCATTATATGTTCCCCAAAAATAGTTTGGCACAAAAGACAGTAGTTTTGGAAGTCGTGATAGCGCAGTGGATGCGTGTTCGCTTCAGGAGTGAAAGTTCCAGTGTTTGAGCCCCACTGGAGACATTACTATTGTGACCTTAGGCAAGGCATTTAAATTCCACGTTGCCTCTTCTCTCTCCCTCGTGGCGATGGATTCCATCAGGAATGATGTCTCGAGAGTGATTAATATAAGTTGTAAGAACTTGTTTCGCAATCAAGCTAAAATAAATTTGTATAAACTAGTAGTTTTCAACAGACTAACCTTTGAGCCACAAGAAAATGTCAAATTTCAATGGGGTTGACTGATTGCAGTTTTTTATTATTTCCCACTAAAGGCACCCACCACCTACTCTGAAGGTAATTTGGTGGTGAACATTGCACTGACACCTGCATTTATAATATGGTGTTTATTTGTCACCAAATAGTCTGCAAATATTCTAAAATATTCCTAAATGCAGAGCATATATTGTATTTTATTTTCCACTATTGCTGACAATACCTACTCAGCCAATCAGTTCATGTATCAGTTACTCTTTAAGGGCTTCCCTACACTTTTTCAACCAATCCCAGATCACTATATCAATAACATAGTTACGTTTATATGCCTATAAATTCTAATTTGATAGTGTGTTTTTTGTGTGTTTACTACAGGTGTCAGTGTTAGCTAATGCATATTGTGATTACAGTTATTATAATTAAAGTGTAAACATTCAAGATTGGATAACATAAAATGGGTTAATTATTAGATGGCTATGAATTTTTTTAAATGTCATATATTTTCCCATCGTATAACATTCCAAACACCTTGGTATCAACTTCAAGGTTATTTTCTAGAATACCACACGTTTCAATGACAGATATTTACGTTGCTTTATTTATTGTTACTTGGATACAATGTAATTGAGACTCGTAAATATTGACACATGATAAGTGCAAAACATACATTTAGTTTATGTACAAATTCATTTTTAGCTCGATTGCGAAACAAGTTCTTACAACTTATATTAATCACTCTCAAGACCTCATTCCTCATGGAATCCATCGCCAAGAGGGAGAGAGAAGAGGCAACGTGGAATTTAAATGTCTTACCTAAGGGCACAATCGTACCGGCTCCAGCGGGGCTCGAACTCCAGACCATTCGCACCTGAAGCGAACGTGCATCCACTGCGCTATCACGACTTCCACATACATTTTGAAATGGAACCCGAGAATATTCCCGAGGTATTAAATCTTTCGCAAAGAGGCTCGCTTCATAAAATATGTTATGAAATCACGACTCTTGTAAGATCCTATATACAAAACTCGTTTCATAAAATATGGTATGAAATCACGACTTGTAAGATCCTATATACAAAACTCGCTTCATAAAATATGGTATGAAATCACGACTCTTGTAAGATCCTATATACAAAACTCGTTTCATAAAATATGGTATGAAATCACGACTCTTGTAAGATCCTATATACAAAACTCGCTTCATAAAATATGGTATGAAATCACGACTCTTGTAAGATCCTATATACAAAACTCGTTTCATAAAATATGGTATGAAATCACGACTCTTGTAAGATCCTATATACAAAACTAGTTTCATATAATATGGTATGAAATCACGACTCTTGTAACATCCTATATACAAAACTAGTTTCATATAATATGGTATGAAATCACGACTCTTGTAAGATCCTATATACAAAACTAGTTTCATATAATATGGTATGAAATCACGACTCTTGTAACATCCTATATACAAAACTAGTTTCATATAATATGGTATGAAATCACGACTCTTGTAACATCCTATATACAAAACTAGTTCATATAATATGGTATGAAATCACGACTCTTGTAAGATCCTATATGTAAGTGATGTTTGCAACATTTTTGGCCAGAATTACGATCCTCCCTTGTTACAAATAACACTTAACATTAATATTTGCATAGAAACAATATCTTTTGGGATAAAACAATCGAACTTGACAAATACATTGATCAACTTTATCATTCTTTAAGCGAAATACTTTTATTTTCAAATGCAAGCTTGATAAGGCGCATCTTTCGTTTTTTTAGATACATGCATTTGAGAATCAGGAATGACATTGAATATCAAATAACATTTATGAAAAACAAGATAAACCAACATATTAACCCACTCAACACCAAGTAACTGACATAGACTGGTGCATGATATTTTTAGACCCAATAATTTAATAAGAAAATTACACTTGGATCAGTTCTTTTTATCAAAATGAGTGATTTTGTCTAAAATTAGTAATATTACCGGCGAAAAGTGCAGATCCTGATGAGACGGCTCATCACAAGTTATGTTGAACTTGAGGAAATAAAAGATCCAAAAAAAATTGACACATGTAAATATTCAAACTTTGTTTCGACAGTAGATCAATGTTAGTGTTATTATATTGAACAAATTTACGAAGGCATTTACGAAGTATTAGTTTATACAAATTTATTTAGCTCGATTGCGAAGCAAGTTCTTACAACTTATATTAATCACTCTCAAGACATCATTCATGATGGAATCCATCGCCACAAGAGAGAGAAAAGAGGCAACGTTGAATTTAAATGCTTTGCATAATGGCACAATCGTAATGGCTCCATTAGGGCTCAAACTCCAGGCCTTTCGCACCTGAAGCGAACACTCTACCATTGCGCTATCACGATTTCCCATACGAAAGTATTGGCTTAATGGCACATCAGCACCCTGCAGGCTATATCGTGCCAGGTATACTGTATACAAGATAGACATAGACAAGAAATATCACAGACTTCACAGTGCCCTTGAAGATAATAGCCAAAGAGGTTACAGCCAGAATTAGAAATATTGAATCAGACGGATGGACGAAAACTATATGCCTCCCTTTGGGGGCGTAAAAATATATGTAAATGTATGGGTAGTAAATATGTAATGACAAAACATCAATAGTAACGAAAATTATCAAGCTGTGAAAAGGGCTTTACGAAAATATTCTACTTTAGTAAATTTGATAGATCATTCCACAGTTTCAATTTCGCTAGTTAGCATAAATTTACATAAGTAAACAATAGGGACAGTCCAAGAGATCGCCGTATTCTGTTACACTTTAATAAACTGGAACGAGAATACAGTCTGAGTGACAAACACTTTAATACTGCACATACAGTGAAATGCAAGTTGGTACGGTAGTCTCCAGATCGGTACTCCGGTTTCCTTCCACATGAATTACCAAGTATACGCTTTCATCTGCGCCAACGAGAGTGATAAATATAAGTTGCTACAGTTTGTTTCGCAATCGCTGTAACACTTTTTTGGTTTTAGAAAACAGTGCTTAAAATTCAGACACACCTGTTTCTGCCTCAGTTCCTGTATTCTGTCTAACTCCTGCTGCAGCTGGGCTGCCTGCGCAGTATCATTCAGATCCAACTCTTCTGAAACATAATCATAACATCCTGTATTGAAATTTATAAATTTGAAGTTTGATCAAATTCGTGCACAAAACGATATGATTGGCTAAAACTGAGGCTTGCTCAAAGCTCAACCAATCAAGAGTTGAAACTGAGATTTGCTCTCAGCTCAGCCAATCAACAAGCTTGAAACTGAGACTTGCTCTCAGTTCAGCCGATCATAAAACTTGAAAATAAAATTGAGATTTATTAACCTTCAGATCAAATTGACACCAACCATGGGCAAATTTACATTATATTATATATTATATTTCAATACTGGTAGACTACGATGTTTCGTGTATAGGAGATCCATTGGTCTCCTGCATGTAAAACTAAGCTTTGACCAGTTGTTGACAAAGCCATAGATGAACCGCATTCACAATAAATCATTTAAATAAAGGTCCAAGAAACCACATGAAGAACTTGGACAAAGCCGAAAAACCTGTACCATAAAGGATTTGGACAAAGCCCAAGAAACATGTATCATGAAGGGTTTAGACACAGTCCAAGAAGCCACAACCATGAAGGGTTTGGACACAGTCTAAGTAGCCACCACCATGAAGGGTTTGGACACAGTCTAAGAAGCAACAACCATGAAGGGTTTGGACACAGTCTAAGAAGCAACAACCATGAAGGGTTTGGACACAGTCTAAGTAGCCACCACCATGAAGGGTTTGGACACAGTCTAAGTAGCCACCACCATGAAGGGTTTGGACACAGTCTAAGAAGCAACAACCATGAAGGGTTTGGACACAGTCTAAGAAGCAACAACCATGAAGGGTTTGGACACAGTCTAAGAAGCCACCACCATAAAGGGTTTGGACACAGTCTAAGAAGCCACAACCATGAAGGGTTTGGACACAGTCTAAGAAGCAACAACAATGAAGGGTTTGGACACAGTCTAATAAGCCACCACCATGAAGGGTTTAGACACAGTCTAAGAAGCCACCATCATGAAGGGTTTGGACACAGTCTAAGAAGCAACAACCATGAAGGGTTTGGACACAGTCTAAGAAGCAACAACCATGAAGGGTTTGGACACAGTCTAAGTAGCCACCACCATGAAGGGTTTGGACACAGTCTAAGTAGCCACCACCATGAAGGGTTTGGACACAGTCTAAGAAGCAACAACTATGAAGGGTTTGGACACAGTCTAAGAAGCAACAACCATGAAGGGTTTGGACACAGTCTAAGTAGCCACCACCATGAAGGGTTTGGACACAGTCTAAGAAGCCACAACTATGAAGAGTTTGGACACAGTCTAAGAAGCCACCACCATAAAGGGTTTGGACACAGTCTAAGAAGCCACAACCATGAAGGGTTTGGACACAGTCTAAGAAGCAACAACAATGAAGGGTTTGGACACAGTCTAAGAAGCAACAACAATGAAGGGTTTGGATACCGTCTAAGAAGCCACAACCATGAAGGGTTTGGACACAGTCTAAGAAGCCACAACCATGAAGGGTTTGGACACAGTCTAAGAAGCCACCACCATGAAGGGTTTGGACACAGTCTAAGTAGCCACCACCATGAAGGGTTTGGACACAGTCTAAGAAGCCACCACCATGAAGGGTTTGGACACAGTCTAAGAAGCCACCACCATGAAGGGTTTGGACACAGTCTAAGAAGCCACCATCATGAAGGGTTTGGACACAGTCTAAGAAGCCACCACCATGAAGGGTTTGGACACAGTCTAAGAAGCCAGAACCATGAAGGGTTTGGACACAGTCTAAGAAGCCAGAACCATGAAGGGTTTGGACACAGTCTAAGTAGCCACAACCATGAAGGGTTTGGACACAGTCTAAGAAGCAACAACCATGAAGGGTTTAGGAAAAACCCAAGAAGATAGGATTTGGGAAAAGCCAAATGAAGGTCACTCAAAGTATTTGGACAAATTTCTGTTCTCAGTGCAACAGCTTACCCTGATCCAATGTGGAATCATTCTGGTTATTTGTGTTTACTTCTCCAGGAGATCTGTGTAGCAACTGCAGAAAAACAAACACACATACCGGTAAAAGTTTATACAGTAGTAAACATTAACATGCCGAATAAATTAGACGGAATGTGCAAACAACAAAGATCCAGATCAGCTGCGGCGTTGTGTAAATATTTCCCAGTGACAGCTGTGACTTCTTTCTGTGTGTCCCACGTTTCAGAGCAGTTTCACATGTTTAAAAAGTAATGAAAAGCTGTACTGAATGTGGCAAACTATAATAATTATCTGGATCACCTACACATTTTCTACCTCTAGAAACTTGCTGGTACCCACTCTCAGCCGGGTGAACCGAGGTAAGTGTAGACAGTGGGAATAGGGCAAGATTCAAACCTGGTACCTGTTTCATGGTTCTTACAGGGCACGGTACATCAACAACTGTTCAGGGTTGTCTACATTGAGGAAAATATGAAAATTGGGCACTTTCTATACACCAATTCAAAATTAGGGCAATTTTCAGTTCAGGACAGTGGTGAGTGAGTATTTGGTTTAACGGCGCATCAGCACAGTTCAGGCTATATCGCACCGGGTTAAGTATATTGTATACAAGTGAGTGAGTATTTGGTTTCATGGCGCATCAGCACAGTTCAGGCTATATCGCACCGGGTTAAGTATATTGTATACAAGTGAGTGAGTATTTGGTTTAACGGCGCATCAGCACAGTTCAGGCTTTATCATGCCGGGTTAAGTATATTGTATACAAGTGAGTGAGTATTTGGTTTCACGGCGCATCAGCACAGTTCAGGCTATATCATGCCGGGTTAAGTATATTGTATACAAGTGAGTGAGTATTTGGTTTCACAGTGCATCAGCACAGTTCAGGCTATATCATGCCGGGTTAAGTATATTGTATACAAGTGAGTGAGTATTTGGTTTCACAGTGCATCAGCACAGTTCAGGCTATATCATGCCGGGTTAAGTATATTGTATACAAGTGAGTGAGTATTTGGTTTCACAGCGCATCAGCACAGTTCAGGCTATATCATGCCGGGTTAAGTATATTGTATACAAGTGAGTGAGTATTTGGTTTCACAGTGCATCAGCACAGTTCAGGCTATATCATGCCAGGTTAAGTATATTGTATACAAGATATCTACAATTAAAAATATTATGTAGATAACATACTGTATGTATTAACATTGTAATTGCAACAAAATTTATCAAGCTGTAAAAATGATAAAAAACGTCAGTTGTAAAACTTACAATTTATGGAAAAGATGTGATTCTTTTAAAAATGCAATGATGTATTTAAAATCAACAGTGTCGAAAAGCTCCTTCATTGTCACAACTGTATAATATTTTAGACGAATGAGTGCTTAGTTTAAACATATTTTATTGTCAATATTAAAGTGCTTATATAATATAATACATCATAGCACACTACAGCATAAATAATGGCAAGTGGGTCGGGTCACGAATGAGTGCTAAACCTACACAGTGAATTAAGATGTGTTTACATTTATAGAGGAATGGCATGGTATACACCATGGTGGATCCTCTCTATTCAATAACAATGAGTGCTAAATCTACACAGTGAATTAAGATGTGTTCAACATTTATAGAGGAATGGCATGGTATACACCGTGGTGGATCCTCTCTTTTCATGACAGTGGTATAAAGTGAGTTTTTTAATACATGTATTATTTAGCATTTTATTATTAAAAGTTATTTTGATTTCTGATTAGAAATAAACAGAATAATTAAGGAATGAATCACAGGTTAATAGTTTCCATCGGGGTATGAACTATATTGGGCGTGGTTAAAATGTGTGGAGGCCGAACGCATCCACGCTAACTTTAACCACGCCCAATGTAGTTCATACCCCGATGGAAACTACTAACCTGCGATTCATTACTTATATTTACATTAATTATTCTTTTCAATGACACAAAGAAAATATAGCACACTGCATTTTAAATGTTTTAGTTCAGATTTGCAACTTACCGTCTGTCGGAACAAGTAAATAGATCATCGTTGGAACAGCATAAACTGTGTAAGAGACGCCTTTTCTCTCATGACGAATGCTGCCTAACACTGCAAATGCGCATGCCCGTAGCTTCAAGTGCGCGTGTCACCTGCATATCATTAGTTGGGAACCCCCATGCGAAAATGTAGACAATCAGGGCACATAGGTTCATCGAAGGAAATGTAATAGCGATGTAACTATTTGTTTGTGGTTGCGGTACCCCTGAACCCTGGGAGAGACAGGTGCCCAGATCAGCTGGGACATTACATTCAGCCCTAGCTGGGACATTATATTTATGCCTAGCTGGGACATTACATTTAGGCCTAGCTGGGACATTACATTCAGGCCTAGGTGGGACATTACATTTAGGCCTAGGTGGGACATTACATTTAGGCCTAGGTGGGACATTACATCTAGGCCTAGGTGGGACATTACATCTAGGCCTAGGTGGGACATTACATTTAGGCCTAGGTGGGACATTACATTTAGGCCTAGGTGGGACATTACATTTAGGCCTAACTGGGACATTACATTTAGGTCTAGCTGGGACATTACATTCAGGCCTAGGTGGGACATTACATTTAGGCCTAACTGGGACATTACATCTAGGCCTAGCTGGGACATTACATTTAGGCCTAGATGGGACATTACATCTAGGTCTAGCTGGGACATTACATTTAGGCCTAGATGGGACATTACATCTAGGCCTAGCTGGGACATTACATTTAGGCCTAGCTGGGACATTACATCTAGGCCTAGCTGGGACATTTAGCACTTACCATTTGTATATAGTGCTGTAACTCGTTCTGATGCGACTCATGCTCCTCCAGTCTCTCCGTCAGCTGGCTGTAGTCTTCATTTAGTCTGAAAATACGTTACTACCAATGAGATATAGACAAACAGGACTCAACTAACTCAACACTCCTACAGAGATTAGTCATTTTAGATTTTTTGAGGATAGTGCAATGATACAGACAGAGACCCATTCCAGAATCTCCTCTGGTTCTTTTACGTGACACGAGACCTCGGCTTAAAGACCCATCTGAAACACTGTTAATTTTATTAGGGTCAAACGGGGGATCGAACCTACGATCCCTGGATTACCTATCCAACGTGTTAACCACTGGACTACAGATCTGTCTGTACATGAATGCCAACGAGATGGATTAACGGAATATTCGTCCGAAAATTATAACGATGTGCATATTTTATGCAGACACTGATTTTACTGTTTTAATGCATAAACATAATGAAATCTAAAGGTTGGTTTCTTTCGGCAAAAATTAATTACAAAGAAATTGTTCGGCTACCGGAATGACGTGGTGGTACATTGCACCAAATAGAGGATTCGCCATTATTTACAGCAGATTCAAGCTGATTGGAACCAAATCAGAGCAGAACAACTAGCCGAACACTCTGCCGGATTTATTTTGAACCTTCCACTGTATAAATGTATGGGATATAAGCCGAAAACGATCCAATATGTAAAATATTTGACTGTGTGAGGTGTGTAAAAACATGGCCTGATTATTCAAAATCGCTAGCTATGCCCCTGCAAGAAGTGAGAAGAATTCCCTCCCAAAATGTTCCACATAAAAAGTCTAGCAATTGCCTGCATATATCCCCCATTATAGTAAGTTTAAACTTTATTTATTTTACAACGATTGCGAAGCAAGTTCTAACACCTTAAATTAAGACACTACCAATATTTTACATATTGGATCCGTTTTGAGGTTAATATAACAAGATCCTACTAATTAAAAGTGTTAATTTCCTGCATGTAAGCTTAGTATTTAATATAATACTCTGACCTTTTGACAACAGTCCAATATTAATAATTAATTAATTAATAATGGACTGCAAGTACAAAGGTATGACGTCACGACAGTGTTTTAATTGCGGGTATTCTCTGGCTACTCTGGTTTCCTACACACGAAGGACCACACATAGTCATACTGTATGCCATATTTTAGCCAATGGCTACTCTGGCAATTGGCAGCGCGGGCCCTGCATACACATTCACATATATTAAATATATATACATACGCTTTAATCCACGCCTATGAGACTGATTAATTATAAGTTATCAAAGCAATCGTAAAATAAATTAAGTTTATACACTTATCTGACTAGATTATGTTCTCACCTATATTACAGGTAGACTGGATCATGTTCTCACCTATTACAGGTAGACTGGATCATGTTCTCACCTATATTACAGGTAGACTGGATCATGTTCTCACCTATTACAGGTAGACTGGATCATGTTCTCACCTATATTACAGGTAGACTGGATCATGTTCTCACCTATATTACAGGTAGACTGGATCATGTTCTCACCTATTACAGGTAGACTGGATTATGTTCTCGCCTATTACAGGTAGACTGGATCATGTTCTCCTCTATTACAGGTAGAATGGGTTATGTTCTCGCCTATTACAGGTAGACTGGATCATGTTCTCCTCTATTACAGGTAGAATGGATTATGTTCTCACCTATTACAGGTAGAATGGATTATGTTCTCCCCTATTACAGGTAGAATGGATCATGTTCTCCTCTATTACAGGTAGAATGGATTATGTTCTCACCTATTACAGGTATAATGTAGACTGGATCATGTTCTCCTCTATTACAGGTAGAATGGATTATGTTCTCACACCTATTACATGTAGACTGGATTATGTTCTCACCTATTACAGGTAGAATGGATTATGTTCTCCCCTATTACAGGTAGAATGGATCATGTTCTCCTCTATTACAGGTAGACTGGATCATGTTCTCACACCTATTACATGTAGACTGGATTATGTTCTCACCTATTACAGGTAGAATGGATTATGTTCTCCCCTATTACAGGTAGAATGGATCATGTTCTCCTCTATTACAGGTAGACTGGATTATGTTCTCACACCTATTACAGGCAGACTGGATTATGTTCTCACACCTATTACAGGTAGACTAGATTATGTTCTCACCTATTACAGGCAGACTGGATTATGTTCTCCCCTATTACAGGTAGACTGGATTATGTTCTCACCTATTATAGGCAGACTGGATTATGTTCTCCCCTATTACAGGTAGACTAGATTATGTTCTCACCTATTACAGGTAGAATGGATTATGTTCTCACCTATTACAGGTATAATGTAGACTAGATTATGTTCTCACCTATTACAGGTAGAATGTAGACTGGATTATGTTCTCACCTATTACAGGTAGAATGTAGAATGGATTATGTTCTCACCTATTACAGGTAGAATGTAGACTGGATTATGTTCTCACCTATTACAGGTAGAATGTAGAATGGATTATGTTCTCACCTATTACAGGTAGAATGGATTATGTTCTCACCTATTACAGGTATAATGTAGACTAGATTATGTTCTCACCTATTACAGGTAGAATGTAGACTGGATCATGTTCTCCCCTATTACAGGTAGAATGTAGACTGGATTATGTTCTCACCTATTACAGGTAGAATGTAGACTGGATCATGTTCTCCCCTATTACAGGTAGAATGTAGACTGGATCATGTTCTCCCCTATTACAGGTAGAATGTAGACTGGATTATGTTCTCCCCTATTACAGGTAGAATGTAGACTGGATTATGTTCTCACCTATTACAGGTAGAATGTAGACTGGATCATGTTCTCCCCTATTACAGGTAGAATGGATTATGTTCTCACCTATTACAGGTAGAATGGATTATGTTCTCACCTATTACAGGTAGAATGGCTCATGTTCTCACCTATTACAGGTAGAATGTAGACTAGATTATGTTCTCACATATTACAGGTAGAATGGATTATGTTCTCACCTATTACAGGTAGACTGGATTATGTTCTCACCTGTTGGACTGGTTTACTTTCTCACCTACTAAGATTTGTTTATTATCTTACCTGTCAGACTGGTTTGTAAGATCTTCCAAAGAGTCATTTTCCTTGTTTTGTTTGGTGGGTGGGGAAAAGCTCTGTCCGCCCTGGAAATATCCCATCATATGATCTCCTTGCAAGCCTGTAAATGATTTGTTTATTTTTTAAACTTTATCGATTGCGAACGTAACAACTTATATTAATCTCTCTCGTTGGCACGGATGAAAGCGTATATGTGGTCATTCGTGTGGGAGGAAACCGGAGTACCCGGAGAAAACACACCTGTCCGATCAGGCGATCACCATACCATCTCACATACTTGATTGAATATAACAATCAATTACTTGAGATAATTATTTACATCATAAAACATAGAAATAGCTGATACACATACTTCATATATTATTGTTGTGCATTTTTTATGATTTGTAATGGAATAAAGTAACCAAAAAATCTCAAATTGAGGCAAGTTTCATTCAAAAATGAGAGAAAAAACTATTGTCGCAAAGGCCACAAAGTACCGGCGACTTATGGAAGGATCCAGTTTAAGATCAGCTTTTTCATGCCAAAGTTTTACCTTTGACTTATTGCCGAAATCGACTTGTGGCCAAGAATATACAGTACATACGAGTGTGCGTTTTTCCCCGTTATTTTCAAGTGTCCGATTATTTCGAGAAATTTTAAATTTGTGTGTGTTGTGTGTGTTTACGTATATTTATCGTCGCTACCGGTTACCCATATGAGCAATGCCTCCTGAAGCGATTAGTCATTTTAGATTTTTGGAGGATAGTGCAATGATACAGACAGAGACCCATTCCAGAGTCTCCTCTGGTTCTATTATGTGCACAGTGTAAAGCACCGGCACAAGATCTCGGTTTAAAGTCCCGTCTGAAAGACTGTTTTATTATGGTCAGACGGGGGTCGAACCTGCGATCCCTGGATTACCAGTCCAGCGTGTTACCACTGGACTACAGATCCATCTTAAATTTGTGTGTCTTGACAAATCATTATGTATTAGTGACATCATCATTCATGAATCATCTCAAAATTACATGTCACGTGACTAAACAATGCCTACCAGTATTCCTCTTACTTGGCTTACCTGCCAACATCGTCTGAAACTCTTCATTCAAGTATGGGTCGTCTCCCTGTTGTGGAGGGTGAAGTGGCACAGCCCTCGTCATCCCTGCAGCTCCCTCCCACACCATTCCAGCTCCTTTGTCATTATACACAGAATAACTGCTCGGCACTTCTTCGCTCGCAATGTTTGACTTAGGTACCTCATTTTGATTGGCTGAATTTTGTGAAGGCGCGTCTATCCTTTGACTAACATTTGAAGCACCACCTTGAGATCTAGTTGGCACAGAATTTAAATTTATAGGTAAACTAGCAGTTCCAGAATTAACTGGTTGTCTCTGATTGGACAGAATTGAATTTGGTTGAGAATGTGAAGTCACTGATTGGTTAACTGACACCAGTGGGTGGGGCAACCACTGCTGCTGCTGAATATTATGTAAATGAGTTGTAAGAAGGGCTGCAAGCTCAGGTGGAGACGGTAATCTGGGAGCGCTCTGCTCTGCATTTGTTGGGTTTTGTGACACACAAGGTGAACCCGAGGCTTCTAATTGACTGTTGATAGACGAGATCCATTCTGGAGTTTTTGTAAAACTATAAAAAGAAATAAAAAGTATGTCATTTACAATGAGGTCAGAATTATTTAATAGCATTGATAAATGTTACAATTTTCTAAAACTAACAAATTGCAAATCCAATGAAAATACGAGACTAGAATCATGAAAAGTTTGCAATTCAGTGTAATGGTGCATGAATAAAATGATGTCTAGCATGTAATACATTATGACTACTTGTACATGTGGACTATGTGGCCGAGTGGACTATGTGGCCGAGTGGACTATGTGGCCGAGTGGACTACGTGGCAGAGTGGACTATGTGGCAGAGTGGACTATGTGGCAGAGTGGACTATGTGGCAGAATGGACTATGTGGCCGAGTGGACTATGTGGCCGAGTGGACTATGTGGCAGAGTGGACTATGTGGCCGAGTTGACTATGTGGCCGAGTTGACTATGTGGACTATGTGGCTGAGTGGACTATGTGGCCGAGTGGACTACGTGGCAGAGTGGACTATGTGGCAGAGTGGACTATGTGGCAGAGTGGACTATGTGGCAGAATGGACTATGTGGCCGAGTGGACTATGTGGCAGAGTGGACTATGTGGCCGAGTTGACTATGTGGACTATGTGGCCAAGTGGACTATGTGGCTGAGTTGACTATGTAGACTATGTGGCAGAGTGGACTATGTGGCAGAGTGGACTATGTGGCTGAGTTGACTATGTGGCAGAGTGGACTATGTGGCAGAGTGGACTATGTGGCAAAGTGGAATATGTGGCAGAGCGGATTATGTGGCTGAGTTGACTATGTGGCTGAGTGGACTATGTGGCAGAGTGGACTACGTGGCAGAGTGGACTACGTGGCAGAGTGGACTACGTGGCCGAGTGGACTATGTGGCTGAGTTGACTTTGTGGACTATGTGGTCGAGTGGACTATGTGGCAGAGTGGACTATGTGGCAGAGTGGACTATGTGGCAGAGTGGACTATGAGTTGACTATGTGGCTGAGTTGACTATGTGGCAGAGTGGTCTACGTGGCAGAGTGGACTATGTGGACTACTTGGTCGAGTTGACTATGTGGCAGAGTGGACTATGTGGCAGAGTGGACTATGTGGCAGAGTGGACTATGTGGCAGAGTGGACTATGTGGCAGAGTGGACTATGTGGCAGAGTAGACTATGTGGCTGAGTTGACTACGTGGTCGAGTTGACTATGTGGACTACATGGCCAAGTTGACTATGTGGCCGAGTTGACTATGTGGCAGAGTGGACTACGTGGCTGAGTTGACTATGTGGCCGAGTTGACTATGTGGCAGAGTGGACTACGTGGCCAAGTTGACTATGTGGCCGAGTTGACTATGTGGCAGAGTGGACTACGTGGCTGAGTTGACTATGTGGACTACGTGGTCGAGTGGACTATGTGGCAGAGTGGACTATGTGGCAGAGTTGTGGCAGAGTTGACTATGTGGCAGAGTGGACTATGTGGCTGAGTTGACTATGTGGACTACGTGGTCGAGTTGACTATGTGGACTACGTGGCCAAGTTGACTGTGGCCAAGTTGACTGTGGCCAAGTTGACTATGTGGCCGAGTGGACTATGTGGCCGAGTGGACTATGTGGCAGAGTGGACTATGTGGCAGAATGGACTATGTGGCCGAGTGGACTATGTGGCAGAGTGGACTATGTGGCAGAGTGGACTATGTGGCAGAGTGGACTATGTGGCCGAGTTGACTATGTGGACGATGTGGCTGAGTTGACTATGTGGCAGAGTGGACTATGTGGCAAAGTGGAATATGTGGCAGAGCGGAATATGTGGCTGAGTTGTCTATGTGGCAGAGTGGACTATGTGGCAGAGTGGACTATGTGGCTGAGTTGACTATGTAGACTATGTGGCCGAGTTGACAATGTGGCCAAGTGGACTATGTGGCAGAGTGGACTATGTGGCAGAGTGGACTATGTGGCTGAGTTGACTATGTGGACTACGTGGCCAAGTTGACTACGTGGCCAAGCACTTGGCCCTCTTAACTGCAGGTTCCAATACACAAGGGTTGTAGAATTCAATCATGTGAGGAAACAATATGTATATGTTACACCAGTAGTATTTCATTTTGTAAATGTATATGTGATATTTATTAATGTTATTGCAAATGGACAAAGGTAATGTTTTGCCGTTCGCCAGTAAATAAATGGGAAAATGGAAATTAAAACATTCACCTGTTCATGTAGTCCTGGAATTGTTTAAGGTGTGACATGGCAGCTGTTTCAATGGAGTCCTCGGCCATATCTCCAGCATCTTTCTCAGTAGAGTGTGACATCACACTGTCACCTCCAGGGCTAAATATCAAAGCACTTTCATGATTGGGTAACTGTCTAAGTACTGGACTAAGCTCATTGGCTACAGATCCACTTGGGCTTTGTTGATTGGTTGATTTTTTAGGATGACTAGTACGATTGGCTGATTCCATACAAGGACTGTTCTGATTGGCTGGAGGTTTAACTGAAGTATTCTGATTGGTTGTTGGTTTATTTGGAGTGCATAAACTGAAGTTTACAGATGGAGCAGACACAACAGACATGGCATCATCTTCTATAACCGGTGTCCTCCTCTGTGTCTGCTGAAAACAGAAGAACAACAATTGCTTATAGGCAATAAATACATAAATACATTATAAAATACATGAGTACACGAGTATTCGGAAAAATGCACGAGTATCGAATAGCAAAATGATAATGAAGCAATCTTTAAAAAAAATTGGCTGAAAAAACCTAACAGTCATAATTGCCACATGTTTCTCTCAATTTTCAATAAACAGTAATTATCTTAATCCGGGACCATAACCGGGTGGCCAATAATCCACACGATGAACCGTAAGTGTTTACAGGTAATCTTTCAATAAACAAGTCAACAATTTGATATTGGCAGATGATTGTGATGCTTATATTCTTTCAATAAACAAGTCAACAATTTGACATTATTGACAGATGATTGTGATGCTTATATTCTTTCAATAAACAAGTCAACAATTTGACATTATTGACAGATGATTGTGATGCTTATATTCTTTCAATAAAAAAGTCAACAATTTGACATTATTGACAGATGATTGTGATGCTTATATTCTTTCAATAAACAAGTCAACAATTTGACATTATTGACAGATGATTGTGATGCTTATATTCTTTCAATAAAAAAGTCAACAATTTGACATTATTGACAGATGATTGTGATGCTTATATTCTTTCAATAAACAAGTCAACAATTTGACATTATTGACAGATGATTGTGATGCTTATATTCTTTCAATAAAAAAGTCAACAATTTGACATTATTGACAGATGATTGTGATGCTTATATTCTTTCAATAAACAAGTCAACAATTTGACATTATTGACAGATGATTGTGATGCTTATATTCTTTCAATAAAAAAGTCAACAATTTGACATTATTGACAGATGATTGTGATGCTTATATTCTTTCAATAAACAAGTCAACAATGACATTATTGACAGGTGATTGTGATGCTTATATTCTTTCAATAAACAAGTCAACAATTTGACATTATTGACAGATGATTGAGATGCTTATATTCTTTGTCGCTTAAAATGAAGCAAAAAAGGAATAATTATGACGCGAGATTAAACAAAGATTATAGCTACACATTTGATAGCAAACTGTTAATATGTTTGTTTAATAATTATATTAATAAACTTTGAATATAGGGAAGAAACTTCAAAAATGTAATTAGTATGTGTCCTGTGTTCACAGTTTGTTGCAATAATCTTTTAAAGCGGCGATCTTAGCATGCTATAATTACGCCTTTATCTCAACGGACGTGTAAAATGGATATAAATTAACTCCAGAGTCTCAGTAGCCAGCTGTTTAAGACGGATCTGTAGTCCAGTGGTAACACACTGGACTGGTAATCCTGGGATTGCAAGTTCGATCCCCCGTCTGACCCTAATAAAATTAACAGTCTTTCAGATGGGACGTTAAACCAAGGTCTCGTGTCGGTGCTGTACACCGTGCACGTAAAAGAACCAGAGGAGACTCTGGAATGGGTCTCTGTCTGTATCATTACACTATCCTCCAAAAATCTAAAATGACTAATATGCATATTTTTTGTTGCGTAGACCATCAAATGGCCCACTGTTTTCCTTTCTCGATAATATTCCAGTATCCAGATCAATATTTTGCAATAGACTACAGATGTCTCTTTCCTGGGCTGGTTACAGTACTAGTGCCTATAAAGGCCATAGTTTTCGTATAGGGGCAGCATCTGAAGCAGCTTTTTCAGGAGTCTCGGAAGAAAAAATTCGGGTAATGGGTCGATGGTCCTCGAACGCTTACAAAAAATATATTCGCATACCTATGTCGGCCATGTAAACAGGTGTACATCTATGAAATGTTTGTAAGCTATTAACTGTTGCCGTCATGTGATGGGGTCAGGGGTCTCTCACATGAAATGTTGTTTTTGGCAATGGTGTTAATAGTGTTTGTTGTATATTATTGTTGACATATTCTATATCATGTTGAATCATTATCACTCAACTCCTGGGTATTTTCTTTTGTTGTTAACGGTATGATGGGATAACGGGTCTCTTATACCATACATCTGTGTGTAATATTTCAATATGGTTACCATTGAATATGTATTTGCTTGAAATGATTCTCATGTTATGGTGGTAAATGCTTCATTTTACAGTTTATTGCATTCTTTACTCTCCTAGTCAGTATATGTATCTAGTTGGTTTGTTTTTTTGTTTTTTGGGTTTGTGTGGACCATTTTGGGCTATATCGCCGGCGGGCAGTTTAGCTAACAACACCATTCCTGGGCAGGCTCCAGCGGTTAACCAGTACTTGGGTGCACCAACCTCCGTAAGAAACTGCCAACTTTTTCATATAAATGAGACACGGTCTGAGCGGGGTTCGAACCCGTGACGATAGGTTACAGTGGTATACAAGTGACCTTAACCACTCGACCACGGAGGCGGACGTATCTAGTTGGTCTTGTAAATAACCCACTTTATTCGGATGGGGTTATTGCAAAACGCGATACGCAGTAAGTTTATATCATGCTATTTGCAATATGTGGCATTAAAGTTAGATCCCCACCTTTGATCATACATATATAATGCATGATATATGTCTTCTATTGTTAGAACTAGTCACATGTAATATTTTAGTTATGTTTATTGTGTTTCACTATATTCGTCATTTAGATATTAAATGACAAATTTCAATCAAACATATTTCTTAGTTTTATTTAATACCATCAAACAGAGCTCATAAAGTGAGTTTGCCAAGGGAGCTTGCATAAATGTTATTAGCCCAGAATTTATTGATAGATTTTATAACATATATGTTATACTATATGTAGATCGATAACTCAAGGCGTAAATGCTGACTAGAGCTTGTGTTGTATTGTCTAAGGAGCCGACGTTTATTTATAAAGCATTTTTTGTAAACTATGTCGCCCACTAGAATGAGCACTGACACTAGGTGATAACGGTGTCAAGCTCAAGAAAATAATGTGATAAACAGACGGATAAAGCAAGAACAATCTCGCACAAGCTGGTGGAAGAAGACATAAAACTGAAAGATTCGAAGAGAGCCTAAGTTTGAATGGGTGTACTGTTACAACGATTGCGAAGCAAGTTATAACAACTTATATTAATCACTCGCGTTGGCGTGGATGAAAGCGTAAATGTGGTCATTCGTGTGGGAGGAAACCGGAGTACCAGGAGAAAACCCACCTGTCCGTTCTGGCGTCAACAGTACCATCTCACATACTTCCTGGTCCGAGGATCGAACCTGGGTTGCATTGGTGAGAAGCGAGCGCGCTAACAACTGCGCTAATCGGACAACCTGTGTACTGTAACAATGTATATGTGTACTGCAACATCAATACAAGGCAGGTGATAAACTTACCCGTCTTTGTGGTGTTGCTGTGAGCAGTGTGAGGGCTTCGTTCCATTGTGTCTGCATGGCATACTGTAACTTGGTCAGGATCTCCAGCCTGCAAAATATCAAAATATACAGTAAGTAAGTACATGCAAGTGTAATTATATTCTTGACGAGTTATATTTGAATTTATAATGATTTGTAATGATTGTCAATCGGTGACACCAAGCCCTGAGGTTACAAAACTTTTCTCCAATCTCAAACTCAGTCTCAAGCTTCTGATTGGTTCAGCAGAGAATAAATATCGGAATCAACCAATCAAATCACTGGAGCTTGAGTTCGAGATCCCAGGTTATAAAACTTTTCTCGGGTCTGACACTCGAGCGATTTCATTTGGTGAGTGCAAGATTTAAACTGAGCTCAATAATCAGAATGCTTGATATTGAGATTTGGAGCAGTGTTTATAACATCAGTGTCAGGTGATCCTCTAAGCATTGAGTGAGGCATGGGCGAGCACCCGCATAGAACGGCAAACTTCCACAAGTCAACTGGAAGACGATGAGCCTAAAATGATAAGCAGTGAATAGTTTTAACCAAGCGGCCTAGTATTATGCTACTTGATAGAAAACAGTTCATCTATCGATGGAACTCGGGTTGCATTGGTGAGAAGCAAGTGCGCTAACAACTAATCGGACAGCCATCAATACTATCAATTGGCCTTGAGCTTGAGATATGAGAAAAGTTTTATAATTATTATTATTATTATATTTCGGATTTTTAAGCCTGCATCAGCACCATTTCGGGCTATATCGCCGGCGGGCAGTTTACTTAACAACACCTTTCCTGGGCAGGCTCCAGCGGTTAACCAGTACTTGGGTGCACCAATCTCCGTAAGAAACTGCCAACTTTTTCATATAAATGAGACACGGCCTGAGCGGGGCTCGAACCCGTGACCATCAGTGATGATAGGTTACAGTGGTACACAAGTCAGCGACCGTAACCACTCGACCACGGAGGCGGACTCCTGAATAAATATATGAATGGAGAATACAATTTGGCTGTCCTATTAGCGCAGTGGTTAGCAAGCTTGCTTCTCAACAACACAATCCGAGTATAATCCTCCATGGAACTCGGGTTGCATTGGTGAGAAGCAAGTGTGCTAACAACATCACTAATCGGACAGCCATCAATACTATCAATTGGTCTTGAGCTTGAGATATGAGAAAAGTTTTATAACCTTGGGGTCAGACAAAACACGAAAACTAGCTGAATGATTAGACAATTACCTAGTTGATTCCAGCTTTTGTTTGGATCTCTTTAGTTCAGCATTTTCATTTCTATATTCCATCAATCTGAAAAGAAACACATATATATAAATATGATTGTTACAACGGCCTCTGTGGTGGAATGGATATGGTGCCTGCCTTGTAATTGAGAGGTTGCGAGTTTGCAACCCGCAAGAACCATTGTGGTGGTGTCGTACACAAGACTTTTAATTCCATAGTGCCTCTTCTCTCTCTCTCTAATGGCAACGAATTCAATCAGGAATGAGGCTTCAAGAATGCTTGAGCTAATTGAGCTAAAATATATCTGTACCAGTAACACCTACCCCCCAGCACCACCCACCCCCAGCACCACCCACCCCCACCAGATAAACTCACCCCCTGTACCACCCACCCCCAGCACCACCCACCCCAGCACCACACACCCCAGCCACCCCCACCCACCATAAATAAACTCACCCCCAGTACCACCCACCCCCACACCACCCACCCCAGCACACCCACCCCCACCACCCACCCCCATCACCACCACCCCCAGCACCACCCACCCCGATAAACTCACCCCCAGCACACCCCCCCAGATAAACTCACCCCCAGCACCACCCACCCCCAGCAACCAAAACAGTTTTGTTGTGGGTTTTTTGTGTGCGTAAATGCTACTATGAATGCCTGTATTTTTTGTCATATTCTTCAAAAGCAGTTCATTTTCATCCTACACATATGTTGAATCAAATGATACTACCATCAGTACACCTGTAAATAGAAATTGTATGGTATATATACCGGTAGATACCACGAAAATCATCCATATTCTTTTTTCGTGGTATCCAAATTCTTATTTCCCGAAAATTGCCAACCCTGACCACCACCCACCCGCAGATCACCCACCCCCAGATACGCACCCCACCCACCCCCAGCACCACCCCCCCACACCACCCAGATACACCCACCTCCAGCCACCCCCCCCAGATACATCCACCCCCAGCACCACCCACCCCCAGATACACCACTCACCCACCCACCCCCAGAACACCCCCCACCCCCAGATACACTCACCTTGCTTCAAGTTCATGCAACTGTTTCCTATTATCGTCGTCTTTCCGCACAGTCTCCTCTCGGTGCGCCGCTAGCTGTTTCTCCATCTCCTTGCCGTTCCGCTTGCTCAGTTGTAGCACCTGCTCTCGATACTTCTCTCTCGCCTCGTCCTGGGCCGACTCGTGGCGTCTCTGTACATCTGCTATCTGCTCGACAATCTGAAAGTAATCACAGCCGATACACTTGCACTAGAGCTACCACTGAAGGGAGTTGAGTTTGTAATTGGGGTTTAACCCTTTCCCTCATAGAAGCACCTCTCGACGCCATTAGATGATTACCAATATGACATGCATTGACAATGTAGTAGCCAACACAATGCTCATAATAAAGGCCAGAATCTTGTGTAGTCTCAGTAATATCTATGGAGGTGGAATAGATACATGTATGGCGACTACTTATCCACTGAATGATAGCTAAATGGCTGTCGTTTGTATGGAGATATAATAGTATATTAACCTAAATCTCTATGTAGTCCCAGTAATATCTATGGAGGTGGGATAGATATGGCGACTACTTATCCACTGCATGATAGCTAAATGGCTGTCGTTTGTATGCAGATATCATAGTATATTAACCTAAATCTCTATGAAGTCCCGTAATATTATGGAGGTGGGCTAGATATGGCGACTACTTATACACTGATGATAGCTAAATGCTGCGTTTGTATGCAGATATAATAGTATATTAACCTAAATCTTGTGTAGTCCCAGTAATATCTATGGAGGTGGGATAGATATGGCGACTACTTATCCACTGCATGATAGCTAAATGGCTGTCGTTTGTATGGAGATATAATAGTATATTAACCTAAATCTCATGTAGTCCCAGTAATATCTATGGAGGTGGTATAGATATGGCGACTACTTATCCACTGCATGATAGCTAAATGGCTGTCGTTTGTATGCAGATATAATAGTATATTAACCTAAATCTCTATGTAGTCCCAGTAATATCTATGGAGGTGGGATAGATATGGCGACTACTTATCCACTGCATGATAGCTAAATGGCTGTCGTTTGTATGGAGATATAATAGTATATTAACCTAAATCCTATGTAGTCCCAGTAATATCTATGGAGGTGGGATAGATATGGCGACTACTTATCCACTGCATGATTGCTAAATGGCTGTCGTTTGTATGGAGATATAATAGTATATTAACCTAAATCTCTATGAAGTCCCAGTAATATCTATGGAGGTGGGATAGATATGGTGACTACTTATCCACTGCATGATAGCTAAATGGCTGTCGTTTGTATGGAGATATAATAGTATATTAACCTAAATCTCTATGAAGGAAAGGGTTAAATGGCTGTCGTTTCTATGGAGATATAATAGTATATTAATATAAATCTCTATGAAGGAAAGGGTTAAAGCATAGGCCGTATGGTGAATCCCCAGCTATTGTTCGTGAAGGAAGACACTAGCAGACCACTAAGCAGTATTTCAGGCACGGACCAGATTGAACAACTGATCTTCTAGCTGGAAAGCTTCCTCACATGAAAGAATTTGAAACCCCAACTGGGATTCGAACCTACAGTGGTGAGTGGCAACTGAAGTCCGCCATGGAGGCCCATGAAATAAGTAAGATCCCACCACAAACGGGCCATAATAAGCAAATCACTAATTACAGTCACTTTAGGCTTAAAATCACAACCCACAAATAATGTCATAACGCAACTGTCTTATGTTCTGTAAGCACAACCAAATCATATCATCGTCCAAAACTACATCCGGGAAAGCAGACGATTTTCATGAGCATCTGTTCACTAAATGTAGCAAGCTTGCTTCTCAAATTGAACTATCCGAATGAATACATCATGTTCCTCCATCTATCTTTTCCCCTATCTTCTGAGTCAATCTCAATTTCAACTTTCTAATTTAATTACTATGTGTATTTCTATCACCTTGATAATCTCGTTATATTATTGAGATTATAGTTAACAGTTTGGTTAATATATACTTATCTTTTTCAAATTATAATTAATAGTTCAGAAACGATTAAAACGCTGTCATACCGTAATTACAATATGCATCTAATTATAGGAGAAGACCTCTATAAGCTATAGCTTTCGGTTCTAATCCTTTTTCATACATGTATGTAAATATTTGTGTAAATTGTACATTTGTATATGTTATATCATTGTTTGAAATAAATTATGTTTAAACTAAATCATATGCAAGTATGCTAGATGGCTGAGGATATTAGTTGAGATTTAACATTGGATATTGTAGGATATTAGTTGAGATTTAACATTGGATATTGTAGGTTATTAGTTGAGATTTAACATTGGATATTGTAGGTTATTAGTTGATATTTAACATTGGATATTGTAGGATATTAGTTCAGATTTAACATTGGATATTGTAGGATATTAGTTCAGATTTAACATTGGATATTGTAGGTTATTAGTTGATATTTAACATTGGATATTGTAGGATATTAGTTCAGATTTAACATTGGATATTGTAGGATATTAGTTGATATTTAACATTGGATATTGTAGGATATTAGTTGATATTTAACATTTGATATTGCAGGTTATTAGTTGAGATTTAACATTGGATATTGTAGGATATTAGTTGAGATTTAACATTGGATATTGTAGGATATTAGTTGATATTTAACATTGGATATTGCAGGTTATTAGTTGATATTTAACATTTGATATTGCAGGTTATTAGTTGAGATTTAACATTGGATATTGTTATGTTATATTATTATGTTATATTTCAGGTTTTGCGCCTGCATCAGCACCATTTTGGGCTATATCGCCGGCGGGCAGTTTACCTAACAACACCTTTCCTGGGCATGCTCCAGTGGTTAACCAGTACTTGGGTGCACCAACCAAATTTCCCACATTTTCATATAAATGAGACACGGCCTGAGTGGGGGGTCGAACCTGTGACTTGTACATTTGTATATGTTATATCATGTTTAAACTAAATCATATGCAAGTATGCTAGATGGCTGACACAGAAATTGTACATTTGTATATGTTATATCATGTTTAAACTAAATCATATGCTAGATGGCTGACACAGAAATTGTACGCCAACAGTGGGATTCACACTAACAGAAGTGAGAGGAAAGTTATTTGAAGTCAACGACTGTAACCATTCGATCAGACATCCCTCACTGTTGCAGGCTTAACCTACCAACCTACCAGGTCACTTGCAACAAATAGCCTCACGGAGTTCACACATTTCACACTTTTCTGGGCTTGGGAAGAAGTTAAATTCATATAAAATAATACGGTACATTTAGCAGAGTCAACACGTTAAACTTCTCCCTCTCTTAAAGTTGTAGCATAAGTTCCATGTATGTATCAGTGTGTGCGTGTTTTACGTTTATTTATCGTTACCGGTTGCCCATATGAGCGACGTCTCGTAAAGAGAATAGTCATTTTGGAGGATAGTGCAATGATACAGACAGAGACCCATTCCAAAGTCTCCTCTGGTTCTTTTACATGCACAGTATAAAGCACCGACACGAGACCTCGGCTTAATATTCCTCTGAAAGACTATTAATATCATTAGGGTGAGACAGAGGACCGAACCTTCGATCCCTGGATTCGCAATCCAGCGTGTTAAACACTGACCCGCCTGTAGTTGTACCTGTTTTTCCATCGTAGAATGCATGTCAGCCTCCAGTACTCTCTGTGCATTTTCAAACTTTGCCTCCATAATCCCCATCTCTACTTTAATGCTCTCCTACAATATAGAAACATAACAGTTAAAGACTATATCATTCTATATATTGTAACTTTAAATGTAACCATTTAAAGGCGTTCTCTACAGTTTTGTTAAAAAGGTTTACAATAATAGAAATTGTTCATACTTGGTACATCAGTAGTACTATGTATTACTAACCAAAATATGAAATAAAATTGATATGCTAATGACTTTTTTTTTATTAATTTTTTTATAACATGCCTATTTTCCATTTTATAGTTTATACAAATTTATTTTAGCTCGATTTCGAAACAAGTTCTTTCAACTTATATTAATCACTCTCGAGACCTCATTCCTGATGGAATCCATCGCCATGAAGGAGAGAAGAGGCAATGTGGAATTTAAATGCCTTGCCTAAGGGCACAATCGTAACGGCTCCAGTGGGGCTCGAACTCCGGACCTTTCGCACCTGAAGCGAACGTGCATCCACTGCGCTATCACGACTTCCACTTCGGCCAATAATTTCTCATTTTAGCGCCAAAAGTAAAATAAAAAATATTTGCAATTATTATGTGTGTATTTATATACTAATATGTTACATATGACTATTAATCTTAAGTGCATGTAACTACATTTTTATGTAAAAATAACTTTACAACATTATAGAAGATCTAATTATGTTCATATGTATTCATTAACATTATTGTTGACACAGGAAATAAGTAACGTAAGGTAATGGGAGGTAATTTTTATATCATAAAAATGAAAAATGTAAATATTGTGATAATATTTAAAACTAAGCACCATATATGATAACACTGATTAATACAGTCAAACCTGCCCAAGAGAATACCTCAATAAAGATACCACCTGTCCTAAGAGGCCAAATTAGGTGTGTATTGAGGTCATAACCAGCTAAAATTGTGGAAGTGGTGACGATTACGTCCTTAGGCAAGGCATTTAAATTCCACGTTGACTCTTCTCTCTCCCTCGTGGCGATGGATTCCATCATGAATGAGGTCTCGAGAGGGATTAATAGTTGTAAGAACTTGTTTCGCAATCAAGCTAAAATAAATTTGTATTATAAATATCCATAAATAACTTGAAATTGTTCTCGACTCAAGATTCTCAAAGTTAATAATTCCTTAAACGCCTTCATTGAGATATTATTTCTGAATATTAAATAAAACATATACCCCAAAATTGTTCAAGTTTAATGATTTATTAGTCAGAAAATTTGAGCCCAGAGCAATCTCAAAGTGAGGAAGTTTGATGAAAGTAGGGCCAGAGTGCAGTGACAAATGGCCCAATTCAACAATCCAACAAAGATAGAATTACAGTGTAATAAAATGTGTTATTCCACCAGTTGACAGCAGTGGAACAACACATTTTACAGTCACTGCTTCAAGTCTATAGTTTCCAGCCACTGCAGTTTGAGATGTTGTTAACGTTTTCAGACTCAAGCTGTCAGTGACATCATTTTATTAAAACTTTATTTATTTTACAACGATTGCGAAACTAGTTTTAACAACTTATATTAATCACTCTCGTTGGCGCGGATGAAAGCGTAAATGTGGTCATGCATGTGGGAGGAAACCAGAGTACGCGGAGATAACCCACCTGTCCGATCTGGCGACCACCGTGCCTTCTCACATACTTCCTGGTCCAAGGATCGAACCCAGGTTGCATTGGTGAGAAGCAAGCGTGCTATTCACTGCGCTAATCGGACAGTGACATCATTTATGACATTGTCCAAGCGTGACGATCAAGCACAATTTAGCATACAGTGCATCGTTTTCCATCATTTAAATACTTTTCAGCTTAAAATAAAAAGAAAATTTATTTGCTCAATTGAATGATCAGAGTATATTTCATTCATGAACATAGTCACTCATGATAATATTGCTTTCAATGTTCATTCAGCGAAATAACATTTGACCATACATGTATTCCAAAAATAAAAAAAACAAATATCCGAAAATTAAATATTATTTTTTATTATTATAGTAGTGAAATTTTGTCAACCTTTTCCCTGAGTGCAGCATCAAGCTCCATCTCTAACTTCTTCATAGCTGTATTGGCTGCCTGGTACTGGTCCATGATCTCTTCCGCTAGCTTCCCTTGCTCTTCATTCTTCACCTATATATACACAAGTTCACATATAGTAAATACTAGAGTGACACCAATAGCTTCCCTTCATTCTTCACCTATATATACACAAGTTCACATATAGTAAATACTAGAGAGTGGCACCAACAGCTTCCCTTGCTCTTCATTCTTCACCTATATATACACAAGTTCACATATAGTAAATACTAGAGAGTGGCACCAATAGCTTCCCTTGCCCTCCATTCTTCACCTATATATACACAAGTTCACATATAGTAAATACTAGAGAGTGACACCAATAGCTTCCCTTCATTCTTCACCTATATATACACAAGTTCACATATAGTAAATACTAGAGAGTGGCACCAATAGCTTCCCTTGCCCTCCATTCTTCACCTATATATACACAAGTTCACATATAGTAAATACTAGAGAGCGACACCAATAGCTTCCCTTCATTCTTCACCTATATATACACAAGTTCACATATAGTAAATACTAGAGAGCGACACCAATAGCTTCCCTTCATTCTTCACCTATATATACACAAGTTATATAGTAAATATAGAGAGGCACATAGCTTCCCTTCATTCTTCACCTATATATATACACAAGTTCACATATAGTAAATACTAGAGAGCGACACCAATAGCTTCCCTTCATTCTTCACCTATATATATACACAAGTTCACATATAGTAAATACTAGAGAGCGACACCAATAGCTTCCCTTCATTCTTCACCTATATATACACAAGTTCACATATAGTAAATACTAGAGAGCGACACCAATAGCTTCCCTTCATTCTTCACCTATATATACACAAGTTCACATATAGTAAATACTAGAGAGCGACACCAATAGCTTCCCTTCATTCTTCACCTATATATACACAAGTTCACATATAGTAAATACTAGAGAGCGACACCAATAGCTTCCCTTCATTCTTCACCTATATATACACAAGTTCACATATAGTAAATACTAGAGAGCGACACCAATAGCTTCCCTTCATTCTTCACCTATATATACACAAGTTCACATATAGTAAATACTAGAGAGCGGCACCAATAGCTTCCCTTCATTCTTCACCTATATATACACAAGTTCACATATAGTAAATACTAGAGAGTGACACCAATAGCTTCCCTTCATTCTTCACCTATATATACACAAGTTCACATATAGTAAATACTAGAGAGCGACACCAATAGCTTCCCTTCATTCTTCACCTATATATACACAAGTTCACATATAGTAAATACTAGAGAGCGACACCAATAGCTTCCCTTCATTCTTCACCTATATATACACAAGTCACATATAGTAAATACTAGAGAGCGGCACCAACGTCCTTCTTCTTCACCTATATATACACAGTTCACATATAGTAAATACTAGAGAGTGACACCAATAGCTTCCCTTCATTCTTCACCTATATATACACAAGTTCACATATAGTAAATACTAGAGAGCGACACCAATAGCTTCCCTCATTCTTCACCTATATATACACAAGTTCACATATAGTAAATACTAGAGAGCGACACCAATAGCTTCCCTTCATTCTCACCTATATATACACAAGTTCACATATAGTAAATACTAGAGAGCGACACCAATAGCTTCCTTCATTCTTCACCTATATATACACAAGTTCACATATAGTAAATACTAGAGAGCGACACCAATAGCTTCCCTTCATTCTTCACCTATATATACACAATTTCACATATAGTAAATACTAGAGAGCGACACCAACAGCTTCCCTTCATTCTTCACCTATATATACACAAGTTCACATATAGTAAATACTAGAGAGCGACACCAACAGCTTCCCTTCATTCTTCACCTATATATACACAAGTTCACATATAGTAAATACTAGAGAGCGACACCAATAGCTTCCCTTGCCCTCCATTCTTCACCTATATATACACAAGTTCACATATAGTAAATACTAGAGAGCGACACCAATAGCTTCCCTTGCCCTCCATTCTTCACCTATATATACACAAGTTCACATATAGTAAATACTAGAGAGCGACACCAATAGCTTCCCTTGCCCTCCATTCTTCACCTATATATACACAAGTTCACATATAGTAAATACTAGAGAGCGACACCAATAGCTTCCCTTGCCCTCCATTCTTCACCTATATATACACAAGTTCACATATAGTAAATACTAGAGAGCGACACCAATAGCTTCCCTTGCCCTCCATTCTTCACCTATATATACACAAGTTCACATATAGTAAATACTAGAGAGCGACACCAATAGCTTCCCTTGCCCTCCATTCTTCACCTATATATACACAAGTTCACATATAGTAAATACTAGAGAGCGACACCAATAGCTTCTCTGTGCAAGTTGAAATCAATTTAGTATGTTATTTGGCCACAAATCAAGGTCACTGTTGGTGGGTTGGTGGGGGACTGGTTTTTGGGGCAGGGAACAACCCCTAGATATACAGTATGCAACATATCAAAGCTACATTTCACATTTCTTTTAGCTATACAGTCAAACCTGTCTTAAGCAGCCAGCCAAGGGAATCACAAAAAGTGTCTGCTTAACACAGGTGACTGCTGCTTAATAGAGGTGAAGTGCATAATAAAACAACATATTGGGAATCTGTAATATGGCTGCTTAATATAGGTTGGCTGCTTAATAGAGGTGACCACTAACACAGGTTTGACTGTATGTTATAGTCTATGTAATTGTTGACAGCGTATGCGGAAAACAGACTAAGATCTCTCAACATCCACACAAGGTATCCACACAAGTTCATCAAGAAGTATAATATATTAATTATCATGTAAGAACGTTACCCTTTCAGTTTGCAGGATTTTGTTACTTTTCTCAGACACCTCGTCAATTCTCTGCAACAGCTCCTGTTCTCTCCGGAACCAGTCATCCTGCTCCTGTAGAACAGTGAAATGTCTTAAAACCAGTCTACAGTCAGTCCTTACACACACAAATCTTCCTACATATATGTAACCATGTCTTGGGGTGGACACTCCTCAGTCCAATGAGTGACACTTAAATTATTTATATAGAAGTTGTGAGGTTTCAAGGTTATGTTATATTTCGTTATATTTCGGGTTTTACGCCTGCATCAGCACCATTTTGGGCTATATCGCCGGCGGGCAGTTTACCTAACAACACCTTTCCTGGGCAGGCTCCAGTGGTTAACCAGTACCTGGGTGCACCAACCTCCGTAAGAAACTGCCAACTTTTTCATATAAATGAGTTTCAAGGTAGACATTTTATAGATACAAATAGCTCATTAATGTCGAAGATATCTGGGCCCTCTTAATGGGTACAGTTGCCAACGATGGGAGATACTTCATATGCATAGTGCATATGCTGAGCACAACAAACAAGGTTCAAACTTGTCAAAACATTGTTAATTAAAGTCTAGTCTTTTGAGGAGGGCTGCAACTACTGTTGCTAAAATTTGTGGCCCAACCCATTTGTGGCCCAACCCATTCGTGGCCCAACCCATTTGTGACCAAGCCATTTTGTGGACCAACCCATTCGTGGCCCAACCCATTTGTGACCCAACACATTTGTGACCAAACCCATTTGTGGCCCAACAAATTTGTGGCCCAACACATTTGTGGCCCAACACATTTGCTTAAAAATATATTCACAATTCTTGTGCAAACAATGCCAGGAATCTTATATCATAAATAACTATAATAAAAGTTTGTTCATTTATTTTGTTTTTAGAATGCAGTAAAATATTATTAAACTAAATCTGTTAATTATGACATTTTCAACATGATCTCAGACTCAAGCACCCCTACCATATGTAGGCAGACTCAAGCACCCCTACCCTATGTAGGCAGATTCAAGCACCCCTACCATATGTAGGCAGATTCAAGCACCCCTACCCTATGTAGGCAGATTCAAGCACCCCTACCATATGTAGGCAGATTCAAGCACCCCTACCCTATGTAGGCAGATTCAAGCACCCCTACCTATGTAGGCAGACTCAAGAACCCTACCCTATGTAGGAAGACTCAGCACCCCTACCATATGTAGCAGATTCAAGCATCCTACCTATGTAGGCAGACTACCCTAGTAGTCAGACTCAAGCACCCTACACTTGTTGGCAGACTCAAGCACCCCTACCCTATGTAGGCAGATTCAAGCACCCCTCCTATGTGTGGCAGACTCAAGCACCCATACCCTATGTAGGCAGATTCAAGCACCCTACCTATGTAGGCAGACTCAAGCACCCCTACATATGTAGGCAGACTAAAGGACCCTACCCTATGTAGGCAGACTCAAGCACCCCTACCCTATGTAGGCAGACTAAAGAACACTACCCTATGTAGGCAGACTCAAGCACCCCTACCCTATGTAGGCAGACTAAGCACCCCTACCATATGTAGGCAGATTCAAGCACCCCTAGGCAGACTCAAGCAAAATACCTATGTAGGCAGACTCAAGCAACCTAACCTATGTAGGCAGACTCAAGCACTGTACCCTATGTAGGCAGATTCATGCACCCTACCCTATGTAGGCAGACTCAAGCACCCCTACCCTATGTAGGCAGACTCAAGCACCCCTACCCTATGTAGGCAAACTCAAGCACCCCTACCCTATGTAGGCAGACTCAAGCACCCTACCCTATGTAGGCAGACTCAAGCACCCCTACCCTATGTAGGCAGACTCAAACACCCTTCCCTATGTAGGCAGACTCAAGCACCCCTACCCTATGTAGTCGTCTCTGCATCTGATCGAGTTTCTTGTCTAGATTCTCCCTTGCCTCTCTCACATTATCACATTCTTGTTGTAGCAGATCAACTTTCTCCTTCTCTGCCTCTAACAATTCTTCAGCGTGACCTCTTGACCTTTCGCTTCCATGTATCTGTTAATTGCAAAATTGTGAGTTAATTATTTTTGTTCTTCACAAAACAAAATGAATAATGGCTTAATGTTGTGGATATGTGTAATTTCGATGATATCGAGACTATGCGGAGCTCATAAATTCGCAGATATATCACTAGCGAAAATAAACTATCACTAAATATATCTGCTAATACGCCTTCAACTGGACACAAAAATCTATGAATTATTACTCTAGATGCAAGTTTGTTATCATTAACCCTTTCAACCCCACAGGCCTCTAAATAGGCTTATGAAAAGTGTAGATCCAGATGAGCCGGCTCGTAACGAGCCGTCTCATCAGGATCTGCACTTTTTTGCCAGTAATAATTATTACTATTTTTAGATAAAATTACACATTTTGATAAATGAACTTGTCCAAATGTAATTTTCTTATTCATTTATTGGTCTAAAAATAGCATGTGCCAGTCCGTGTCAGTTACTTGGGGTTGAAAGGGTTAATATCTGAATAATGGTCAAATATGCAGTAGCATTAATTGTGTTCGTTTGTTTTTGAGGTTTAGTTAATATGGCGACTCTCAGCTATAACTGGTGGAGACAGACCCCAGGGGCCGTTCCTAGTAGTCCTTAATGCAGGGGCGTAGCCAGGAGGCAAATTATGTGCAGGCCTGGGTAAAAAATGTTGAGTGAGCATAGCGAACAAGGTTGCTAGGGGGGACCCATGGCATGCACCCCTCGGAATGTTTTGTTTTTAGGATGCAATTTCTCGCATTCTGCTGCATTTAAAAGACAAATTCGGACATGTTTTTATAACAAATAAACATGACAATACACTGTTCTGCTTAGCTATACATGTACATCAAAAGCAATAACAATTCTATATATTTTTTTTTTTGGGGTCAAAATGATGTGCAGGCCCGGGCCTTTTGGCCTAATGGCAGCTACGCGCCTGCTTAATGCACCGACGGATACATCCGAAAGGCATCTGGATACCGATAGCTTCCTCACTTGACAGAATTCGACATCCCAGTGGGATTCCAACCTGCAGAGGTGAGGGGCAAGTGATTTAAAAGTCAACGACCGTAACCAATTGGCCACCCAGTACTATTAATAATTGAAACAATGGACTGCGCAATTTAGCCCCATACTGTAGGATAATATGTATGCTTAGTTCATACAAATTCAGTTTAGCTTGATTGCAAAACAAGTTCCTAAAACTAATAATAATTATTCTCGAGACCTCTTTCCTGATGGAATCCATCGTCACGTGGGAGAGAGAAGAGGCAATGTGGAATTTAAATTCCTTGCCTTAGGGCAAAATTAGAGAAGAGGCAATGTGGAATTTAAATTCCTTGCCGTAGGGCAAAATTAGAGAAGAGGCAATGTGGTATTTAAATTCCTTGTCTTAGGGCAAAATTGAGAGAAGAGGCAATGTGGAATTTAAATTCCTTGCCTTAGGGCAAAATTGAGAGAAGAGGAAATGTGGAATTTAAATTCCTTGCCTTAGGGCAAAATTGAGAGAAGAGGCAATGTGTAATTTAAATTCCTTGCCGTAGGGCAAAATTGAGAGAAGAGGCAATGTGGAATTTAAATTCCTTGCCGTAGGGCAAAATTGAGAGAAGAGGCAATGTGGAATTTAAATTCCTTGCCTTAGGGGAAAATTGAGAGAAGAGGAAATGTGGAATTTAAATTCCTTGCCTTAGGGCAAAATTGAGAGAAGAGGAAATGTGAAATTTAAATTCCTTGCCTTAGGGCAAAATTGTGAGA
The DNA here is from genome assembly GCA_014843695.1 of Archivesica marissinica. NCBI lineage: Eukaryota > Metazoa > Mollusca > Bivalvia > Venerida > Vesicomyidae > Archivesica > Archivesica marissinica. The sequence goes on from CM026389.1 coordinate 27,910,434, forward strand.
AGAGGCAATGTGGAATTTAAATTCCTTGCCTTAGGGCAAAATTGAGAGAAGAGGCAATGTGGAATTGAAATTCCTTGCCTTAGGGCAAAATTGAGAGAAGAGGAAATGTGGAATTTAAATTCCTTGCCTTAGGGCAAAATTGAGAGAAGAGGCAATGTGGAATTTAAATTCC
>CM026389.1:27911605-27972878 GCA_014843695.1 Archivesica marissinica
GCTTCCCTTCATTCTTCACCTATATATACACAAGTTCACATATAGTAAATACTAGAGAGCGACACCAATAGCTTCCCTTCATTCTTCACCTATATATACACAAGTTCACATATAGTAAATACTAGAGAGCGACACCAATAGCTTCCCTTCATTCTTCACCTATATATACACAAGTTCACATATAGTAAATACTAGAGAGCGGCACCAACAGCTTCCCTTCATTCTTCACCTATATATACACAAGTTCACATATAGTAAATACTAGAGAGTGACACCAATAGCTTCCCTTCATTCTTCACCTATATATACACAAGTTCACATATAGTAAATACTAGAGAGCGACACCAATAGCTTCCCTTCATTCTTCACCTATATATACACAAGTTCACATATAGTAAATACTAGAGAGCGACACCAATAGCTTCCCTTCATTTTCACCTATATATACCAAGATCACATATGTAAATACTAGGAGAGAGAGACACCAATAAGCTTCCCTTCATTCTTCACCTATATATACACAAGTTCAATATAGTAAATCTAGAGAGCGAACCAATAGCTTCCCTTCATTCTTCACCTATATATACACAATTCACATATAGTAATAATAGAGAGCACGACACCAACAAGCTTCCCTTCATTCTTCACCTATCATATACACAATTTCACATATAGTAAATACTAGAGAGCGACACCAACAGCTTCCCTTCATTCTTCACCTATATATACACAAGTTCACATATAGTAAATACTAGAGAGCGACACCAATAGCTTCCCTCCCCCATTCTCACCTATATATACACAATTTCACATATAGTAAATACTAGAGAGCGACACCAATAGCTTCCCTTCATTCTTCACCTATATATACACAAGTTCACATATAGTAAATACTAGAGAGCAACACAATAGCCACTTCACCACCAAAAACACAAAAAACACAAAAAAACAAAACCCACACCAAACCCACCAACCAAAACACAAACAAAAAAAACAAACAACACCAACACCTTCCCTCCATTCTTCACCTATATATACACAACACAAACAAAACAAACCCCCACAAACACCCCCCACCACCAAAACCAACACAAGTTCACATATAGTAAATACTAGAGAGCGACACCAATAGCTTCCCTTGCCCTCCATTCTTCACCTATATATACACAAGTTCACATATAGTAAATACTAGAGAGCGACACCAATAGCTTCCCTTGCCCTCCATTCTTCACCTATATATACACAAGTTCACATATAGTAAATACTAGAGAGCGACACCAATAGCTTCCCTTGCCCTCCATTCTTCACCTATATATACACAAGTTCACATATAGTAAATACTAGAGAGCGACACCAATAGCTTCCCTTGCCCTCCATTCTTCACCTATATATACACAAGTTCACATATAGTAAATACTAGAGAGCGACACCAATAGCTTCCCTTGCCCTCCATTCTTCACCTATATATACACAAGTTCACATATAGTAAATACTAGAGAGCGACACCAATAGCTTCCCTTGCCCTCCATTCTTCACCTATATATACACAAGTTCACATATAGTAAATACTAGAGAGCGACACCAATAGCTTCTCTGTGCAAGTTGAAATCAATTTAGTATGTTATTTGGCCACAAATCAAGGTCACTGTTGGTGGGTTGGTGGGGGACTGGTTTTTGGGGCAGGGAACAACCCCTAGATATACAGTATGCAACATATCAAAGCTACATTTCACATTTCTTTTAGCTATACAGTCAAACCTGTCTTAAGCAGCCAGCCAAGGGAATCACAAAAAGTGTCTGCTTAACACAGGTGACTGCTGCTTAATAGAGGTGAAGTGCATAATAAAACAACATATTGGGAATCTGTAATATGGCTGCTTAATATAGGTTGGCTGCTTAATAGAGGTGACCACTAACACAGGTTTGACTGTATGTTATAGTCTATGTAATTGTTGACAGCGTATGCGGAAAACAGACTAAGATCTCTCAACATCCACACAAGGTATCCACACAAGTTCATCAAGAAGTATAATATATTAATTATCATGTAAGAACGTTACCCTTTCAGTTTGCAGGATTTTGTTACTTTTCTCAGACACCTCGTCAATTCTCTGCAACAGCTCCTGTTCTCTCCGGAACCAGTCATCCTGCTCCTGTAGAACAGTGAAATGTCTTAAAACCAGTCTACAGTCAGTCCTTACACACACAAATCTTCCTACATATATGTAACCATGTCTTGGGGTGGACACTCCTCAGTCCAATGAGTGACACTTAAATTATTTATATAGAAGTTGTGAGGTTTCAAGGTTATGTTATATTTCGTTATATTTCGGGTTTTACGCCTGCATCAGCACCATTTTGGGCTATATCGCCGGCGGGCAGTTTACCTAACAACACCTTTCCTGGGCAGGCTCCAGTGGTTAACCAGTACCTGGGTGCACCAACCTCCGTAAGAAACTGCCAACTTTTTCATATAAATGAGTTTCAAGGTAGACATTTTATAGATACAAATAGCTCATTAATGTCGAAGATATCTGGGCCCTCTTAATGGGTACAGTTGCCAACGATGGGAGATACTTCATATGCATAGTGCATATGCTGAGCACAACAAACAAGGTTCAAACTTGTCAAAACATTGTTAATTAAAGTCTAGTCTTTTGAGGAGGGCTGCAACTACTGTTGCTAAAATTTGTGGCCCAACCCATTTGTGGCCCAACCCATTCGTGGCCCAACCCATTTGTGACCAAGCCATTTTGTGGACCAACCCATTCGTGGCCCAACCCATTTGTGACCCAACACATTTGTGACCAAACCCATTTGTGGCCCAACAAATTTGTGGCCCAACACATTTGTGGCCCAACACATTTGCTTAAAAATATATTCACAATTCTTGTGCAAACAATGCCAGGAATCTTATATCATAAATAACTATAATAAAAGTTTGTTCATTTATTTTGTTTTTAGAATGCAGTAAAATATTATTAAACTAAATCTGTTAATTATGACATTTTCAACATGATCTCAGACTCAAGCACCCCTACCATATGTAGGCAGACTCAAGCACCCCTACCCTATGTAGGCAGATTCAAGCACCCCTACCATATGTAGGCAGATTCAAGCACCCCTACCCTATGTAGGCAGATTCAAGCACCCCTACCATATGTAGGCAGATTCAAGCACCCCTACCCTATGTAGGCAGATTCAAGCACCCCTACCCATGTAGCAAGCACACCCCCTACCCTATGTAGGCAGTCAAGCACCCCTACCATATGTAGGCAGATTCAAGCATCCCTACCCTATGTAGGCAGACTACCCTATGTAGTCAGACCCAAGCACCCTACCCTATGTTGGCGGACTCAAGCACCCCTACCCTATGTAGGCAGATTCAAGCACCCCTACCCATGTAGGCAGACTCACACCCCTACCCTATGTAGGCAGATTCAAGCACCCCTACCCTATGTAGGCAGACTCAAGCACCCCCTACCCTATGTAGGCAGACTAAAGCACCCTACCCTATGTAGGCAGACTCAAGCACCCCTACCCTATGTAGGCAGACTAAAGCACCCTACCCTATGTAGGCAACTCAAGCACCCCTACCCTATGTAGGCAGACTCAAGCACCCCTACCCTATGTAGGCAGACTCAAGCACCCCTGCAGACTCAAGCAACTACCTATGTAGGCAGACTCAAGCACCCTACCCTATGTAGGCAGACTCAAGCACCCTACCCTATGTAGGCAGATTCATGCACCCTACCCTATGTAGGCAGACTCAAGCACCCCTACCCTATGTAGGCAGACTCAAGCACCCCTACCCTATGTAGGCAAACTCAAGCACCCCTACCCTATGTAGGCAGACTCAAGCACCCTACCCTATGTAGGCAGACTCAAGCACCCCTACCCTATGTAGGCAGACTCAAACACCCTTCCCTATGTAGGCAGACTCAAGCACCCCTACCCTATGTAGTCGTCTCTGCATCTGATCGAGTTTCTTGTCTAGATTCTCCCTTGCCTCTCTCACATTATCACATTCTTGTTGTAGCAGATCAACTTTCTCCTTCTCTGCCTCTAACAATTCTTCAGCGTGACCTCTTGACCTTTCGCTTCCATGTATCTGTTAATTGCAAAATTGTGAGTTAATTATTTTTGTTCTTCACAAAACAAAATGAATAATGGCTTAATGTTGTGGATATGTGTAATTTCGATGATATCGAGACTATGCGGAGCTCATAAATTCGCAGATATATCACTAGCGAAAATAAACTATCACTAAATATATCTGCTAATACGCCTTCAACTGGACACAAAAATCTATGAATTATTACTCTAGATGCAAGTTTGTTATCATTAACCCTTTCAACCCCACAGGCCTCTAAATAGGCTTATGAAAAGTGTAGATCCAGATGAGCCGGCTCGTAACGAGCCGTCTCATCAGGATCTGCACTTTTTTGCCAGTAATAATTATTACTATTTTTAGATAAAATTACCCATTTTGATAAATGAACTGGTCCAAATGTAATTTTCTTATTCATTTATTGGTCTAAAAATAGCATGCACCAGTCCGTGTCAGTTACTTGGGGTTGAAAGGGTTAATATCTGAAATAATGGTCAAATATGCAGTAGCATTAATTGTGTTCGTTTGTTTTTGAGGTTTACGTCATATGGCGACTCTCCAGCTATAACTGGTGGAGACAGACCCCAGGGGCCGTTCCTAGTAGTCCTTAATGCAGGGGCGTAGCCAGGAGGCAAATTATGTGCAGGCCTGGGTAAAAAATGTTGAGTGAGCATAGCGAACAAGGTTGCTAGGGGGGACCCATGGCATGCACCCCTCGGAATGTTTTGATTTTTAGGATGCAATTTCCCGCATTCTGCTGCATTTAAAAGACAAATTCGGACATGTTTTTATAACAAATAAACATGACAATACACTGTTCTGCTTAGCTATACATGTACATCAAAAGCAATAACAATTCTATATATTTTTTTTTTTGGGGTCAAAATGATGTGCAGGCCCGGGCCTTTTGGCCTAATGGCAGCTACGCGCCTGCTTAATGCACCGACGGATACATCCGAAAGGCATCTGGATACCGATAGCTTCCTCACTTGACAGAATTCGACATCCCAGTGGGATTCCAACCTGCAGAGGTGAGGGGCAAGTGATTTAAAAGTCAACGACCGTAACCAATTGGCCACCCAGTACTATTAATAATTGAAACAATGGACTGCGCAATTTAGCCCCATACTGTAGGATAATATGTATGCTTAGTTCATACAAATTCAGTTTAGCTTGATTGCAAAACAAGTTCCTAAAACTAATAATAATTATTCTCGAGACCTCTTTCCTGATGGAATCCATCGTCACGTGGGAGAGAGAAGAGGCAATGTGGAATTTAAATTCCTTGCCTTAGGGCAAAATTAGAGAAGAGGCAATGTGGAATTTAAATTCCTTGCCGTAGGGCAAAATTAGAGAAGAGGCAATGTGGTATTTAAATTCCTTGTCTTAGGGCAAAATTGAGAGAAGAGGCAATGTGGAATTTAAATTCCTTGCCTTAGGGCAAAATTGAGAGAAGAGGAAATGTGGAATTTAAATTCCTTGCCTTAGGGCAAAATTGAGAGAAGAGGCAATGTGTAATTTAAATTCCTTGCCGTAGGGCAAAATTGAGAGAAGAGGCAATGTGGAATTTAAATTCCTTGCCGTAGGGCAAAATTGAGAGAAGAGGCAATGTGGAATTTAAATTCCTTGCCTTAGGGGAAAATTGAGAGAAGAGGAAATGTGGAATTTAAATTCCTTGCCTTAGGGCAAAATTGAGAGAAGAGGAAATGTGAAATTTAAATTCCTTGCCTTAGGGCAAAATTGTGAGAAGAGGCAATGTGGAATTTAAATTCCTTGCCTTAGGGCAAAATTGAGAGAAGAGGCAATGTGGAATTGAAATTCCTTGCCTTAGGGCAAAATTGAGAGAAGAGGAAATGTGGAATTTAAATTCCTTGCCTTAGGGCAAAATTGAGAGAAGAGGCAATGTGGAATTTAAATTCCCTGCCTTAGGGCAAAATTGAGAGAAGAGGCAATGTGAAATTTATATTCCTTGCCTAAGTGAAAAATTGTAACGGCTACAGTTGGGCTTGAACTCCGGGTTTTTTGCACCTGAAGCAAGGCACTACCACGGCGCTACCATGACTTCCAATAGATTGATTTGATCATACTGTGTGGCATGGAGTACAACTAATACATACCTTCTCCTTTAGCTTGTCAGCATTGTTAGCAGCAGCTTCTTTCTCCTGCCGTAAAGCATCAACAGCAGTCGACATATCCTGCTCAAAATGTCGGATCATCTGCAATACAACACAGTGTCTATTAGTCATCAGCAAACACATAATTATATACAGTGTGAACATTTAGATTAAACAAATGATATAACATAAACAAATAAACGCAATTTACACTAGTATAATGTAAATTTGTTTATAATTTCTACAATGCTTAAAGTGTAGTAACTACAGTGCACAGGGTGCCAGTATATATGCTCAGCCGGACACCGATTTTTAGCGAGGATGTCATTTTCAATAACGCATAACGCGCACTACAGAAGCGCTTGATGTTAACAAATCACAGTCGTCCTTGTCACGTGTGTGGCTTTCATCCGGGAACTTCGCCATCTTTTTCTTGGGGGGCAGAAATTTTCTATCTGCAATCTTCTGGATTTATAAGTATAACTTGTATCATTTCTTATTATTTCCAGTTTTATTCGCTATTATTTAACTTGTTGCCTAAACATCCATAACCGGAGCGCGTTGAAATACGCCATAGGTGTTGGAAAACGCATGCGAAATATATCGCTTTGTTTACAATGCCGAGTTTTCCGCCTGAAGACAAAGGAAAAGTGGATCAGATTGCCCGGTCATTGACACTTTTTTTATACTTTATTTATTTTACAACGATTGCGAAGCAAGTTTTAACAACTTGTATTAATCACTTTCGTTGGCGCGGATTAAAGCGTATATGTGGTCATTCATGTGGGAGGAAACCAGAGTACCCGGAGAAAACCGACCTGTCCGATCTTGCAACCATCGTACCATCTCACATACTTCCCTACCCGAGGATCGAACCCGGGTCGCATTGGTGAGAAGCGAGCGTGATAACCACTGCGCTAATCGGACACTTTGACGGACACGGATCATTGACTCTTGCCTATTGCTGACACTGATAACATATATTAACATGTCTGACGCAGCACACACTGTCCTTGTATTAGGCCACTCGTTCATACGTCGGCTCCGTGACTGGACACAAGTCAACGACAAGCTCAATTTCAACTTTGACAATCAACGGTTACAGGTGTATCTCCACGGCATAGGAGGGGCCTACATATTAAATAGTGTCCCCGCCCGAAGTATGTCACTGTGGAATGAGATCGACATGGTCTCCAATTTATCGCCGAGTATTGTTATTTTGAAAATTTACATTCATGTATGAAAAAGGATTAGAACCAATAGCTATAACTTATAGAGGTCTTCTCCTATAATTAGATGCATATTGTAATTACGGTATGACAGCGTTTTAATCGTGTCTGAACTATTAATTACAATTTGAAAAAGATATGTATATATTATTAACTCTTTCAGCGCCGAATAAATTCAGAGCATGTGCAAACAACATAGATCCAGATCAGCGGCGTCACGCCGCGTCTGATCAGGATCTATGTTGTTTGTTATTCGGACAGGTGCTTCAGCTCCACTGTCTTAAGAGCAATCAGCAAATAGCCTGATCAGACGGCATGTTCTGTTCTGTCCGATCGGGATCTCTACTTTTTTTACAAGTCGCTTTTATGCGACATTGGCGGTGAAAGAGTTAATCATGAACTGTAAATTACAATATCAATACTATAACGAGATTATTAAGGTGATAGAAATACACATAGTAATTAAATGAGAAAGTTGAAATTGAGATTGACTCGGAAGATAGGGGAAAGGATAGATGGAGGAACATGATAGATTCATTCGGATAGTTCAATGGGAGGGGAAAGGATAGATGGAGGAACATGATAGATTCATTCGGATAGTTCAATGGGAGGGGAAAGGATAGATAGAGGAACATGATAGATTCATTCGGATAGTTCAATGGGAGGGGAAAGGATAGATGGAGGAACATGATAGATTCATTCGGATAGTTCAATGGTAGAGGAAAGGATAGATGGAGGAACATGATAGGTTCATTCGGATAGTTCAATGGGAGGAGCAATCATGCTACATTTAGTGAACAAATACTCATGAAAATCGTCTTTTAGTAGTAGCTATTAACATAAATCTGCATAAATGCATCTCAAGCCACCACGAGAAAAGCAGAAAACTTCTATTTCTGACCATTAGTCGACGAAACAGATTTTCAAAATTCTTTAAAAAAAATCCTTTTCACTGCCATGGAAACGAAGAGTAAGTAATTGTTGACGGACGGGCAGACATTTGCTGATCAGAAAAGCTCAATTTGCTTACATTGGCTAAAAAAGGGCCAGGGAAAACCCTGTGTGTGTAATTGGAGGGTGTACACTGTGACAGACACTGACATTACAAGTCTCCGTAAACCTTCGGTCTAGGTTATACCTCTTGTTGCTGCCTCAAGTTGTTCTCTATCTCTTCTTTCTCCTTCTCTATCTCTTCTACAACAGCATCTTTCTCCTGGTCTCGCTTCTTCCACCCTTCCATCACGCGAGCCAATTGCTGAAAAATACGAGGGTAAGTCAATAAATTCTGACATACATTGCATAACTTCTCAAATTATATACCTTAATACGATTGCTAATCACTTCCACATTTATAACACAAAGGTTCGTTTCATCAGCTGAAAGAATTCTACTTCATTCAAATAAAATATTAAAGGAAAAACGTCAACAATGCTTTTAATTTAAAGCTATAATCAAATTCAGTATGTCTACTTAAATCTTTCACCGCCAATGTCGCATACAAGCGCCTTCGCAAAAAGCTGAGAACCCGATGGAACACAACAGAAAGTTACGTCTGATCAGGCTGTATGCTGGTTGCTTTTAAGACAGTGGAGCCGAAGCACCTGTCCGAATAGCAAACAACATAGATCCTGATCAGATGTGACGCTACGGTGCAGCTGATTTGGATCTATGTTGTTTGCACATTGCTTTGAATCTATTTGGCGCTGAAACAGTTAACAGGATTTCAGAGATGGCTTGAATGACGTAGTATATATACATAATTTCAGCAAGACTAGAATGATGTAATACACGTACCTTATCAAGCTGTTCAATCATAATGTCTTTCCTTTTATCAGTAGATACAGCTACGGCAACCTGTTGTTGGGTTTCAAGCAACTGAAAGTAAAACATTAAACATATACAAAATGCCACATGTTCAATGCAAATGTTGTCTTCAAACGGGTGGATGCTGGGTGGTGGAGGGAGATAAATAACAAAATGTTAAATTCAAGATGAATTAAATCGAAATAATAACCACGCGCCTTTCAACCGACATTATTTCCAATGTTTCGGGATCCTATGTACTCCGTATGCATGCGTGTATAGAAATAGACGCGTTATACATTTTAAAAATAGGTTTACTTCATGTGGATCTGTTCTAGGTTAACTCTGTGTGTGCAGCACTAATTCCAATCATATATCGTATAAAGCACGGGAGTGCAGTCATTTTCACAGAGATTTTCATCGGAGTTTTTTTTGCAGTACTCTTCAAACTCTTACTTATTATGCTATAAAAATAATTGTCTCCATATATTTGTCAATGGGGTAAATGGAACCATGTCCTAGAGAGTCGGTATTACTTACCTTCACATTCAACTGTTGTATGTATTGTTCACAATGCTGAAATGAAAAATCAATTTTGAGAAGTGCTGTGCGAAAACTAACATAATGGACAAAAAAACCACACATTTGCAAACTGGTAAAATGAACAGTGGTATCCAATTTAATGTGGTATATCTGAGAGCATACCACCAAGTTTCCAATGTGGTATATCCGAGAGCATACCACCAAGTTTCCAATGTGGTATATCCGAGAGCATACCACCAAGTTTCCAATGTGGTATATCCGAGAGCATACAACCAAGTTTCCAATGTGGTATATCCGAGAGCATACAACCAAGTTTCCAATGTGGTATATCCGAGAGCATACCACCAAGTTTCCAATGTGGTATATCCGAGAGCATACCACCAAGTTTCCAATGTGGTATATCCGAGAGCATACCACCAAGTTTCCAATGTGGTATATCCGAGAGCAAATACCACCAAGTTTCCAATGTGGTATATCCGAGAGCATACCACCAAGTTTCCAATGTGGTATATCCGAGAGCATACCACCAAGTTTCCAATGTGGTATATCCGAGAGCATACCACCAAGTTTCCAATGTGGTATATCCGAGAGCATACCACCAAGTTTCCAATGACAAACACCTGTGATTTAAAATGCACTTCCAAAATCCGATCTTGTCGATTCACTAATAACATTAACGTCTCACAAATGCAAATCTGGGTTTGATCCTCAGACCAGGCAGTTTGTCAGATGGTACGGTGGTAGCCAGATCGGACAGTTGGGTTTTCTCTGGGTATTCTGGTTTCCTCCCACACGAATGACGACATATACGCTTTCATCAACGCCAACGAGACTTACGAGAGTGATCAATAGAAGTTGTTAAAACTTGCTTCGCAATCATAAAATAAAGTTTATACTCTTATCAATTTTCTTAGTTTATACAAATTTATTTCAGCTTGATTGCGAAACAAGTTCTTTCAACTTATATTAATCACTCTCGATACATCATTCCTGATGGAATCCATCGCCACGAGGGAGATAGAAGAGGCAAGTGGAATTTAAATGCCTTGCCTAAGGGCACAATTGCAACAGCTCCAGCGAAGCTCGAACTCCAGACCCTTCGCACCTTAAGCGAACGTGCTACCACCATGCTATCACGACTTCCACTCAAGCAATCAGCAACCAATTTTCTTGCCAATAATGTTGGTCTTCTAACAACATGTCTCAATTAGACTCATTTTTAAACTGTAAACTAAATTTCGAGTCAAAAAACGATTTTTTTCCAGAATTTACAAAAGGAAGAAGTGCTTGTAAAATGACACAGAAAGGTATGTAGAGATTCCAGGACGAGTATCATAACAACAGACATTTACAATCTTTTCTTCAAAAGGGCGCATAAAATAACGCCTTTATATGGAGGTGAGGCAAGGTGCCCAGATCGGCTGGCAGGAATGCACTGGCTTAGTAGCTTAATCAGTTCCTCGTGGAAACCAATTCTAAGTAAATCAACATTTCCCATCAAAACATTTTATAAATCATAGGTTTATCGCGCGACAATTGTACGTGCATATATATAAACATATATGTCGATTGTTCCTAGCAGGGAACTAGTAATATATATATATTTGGTCCTCTGTACTAGGGTTCATTCTAGGTCAGAATTTTTGGGAGAAGTGAGAAAGCGCGTGCTCGCTTCCTTAAATGGTGTTCTTTAATATACTTCTGCAAAATAGGGTTAAAATGCACAGTACAACCATTAAATACAACATTTGAATAGAAGGAGTGCTTTATAATGGGCCAGTATATCTTACTAGACAAAATTTTGTTTGAAAATCGTAAAAACACTTCTTTTTTTTTTAGGGAGAAGGCGAAGTCAGGGTCCCTAGGGCGACAATTTCGCCCACATCGCCCTCTAAACTGATCCCTGCTGTACATCTGAATTTTTGGCTTAAAAAACCTTTTCCAAGGAATACAAAAATCATGCAACTCATTGCTATTAAGATTGCTATTAATTAATTGGATAATCCAATTGGATGTAGAGAGGACCATATATAAACAGTTAGCGACAAACCATCAAACAAACTGTAACAACTACCTTTCTCCTGTATCGTTCTTTCTCCAGCATGTCTCGGAGTCGCTGGTTCTCGGCATGAACGGAGGTGTCTGACCGGGACACATTACCGCTGTCTGTGTAATACTGGGAGGAGAAACTGGGAAAGTTATCAATCACGTCATCCTCACCCGGCTTCCTGAAACAAACAACAGACAGATGGCTAATAGTGGAGATATACAAGTACCGGACAGATGAACTAGAGTAGAGATTAAACAAGTACCGGACAGATGAACTAGAGTGGAGATAAACAAGTACAGGACAGATGAACTAGAGTAGAGATTAAACAAGTACCGGACAGATGAATTAGAGTGGAGATAAACAAGTACCAGACAGATGAACTAGAGTAGAGATTAAACAAGTACAGGACAGATGAACTAGAGTAGAGATTAAACAAGTACCGGACAGATGAACTAGAGTAGTGAAAAACAAGTACCTGACAGATGAAGTGGAGATAAACAAGTACCTGACAGATGAACTAGAGTAGAGAAAAACAAGTACCTGACAGATGAACTAGAGTGGAGATAAACAAGTACCTGACAGATGAACTAGAGTAGAGATAAACAAGTACCAGACAGATGAACTAGAGTGGAGATAAACAAGTGCCGGACAGATGAACTAGAGTAGAGATAACCAAGTACCGACAGATGAACTAGAGTAGAGAAAAACAAGTACCTGACAGATGAACTAGAGTGGAGATAAACAAGTGCCGGACAGATGAACTAGAGTAGAGATTAACCAAGTACCGGACAGATGAACTAGAGTAGAGAAAAACAAGTACCTGACAGATGAACTAGAGTGGAGATAAACAAGTACCTGACAGATGAACTAGAGTAGAGGTTAAACAAGTACCGGACAGATGAACTAGAGTGGAGAAAACAAGCACCTGACAGATGAACTAGAGAAGAGATAAACACAAGTACCTGACAGATGAACTAGAGTGGAGATAAACAAGTACCTGACAGATGAACTAGAGTGGAGATAAACAAGTACCTGACAGATGAACTAGAGTGGAGATAAACAAGTACCGGGCAGATGAACTAGAGTGGAGATCAAACAAGTACCTCACAGATGAACTATATAAGCACTATATCCAATGTATCACAGTTTCACGACTGCCCATTTGATATTCACTTTCAATAAGACACATTGATATAAGGAGGATAGGTTAATTGGTTTCCTCTGTTCTCATCGCGGTTTCCTTTGCACCACATGCTAATTAACAAATACTGCAAAATCAGTAAAATCGAAATAAAATGACCGTTACATATTTCGCGATAAATAGGACTTTATCTGATAAGGGAGGTAATAGAAAAACCTGCAATGTCTCTCATTACATGGCCTAGTGGTTAAGGCATCTGCTTATGGAGCGGGAGGTCGAAGGTTCAAACCTTGTCAGGGTTTATTCTAATATAGTTGGATGGTGAGCCGCCAGATAGTTAAATATAATGGTTACTGATTGCTTATCAGCCAGGCGCCTAGCCTTCCAAGGATAGGATTCGGGAAGTATTGATGTCCATAAGAGGTGTCTCATAAGTCAGAAATGGCTGGCCCTTTCAATAGGGGTGACACTATAATAAACAAACACTACTTTACATATTAAAAAGATTTTTTTGTACATTATGCTGGGTAATGGATTTCAAAACCACTGTTTAAACAGATTAGATTTAGTTAATACACATTTATTTTAGCTCGATTGCGAAACAAGTTCTTACAACTATTAATCACTCTCGAGACCTCATTCATGATGGAATCCATCGCCACGAGGGAGAAAAGAGGCAACGTGGAATTTAAATGCCTTGCCTAAGGGCACAATCATAATGGCTCCAGTGGGCTCGAACTCCGGACCTTTCGCACCTGAAGCGAACGCACATCCACTGCGCTATCACAACTTCCACGTGAACTTATAACGGATCGTTCAAGAATCTTTTTCTACAACATCTCACTAACCGCATCATATTCCAGGAGTTTTCCAATGGTCTGTGTTGGTCCCCATAATCGACGCCAAACCCAGCAATAATGTCGGAATGTTCATAATGACTGCGGTCTGCGGAGTAGAACAGAGCAAAGATAGACGGTTAAAGCATTAAATACTATGTATAGTGTTAACATGTGACAATTATGTTGTGTATGCTATAAAAGGAAAATAAATAATAAAAAAAATTTAAAAGAAGAAGAAAAAAAAGAAGGTTAAAGCAGCACTATATCGTATGGAATAAAACTAGTATAAAATTTGAAAATACAGGTACAATGTAAGTAACAATGTAAGTAACAATGCTACTAGCCTACTACACATTCTTCCATCATAATTCAACAAATTAGTCGGCAAACAGTTTTTTTCTTGCAATATAACAAACAGAAAGTTAAAGTACGATTTTTCTGAATCGGTTAACCGTTTGCGACACCCTGATACCATTCGGAACGCATCACTCTCCATCGACAATCAGAACAAACATCTAAGACAGCTATTTCAACATCCATTGTTGAGCCACGCATGCACATTAATCATTGTTTTTATACATTTGTTCATAAAACAATTCTCGTATACGACGGTGCTACATGTATATTCTGTCTTAAAATATCTGGAACTTTTTACAAAACAACATCCTTTATTCCAATGTAGTGATGCTCTAATATATTATCAAACTGATTGTGCTTTACAAATTTATATCACATTAACAGAAATCTCACACTCGTTACCTCTGATGTCCAGTAGTTCACCCTCTACCCCAGTGCAGCCTCACTTCCTCCATACCTCTGATGTCCAATACCCCCCCCCCATCCCCCCCGGAAGCAACAACTTACCTTGAGTAGACATTTGGACATAGGACATCCTTATCATGCCATGGAGTTGCTGCCTCACTTCCTCCATACCTCTGATGTCCAATACCGCCCCCCCCCCCCCCGGAGGCAACAACTTACCTTGAGTAGACATTTGGTCATAGGACATCCTCATCATGCCCTGGAGTTGCTGCCTCACTTCCTCCATACCTCTGATGTCCAGGCTGGAATCTCCGATACCAGCTCCCTGTCACCAATACAGAATGATATATTTTTACGCACAAGACAACTTTACAAATTCTATGTAGTCGGATGACACAAAAACAAAGCAACGTAGGCTAAATATAACTTTAGTTTATACAAATTTATTTTAGCTTGATTGCGAAACAAGTTCTTTCAACTTATATTAATCACTCTCGAGACCTCATTCCCGATGGAATCCATCACCATGAAGGAGAGAGAAGAGGCAATGTGGAATTTAAATGCCGTGCCTAAGGGCACAATCGTAACAGCTCCAGCGGGACTCGAACAAATATAGCTTCTTACAAGTCTACATAAAATATAAAACAATAACTCGATTAACCTATATTCCTTTTCAAAGTGACTGTCACAATTTCCACATAACAGCGGTTGTTATCATGTAATTTTAAGCGTTACAAAATAAGTTCAATTTTATTCATTACAAAATAAGTTCATTTATATTTGTTACAAAATAAGTTCAATTTTTATTGGTTACAAAATAAGTTATATTTTATTAGTTACAAAATAAGTTCAATTTTAACAAAATAAGTTCAATTTTATTCATTACAAAATAAGTTCATTTATATTTGTTACAAAATAAGTTCAATTTTTATTGGTTACAAAATAAGTTATATTTTATTAGTTACAAAATAAGTTAAATTTTATTCGTCACAAAAGAATTTAAATTTTCCTTACAAAATAAGTTAAATTTTTATTTGTTACAAAATAAGTATTACCGGGTACACAAGGTTTGCAGTATTTGCATTTTTGTTTGACACTTCATATCCCCATTTCTCCGTAAGAAATCATAGCACAGACAGTATGTGATGTACATGCGACTTTTACAATGTTTTATTAATATTGCTGGCATAAACAAATGCACACTCACTCAATGCACACTCACTCGCATATATTGCAATTAGTTTAAGCTTTGTTTATTTTACAACGATTGCGAAACAAGTTTCAACAACTTATATTAATCACTCTCATTGGCGCGGATGAAAGCCGTAAATGTGGTCCTTCGTATAGGGAGGATACCCACCTGTCCGATCCGGCGATCACCGTACCATCTCACATACTTCCAGATCCGAAGATCGAGCCCGGGTTGCATTGGTGAGAAGCGAGTGCGCTAACCACTGCGGAAATTGAAGGATGATATTGAGGGGGTACTTAGTTTTGTATTGTATCTACGCCATTGGTCAGCGAGTGCGCTCGGGACGTTCGCATACAGGGCAATTTAACTCATCAACGTACCCATTTTGAAATCTTCAAGATATAAACGTATGTTGTAGCAGATGCCGTATCAGTATGCTATATTTGGGAAAGCAGGACCCGGGGTTGCATTGGTGAGAAGCGAGCGCGCTAACCACTGCACCAATAGGACAGCCTAAAACAATTTATCGTATTAACACATGTGACGTTATTACGATAATAATAAAACCGAAATATGATTCAGAAATAAACAAAATGGCTGATTTGACAATATCCAAACAATAAACAAACTTTTATTTCATAAAATAGTGAAATATTATCATTACACTCCTAGTTTGATATTCGTTTCCATATTCTTTGTATTTATTGTCTGTACTCTTATATTATAGCTATTTTCTCACAATTATAAACAGTTGTAATGATAAAACAGGATGAATTTATCGCCTTCCTTGTTTATTCCTTTCAATTTTAAACAGAATACAGTCAATAACTTGAGAAATACTACAGGAAATATTTGTTGTCTAGAATTCTCAGGAATGTAAGTGATGATAGCTCTCCCTGCATGGGTGTGGCTTCCGTAGTCAGTAAAAATTAAATAACAATGGATAAAAAAATATAATATCATATTTACTCACCAATAAGACGCTCTCGACTATAAGACAACCCCCACCCTACTTTGGTATTTTGCATAGACCTGATGGATTCAGAAAATGGAAACCACTCGGAAGTAAAGATCAAACAAATTGTACTGTAAAAGTACTGTAAATGATGTCAAATCATAAATAAAATGCAATTACCGGTATGCAATAAATTTGACTTGCTAAAATATATTGAGTTCAGTTTACAGATAGAGCTGTTGAACGTCTATGCATTTGCTACACTATTTCAGCTATTTGAAAAGGTAATCACGTTACTGATTTGAAACAAACTGATTAAAACATAAAAATTTATCACTCACTTATAAGACGGGAAGCCACTTTGAGACAATAATCTGCTGATAAAAATTGCGTATTATACGCGAGTAAGTACGGTACATCAATTAGCAAGCAATTATTGTAAACAATAACAGAAAAGTTCAGCTTAACAATTCAAACTCGAATAAAATAAATTCTAATCTTACACTAAATGTGACACAAAAATTAATATTCTAGATACATGTAAAAAAATATGTCCTCTACATATCTTAACCCTTTCAACCCCACAGGCCTCTAAATAGGCTTATGAAAAGTGTAGATCCAGATGAGCCGGCTCGTAACGAGCCGTCTCATCAGGATCTGCACTTTTTTGCCAGTAATAATTATTACTATTTTTAGATAAAATTACCCATTTTGATAAATGAACTGGTCCAAATGTAATTTTCTTATTAATTTATTGGTCTAAAAATAGCATGCACCAGTCCATGTCAGTTACTTGGGGTTGAAAGGGTTAAATAATATGCAAATGGTACAGAAATGATTGGACAATGACATAATGTCCAGCTGCAAGCATAATTAGGTGTGAATAACGTCCCCAAGTTACTAAACAAACAATGAACAGTTCATTCATTACAGGGACTGACAGAAACTCACCCTCAAACTTTAAACTAGCACAGGAATTTCACAGTTTGACAGATACAAGGTATTTAATATTTAAATTTATACCCATGAATCCAGGGATAGCAGGTTCCAATCCCCCTCACCATAATAATTAACATTAACCCTTTGTTGTTGTTTTTTACGTTTATTTATCGTCGCTACCGGTTACCCATATGAGCGACGCCTCCTGAAGAGATTAGTTATTTTAGATTTTGGAGGATAGTGCATGATACAGACAGAGACCCATTCCAGAATCTCCTCTGGTTCTTTTACGTGCACGGTGTAAAGCACCGACACGAGACCTCGGTTTAGCGTCCCATCTGAAAGACTGTTAATTTTATTAGGGTCAGACGGGGGATCGAACCTGCGATCCCTGGATTACCAGTCCAGCATGTTACCACTGGACTACATATCCGTCTGTTTAACCCTTTCAACACCACATATCTCTAAATAGGCTTACAAGAAGTGTAGTGCCAGATGAGCCGGCATGAGATGAGTCGTCTCATCAGTCATGCAGTCCATGTCAGTTATTTGGTGTTGAATGCACCAGTCCATGTCAGTTACTTGGTGTTGAATGCACCAGTCCATGTCAGTTACTTGGTGTTGAATGCACCAGTCCATGTCAGTTACTTGGTGTTGAGTGCACCAGTCCATGTCAGTTACTTGGTGTTGAGTGCACCAGTCCATGTCAGTTCATCCATGTCAGTTACTGTGTTGAGTGCACCAGTCCATGTCAGTTACTTGTGTTGAATCACCAGTCCATGTCAGTACTTGGTGTACATGCACCAGTCCATGTCAGTGACTTGGTGTTGAATGCACCAGTCCATGTCAGTCACTTGGTGTTGAGTGCACCAGTCCATGTCAGTTACTTGGTGTTGAATGCACCAATCCATGTCAGTTATTTGGTGTTGAATGCACCAGTCCATGTCAGTTACTTGGTGTTGAGTGCACCAGTCCATGTCAGTTACTTGGTGTCGAATGCACCAGTCCATGTCAGCTACTTGGTGTTGAATGGGAATAGTTTTTCAGTTGGGACATGACCTTGCCTGTAAAAGAATGCTTCAGGCGCGAAAACCCCGGAGTTTGTGCCCCGCTGGAGCCATTACAATTGTGCTCTTATGCAAGGCATTACAATTCTACATGCCTCTTCTCTCTCTATGTGGCGATGGAGTCCATCAGGAATGAGGTCTCCAGAGTGATTAATATATAAGTTGTAAGAACTTGTTTACAAATACAAATTTATTTTACCTCAATTGAGAAACAAGTTCTCTTACAACTTACAAAATGGAACCCATGTATCAATTAAGCATGATGGTTTGGTATTTAACCCTTTCCCTCATAGAAGCACATCTTGACCCCATTACCAATACAACATACAATGACAATGTAGTAGCCAAACCATTGTTCATAATAAAGGCCAGAATCTCATGAAGGAAAGGGTTAAATGGCTGTCGTTTGTATGGAGATATAATACTAGTATATTAACCTAAATCTCTATGAAGGAAAGGGTTAATACGTAACAGTGAGCATAGATCTACAACATGAACTAGACTAAGAGGATAGCACTCGGGAGAGATGCAAACCCCTGTGCTGGTACTTGATACAAGAACAAATGCTTGGTTTCACATGACCTTGAATAAATATTGAAAGGTATGCATGTAGTTTACTATTTAATTCAATGGGAATGGACATTTTGCTGACGGACCAGATCACAGGCCGTCGACAGATTTCTCCAAGAATCGAATCACTTCTTCCTAGACTAACACTCTGTATACATGTTCATTCTAGGTCAGAATGTTTGGGAGAAGTGAGAAAGCGCGCGTGATCGCTTCCTTAAATGGTGTTCTTTAATATACTTCTGCAAAATAGGGTTAAAATGCACAGTACAACCATTAAATACAACATTTGAATAGAAGGAGTGCTTTATAATGGGCCAGTGTATCTTACTAGACCAAATTTAGTTTGAAAATCGTAAAAACCAAAAAATATTTTATTTTTTTAGGGAGAAGTGGGACCCCCAGAGGGAGAAGTCAGGGTCCCTAGGTCGACAATTTCGCCCACATCGCCCTCTAAACTGATCCCTGCATGTACATGTACATGTTGTCAGGGCGTTCACTAGACTTTGAAAGTCAAGAGTCCATGACCCTTTAGGTCCAAATCTCAAGAGTCAAGCTGGATTTTTCAAGTCAAACTGGATTTTTCAAAGGTCAAACTGGATTTTTCAAAGAGTCAATATGCATGTTGGTACTTTCCGTACAGATAATTTCCCCCCTGACCATATAATAACCCCTGGACCAAGGTGTGTCTTGGGTGCAACCAGTAATTGTGTTATCATAATTAGAGAAAACATTGACTACCGGTAGTTTGCTGAGCTTTGCATCTGGGTTTAGAACTTATTTGTATCTACCAAACGTGATCAAAATCCATCAACACGAGTTATTCTGTGCGCAGACAGACACAGCCAAAAACAATAACACCCGTTACTAATGGCGATGGTTAATTTGTAACTGAACACTGCATACAAGGTCACAGAACCAAAGAATAACTACACACACATCTGTTACTAATGGTGATGGTTAATTTGTAACTGAACACTGCATACAAGGTCACAGAACCAAAGAATAACCACACACATCTGTTACTAATGGTGATGGTTAATTTGTAACTGAACTGCATACAAGGTCACAGAACCAAAGAATAACCACACACATCTGTTACTAATGGTGATGGTTAATTTGTAACTGAACACTGCATACAAGGTCACAGAACCAAAGAATAACCACACACACATCTGTTACTAAAGTCAGCACACACTTGCAACTCTACAACATAAATTTGTGTCGTCTGACTACCCTACCTGTCTACTTCTTATGCCTTGCTTCGGTTGTTCTATTGGTACTGGACTAGTCTTTTCTACCTGAGTAACAATACGTCCACGACCTTGGCTGTCATCTTCAACACTATCCATGCTACCATTGTGACCTTCACCTCTTGATACGCTTTCACCTTTTGTTTGTACATGCTGACCTCTGCTTAAATGCTCCTGACCTTGAATCCTTACAGACTGGTTACCCAACAGAGAATTATACCTAGACTGGGGAACATTTTCATTCCCATTAGTCAAATTTCTAGACTGGTTCTGTCCATTTCTTTGTTTCTGATTCAAAGATTCTGAAGACATAGATCTGGTTTTAGTTTTATCAGAAACCTTAAACTTTGGCCCAGTCTCATTCACTAATGTTTTTCTAGCTCCTGAAGAAGCAACAGCTAGATTCTTTGGTGGCACATCAAATGGTTTCTTAAATTCTTTATTTTGACTGCTGGCTGCCGACTTAGACATACTCGGTGCACTAGACACAAATTTCTGAGTAGTTTTATTTCTCTGCGATACAGTTTCTTGCAACAACCTGGAAGTAGCTGGACGCTGGGACTGATTGCCAACTGGTAATAAATGACTGTCACTTTGTGACTGACTGCCCAACTGACTGCCCGCTGATAAAAACTGACTGTCATTTTGCGACAGACTGGTACTTTGTGATTGACTACCCGTGGTGGATAAAAATAGACTGTCACTTTGAGACTGATTACCATTGTGCGAACAACTGCCAGTTTGTAATAACTGGGTTTGCTGTGTATTAATGGACCTATCATCATGATCGGTCTGAACTTTATCCCCCACAGTAACACTGGAGATCAAACTCTGGGACACCTGCCCTTGAAGTACTGCACCAACTTCATTTACTTCAATTTGTTCTGCATTGTCAGGTCTTTCCACGGTTTCAGAATGATCATAGTTATGTTGCACAGAGACTGGATGATTCTTCTTTAAATTTGCACCATTTGTATCTTTAGACTTCATAGTAGTTTTCATCTCTCTTCTATCTCTAGACCCATCATTAATGTCCTCAACATTATCTTTTAGCTTTGAGACCTGATTTTGTAGCAGGTCCATTACTTTTCCTGGACTAGACTTTGTAGAGTGTTCAACAAGCTGTTTGCCCTCTGCACCAGATGCTGTTACATCAGGCGGAAAGTGGTTCATCTCCGGCATACCTAGCCGTTCGTTATCGTGATACAAATTATCGCAACTGGTAAACTTCTCATCGTGAGACGAGTTAGCCGACATTGTGTCATACGTTGCTTGCGGCAGTTTGACAGATACTTGGGTTCTTTGTAAGTACTTCTGTTCAAAAGCAGATGAAGACGGAATTTCATTACTGATGTTTCCCAGAGATTGTAACCTTTTGGGTCTTTCATCGAAATCATTATCGGTGCCATCTCCTTGCCTGCTAGCTATTGTAAATTGTTCACTTTCAGAACTCGTAGAATTGTTCTGCCTACTTCTGTTCATTAAAAAATTATCACTAGTCACTTGCTCAAAGTATTCATTCAAATTCTTTGGAACAACAGCTGGGTTGAAATTATGAGGATGTTTTTCAATGGGTGTAAATGAGCAATCACCCTGATTAGTTTCATAATAGAATGTCTCCCGGCTATGATAGACTGGCTTCTGTTGAGGTTGGCACTCATTCTGAGTTCCTAAACCTAAAAGTTCTCTATCAAAAGGATTAGTCTTTGTAGGCGACATGACAAACTGAATTTCTTCTTGATCATCTCTAGGTTGTGCTTGGCCGCTTGGGGAAGGTCGTCCCCTTGGTGACCTTTCAACTCTTGGTGATATTTTACTTCTGGGTGAGCCGTACTTCTTGGCATATGGGCTATTTGCACTCGGTGAGTGCAGTGGTGGTGTGATACTCTGAATCTGTCTCCCGCCACCTTGGTATGGATTTGATCCGAGCGGAGAAAAAATATCATTATCGCAAATGGTAGACTGGATCCCTGTCTTTCCCACAAAATTATCCATAAACTCTTTGCTCAGTCCATGGGCAGAAGGATGAAAAGGTCCGGTACTTAGTAAATCATTATCCGCTTCTCCTTCCAGTTGGCGGAATTCAGGAGACTGACCATCTCTCATGCCATTTATCCTATTATCAGAATCACTCGAATCACTATACTCTGCTTCTACATTTTCTGCCATTTGAAATCTTGCACTCTGCATGCTACTGTAATCATGATTCCTAGCATTTCTGTCTGTCTTATTCGGAGTGGAAACAAGTCTGCTATCATTCACATAGCTGTCTTCAATTTGTGAACTTTGATCAATGTCAGAAAACGTAAGTGTACGCACAGGTGCAAATAGTTCGCCAGTTTCACTCAAGTTTGACGAGGCCACAAAGCCCTGCGATACTGATGGCACCAAGGCTGGACTACCATCTGGCCCTGAACGCTGATGGGAAGTTGATGTAATAACGTCGGGTTGAAAACCACCTCCAAACCCATACCTATTCTCACCATCCATACTATTTTCAGTTTTTAATCCTATACTCTTCGACTTAGTTGTCTCTTTAGCCTCACCAACACACAGGGGCACAATTACTTCTGAGCTTTCTTCTATCAGATCAAGGTCTGTGAATGCACGAGGGAAGAATGCCTGATCTGTGTTACATAGTATATCAGTAGTCGAGCATCTCTCTGTATCCAAGAACTGGAGTAAGTCCTCTGATTGTATGTTCTTAACAAGATCTGCCACACAAGAGTAAGCAATTACAAAGCTTCCGACATTAGACGGGGAACTTGCCACGTCCCGTACACCGTCGCTCATCTGACTTGCTGCTCCACTTCCACCATCTATTTCAACCTTGCCATACGAAATTTATTTCGCAAGTTCGCACAGTCTGAAAAGAGATAAGCCTTATGATAAGCCTTATACATGTACTGTTGCTTTTGAAAATATGTCATACCGGATCACAAATAACAAGAAGTGCAGTTAATCATTATCAGTAACAAGGATGATTGTTTATAACTCGAAACATGACTCGGCATTTTTTTCTGTACACGCAAAGAAGGAATTTGCCGTGCTTAAATCTGCAATAAAACATTGTTTAGTGAGCGACGTCAAACCGGATATCATTTTATGACATCATTTACATAAACTAAAGCTTAATGCTCATTGGTCGAGTGATATTATACATGGGCAAGATGATTTACAAGTCATTGTGCTCGCCCACATGGTTCGCCGGTGGCGAGGGTAAATAAGCTCAATCATTGATTTACAGGCGTAGCTTTGAATAAAATGGGCCGTAAGTTTATCACACATAATTGCTTACAGATATATATAATTATGTGGACGCCATTATCAGACAGCGAAAACATTCAGGGTTTCTCTCTCTCAAGAAACAGTTTAAAGTAGAGAACAACCGTAAGCTGTATAGCTTTCTGTCTAACTCCTTAATTCAATTGATTTAAATAATCATGTACATGATAGAAATAAATAGGTTTAACAAATTCAACACCAAGTAACTGACATGGACTGGTGCATGATATTTTTAGACTAATAAATTAACAGGAAATTTACATTTGGACCAGTTCATTTATCAAAAATTCAAAATAGGTAATTTTGTCTAAAAATAGTAATATTACTGACAAAAAGTGCCGGCTCATCTGGATCACACTTTTTGTAAGCCTATTTAGAGGTCCATAGTATTGAAATGGTTAAACTAAACAGTTTTGGATAAAAGTGCATTAGGAAGACTAATTATATTTTGGATCTTCCCTTTGTGTTCGGCTTTGTAAATTTTTAGTTGCTATGTTACAGCTGGATTGACAAATAAACAACACAATAGGGACGTAACTTTGTTTACAACACAACAAGGTCAGATGCTGTCACACGAATGCCCATTGCGTAGAATAAAATTATGTCCGTTTCCCACGTGTTTTGACAGGAAATCCCGGAGATGTAAATATGTGTATGCGACCAATAAATCTTGTAACAGTAACATTCACTTTCTTAGTTATATTTAAGGTGTGATCCTTATAACCAGTGTGTGTGTGTGTACGCGTGTGTGCGCGTGGGTGTGTTTGCCATAGTTTATACTTATGTAAATGGCCAACGGCAATGTATTGCTGATGATGCCAATAAACTTGATATTGAAATGGCGGCCTCTGATTGGTTATAAAATTGTAGGGAAGCCGTTAAAATACATCAGCTAATAGCCTCCAGGCCGATCTCCTCACAGCATGCACGTCACGGCACATCTTGCAGCAGCGTAGGATACTGGGATCTTCTGACACACGCTTCACCATCGCTGACCACAATCAGTATGGACAGACCTTGGAGCGACCAAGATGGCCAGATGTTTAAATGTCAGATCTGTTTATATGCTGTTGTAGGATGACCAACAGTGAGGAGGGTGGCCCTACAAAGGACCTTTTTTCGAAAGAGAACGCTCACACAGGACCAGAGGAAGAAGAGGCCTCATCGGGATGTATGTCTGGTCTGCAGAAGCAGCATAGAAAGATAATCTACTTAGATAAATGAGTCGCCCACATATCTCGGCGGAGGCGACTATATATAAACCTATACGACGACGCTAATTGCCTGTGTAGGTACATGTATTGTCGACAGTAGTGTAAGTCACTTAAAAAAAAGAAGAGAAAAGACCATATATAAATCAGGCCCATTTTGGAATATTTTAGAAAACTTGCAAGTACCAGTTTTCGGACCTCTATGGTTTGTCGGTGACTAACTTCTAGTCAGTCTATTTATAGCAGATGAAATCATATTACTATGTAAAGTAATCATTCTTGCATTAGATATGCTCAGCTTGACTAAGCTCTGATTGTACAACATATTTAAAAATAAAACTACAATGTGAATTCAACATGGATCAAAAAAAGAAAACATTAACATTTAAATATTTTCGAAATATTATGTGCTGAAATATTATTTATCTGATTTTTGCTCATTTTTCAGTTCTAGTGTGTAGCAATGACGTCATTCATAAACAAATTTGAAAACAGGATGATTGTCAATATCTTTAATATTATTGGACAGTATTGCCAGTAAATAGAAATAAATAAAAACAAATAGTGTGGGTCAAATGTATAAAAAGTGTTATTTTCAGGTGCTTGAAAAATACATGTTTTGGTGGCAAACTATTTTAGCCTTTAGGGTAGCATATAAATGTGTTATTATGGACACTCCACGGCTGCAAGTTTACTCCCTACATGGGACAAGTGGTGATATGTCAGAATGCTGTCAGTCGTTTACGGAGGTTGGAGAGTTGTGTACTGGCTTTTACCCAGGAATAGTCCAAATATTTTTAGACTTAAAAAATGTGACATTTTACTATCCAGGCATTTTTCAAAGTCTAAACGCTAAACCGCAATTACGCGTAGCATATTTTATATTCTAAAGTCGTTTTTATAAATTAAAGTTGTTAAACAAGATCAAAACACATACCGTTGTTTGAATTCTGCAGTCTATAACGTCTCTTGACCCAATATTATACATGAAATCAACATTTAAATTTCATGGCAGAGTTTCGCCATTCCAAATCGGCCATTTTGAATATTTAACTCGAAATAGACGGAAATGTTTACAAGATTTATCTCTGTGCCATTATGGTGAACCAAATAAGATTTAGTTTTATATCCAATTGTTCATACGCATGAAATAATAAATCATTCGGATTTCTTTTGTGAAGACTGCGCAGAAAAAATGGGAGAATTTCACATGTCGACTTAGCTAAATGACATGCACAACAGTCCATTTTGAGTAAAAATTATTACTACGCCCAATGCTAATTAGCTTTTTGGAACTTCACTGCAATCAACATTTCTGTTACATGAATTTTCAAGGACGGCCAATAATGGGTAATTTATTCGACGTCATTTTGGAATCACAAGCAAGTGAAAGCGTATTTTATTTTCAACATTTGTTATATAAATGCAATCTCAGTTTAGACAATTGCATTTAATGCATAAATGATCATTTTACTTAGTAATATTATTCCACTTGCCATAAAAGAGATTGAATAGAAGACATTCACTGAAAAGCCTCAGACGGCCGATTACCGGTACGCCAATGGTACATCACATGGATTTGACGCATATGATTATGGAGATAACCCCAATCTGATCACTGGGTCCATTATTTCGATACCCATAACAACGCTGCCCAGGACAAGTGTAGTGAAGGCTTTTTATATACCAGAAATAATCTCCCTCCTCCGAACAACTGATTCTCCTAAAAACAAATATCTGTAAAAAATTATTGAAATTTATGGAGACAGTTGCGTCGCGAAAACACATGTCAATATTATCATGTTCACATTCCAGTGATATATTGGTAGAGCCAAATTAAATTTCAAATGATATGTATTGTATTTGATAACAATCTATTTAAAAAACAATATACCGTTGTTTTGTAAAGACGGAAAGAAGCTGCAAACATCAATGTTTCCAAAAACTTATTGTTGCGACCTGTCAAAACAAATTCAAACCGAGGCTCAGGTGCGATAAGGTTTTTACGACTACCGGTAATAAAATCAGTACAGTTAGGTTACACACCGCAATTGAAATCTCTATATGCCTCCATTCATTATATTTTCCCCAACAATAGTGTGCCGCAAAAATAGTATTTTCCAACAGACTTAGCTTTGAAACACCAGAATAAATGACATTCGTCTTCTATTTCTCACTAACAGCGAGACCTAATCGGCCCAATGATGCAAAGATGTTCAATAAGAACAATGATATTTGAAGAATGAAAGGACAATGATATCTTGTTAATGTCACAAAGCGCTTACGATGGCATACAGTGTAGGTGGATTGATTCTGAAGACGAGTCTCTGTTAGCGTTTCATAAGCCGAGGTTCGAACAGAAAATCTTTATCTGCTTAAATTCTGCTTACATGATAAAACACATGTTCACATCTGGAAACCAATGTCAAGTAAAGGTCGTCAACAAATGTACAGGTGAAGTTCTGTTTACAATGCACTAAAAGACAATAGCATAATTGTCTGAAGGTTTGATCACAGGAACTTGTATCCATAAGCCACCAAAGGTCTCGTACCTCTATCCTAGGACACCCCCCTCTATTACATTTTTTTTTAAATAGAGCGGGATGTACTAGGATAGAGGTACGAGACCTTTGGTGGCTTATGGATAACATTTCAAGTTCCTGTGGTTTGATAAGTGGGAAGTCTCGTGCGACGTATAAATGAAATACAGTCAAACCTGTGTTAGTGGTCACCTCTATTAAGCAGCCAATCTGTATTAAGCAGACAGTTTCCTGATAATCTTTATCTGCTTAAGTTCTGCTTACAGGATAAAACACATGTGCACATCTGGAAACCAATGTCAAGTAAAGGTCGTCAATAAATGTACAGGTGAAGTTCTGTTTGCAATGCACTAAAAGACAATAGCATAATTGTCTGAAAGTTTGATCACAGGAACTTGAGACCTTTGGTGGCTTATCTTTAACATTTCAAGTTCCTGTGGTTTGATAAGTGGGAAGCCTCGTGCGACGTATAAATGAAATACAGTCAAACCTGTGTTAATGGTCACCTCTATTAAGCAGCCAATCTGTATTAAGCAGCCAGTTTCCTGATTCCCAATACAGTCAAACCTGTGTTAGTGGTCACCTCTATTAAGCAGCCAACCTGTATTAAGCAGCCAGTTTCCAGATATGTTGTTTTATTATATATTTGACCTTTATTAAGCAGCCACCTGTGCTAAGCAGCCACTTTCTGTGATTCCCTTGGCAGATACATGGGCTGATCACAGAGATATTTACCTGACAGTATGCTGTATGCAAAACTGAAAACAGAAAGTATAAGTCAAACCAGATATGTGGGCAGATCACATGGGTGTGGGGCCAGAGTGTAGTGAATGCAACTATCTAAAGGTTATATTTTGATAAGGACCATTTATGTGAAATTTCAACTCATGGAATGAGTGGTTAAGTAGAAACACCAACTTGCTAAAAAAAACTGTAACCCCATTTTCTAAGTGTTAAAAGGGAGATAGTTCTGCTAAAGTATATGACAGAGTTATGGAACTTAATTGATACAGCTTATATTTTGCTAAGAAACATCTATGTGAAAGTTTATTGACATGCAATGAATGGATACGGAGAAAAGTAAAGTTTGTAAGATTTAACCCTTTAGTAAGTGTAAAAAGGGACATAATTCTGTTAAATTATGTGACAGAGTTAGGGAACTTGACTGATATAGGTTAAATTTTGAGAAACATTTATGTGAAGTTTCAATAACATGCATTGAGTGGTTCAGGAGAAAAGCCAACTTGCTAAAAAAACATTTTAATAAGATTTTCCAAGTGCAAAAGGGGCATTACTCTGTTAAATTATGAGAAACAGTTATGGAAGTTGACTGAAACACGTCACCTTTTGATAGTGTGAAGTCTCAACGGTATATAGTAGATGGTTCAACAAAGATAGCAACCTTGCTATAAAACTTTAACCAAATGCCAATGGTGACTCCAAAGCAAAGGCTAGTACGATAAGCCCTATTTATTCTTCGAACAGTCAGCTAAAAGTATTGCTATGGCGTTACAATGCAAATGTTGATGGAAGGATATATACATAGATGAAATCTGATCACAAAACTTGTTCCTCAAGTGTTCAGCTAAAGCGAGTTAATAAAGCTGAGTATTGTATATTTCAGGTGCAGTTTACTGGTTTTTTATTCTGAATGAAAGTCATATTTCATGGGGGTAAAGGCAGAATGCTTACTTAAATATAACTCAGCTATTCATCCATTGTTTAAGCTATGTTTCCTGGACAAATAGGAAAAGCAATCTAGTTGATATTTTGCATTTAATTAAAGCCCCAAGATGCATCTACTTTGAATCTGATGCACACCGAGATATTGATAGAAGCTGGTGATTAGATAGTGTGAGTATTGTCCTACATTTTCATTTTTTATACTAAATTATTACGGAAAAAATAAAATTTGGAAATTATGGCCACAAACGAACCTGCTTTTCTGAATTTACAATTTGTAAATTACCTCCCTTTATGTATATTTTAACAAAATCACCAATATCTCTGTACGGTAAATGGTGGTTTACTAAAGATAACACATGGATAGATTTGCACATGAATCATAATTATTATTTGTCCCACTGAAGAAAAACAAAACGCATCTTAGTGTATTATGAGATCGGCACTACCTATCAATGGGCGAAGCCAATAAAGGGTTGAAGTCAAAATCAATTACTTAAATAGACATCATAGAAGGAATACGACTATATCCCTGAGAGGGGTTTGACATCTAAGGATAACCGTCTCCCTGGCCTAGTGGCTAAGGCGTCCGCCTACTGAGCGGGAGGTCGAAGGTTCGAATCTCGTTAGGGGTTCGTTCTGATATGGCCGGTTGGTGAGCCGCCAGCTAGTTAAATAATGGTTACCGATTGCCTACCAGCCTGACGTCTGGCACACAAGCATAGGAATCGGGAAGTACTGATGTTCATAAAAGAGGTATCTCATAAGGTAGAAATGGCTGGTCCTTTAAATAGGGGTGACACTATAATAAACAAACACTTTTCTAAGGATGATAATAAGAATATTTGTTTGTTTCAGTGTACTTAAAGCGCAACTACATCAATGAAAATGCAAATGTCTGCACAATGTAATTTGCAATTTCCTATTATATGGTATATTTTTCTAAATATTTGCCTCAAAAACTGGGGTTTGCCTTAATAGCGCAAAGTGCGAAAAGTTGATGACTTGCGCAAAGTTGCGCAAAGTGGGTATAGCTCGAGTCACCTGCGGAAAGTTGATAATTCAGTGCGAAAAGTTGATGATTAAAGTCACTTGCGAAAAGTTGTGCATAGTGTGTATAGCTCCAGTCACCTGCGGAAAGTTGATTATTGAGTGCGAAAAGTTGATGACTAAAGTCACTTGCGAAAAGTTGCGCAAAGTGGGTATGAAGTTATGAACTTGAAGTGGGTATAGCTCCAGTCACAACAATCAGGCATACCGGCACACTTACAAACAAACAAACAAATAGTTAACAATTAAAGGCATTTTAATCATGTATTTCAATCACTATAGTTGCATAACTAATCATTATAATTATAACTGGTCAGCCCAAACATGCTAACACATGCAAACTTATTGAGCACATAACAACCACTTTGTATCATCAAAGGTAACATCAACGTGCCAATTGACTTTAGTTGTCAACTTTTCGCACTGAATAATCAACTTTCCGCAGGTGACTGGAGCTATATCCACTTCAATGTCATACCCACTTTGCGCAACTTTTCGCAAGTGACTTTAGTCATCAACTTTTCGCACTGAATAATCAACTTTTCGCAAGTGACTCGAGCTATACCCACTTTGCGCAACTTTGCGCAAGTCATCAACTTTTCGCAAGTGACTCGAGCTATACCCACTTTGCGCAAGTCATCAACTTTTCGCACTTTGCGCTATTAAGGCAAACCGCAAACACTGAGTATTTAAACTAATAAACAAACGTCGTATACGCAGTTTGTTTACATAACAAAATAATGTAAATAGGGTCGACATCCATGCGTAATACAACACGTGTATCCTGAATAACACGATACATGGTACAGATTTATTTATCGTTATATGAAATCTTACTTTCAATTTTGAAAGTTTGTAGACCACAAAAACACTGTTTATTGGTTCAATGTTAGTGTTCGAAAGTATTCAGAAGAATTTGTAGTAGCAATGCATTTATACATGGAAAATGCAGTTTATTTGCTTTTTGCAATGTAATGTCGCTTTAAGCAAATAAAGGCTGAAAAATGTTCTTATGATAGAAAACGATGCAACCTTGCGCTAAGTAGCATTTAAATGTTGTGTGTTTAGATGACAAAAATGATGTCCCAAATGACTTTAGCATTGACAACATTTCAGCATGCAGTGGCTAGGTACCACACATGCAAAGCAGTGAGAAATAAGTGTGTTATTCAACTGAAATCATTTTATTTAAAAAAAAATTCTCTATTTCGTTCCAAAGCATAAAATAAAGATAGCAAGAATGGTGACGCTGAAATAACACTCGTAAATAAATATCTCCTGCCCTATGTAATTCACGATAACACTCGTAAATAAATATCTCCTGTCCTATGTAATTCACAATAACATGTAAGATTGCGGCTGATACAGGTTGTTTAATTTGGAGCTGATTTCTTGATTGGATACACAATATTAATAATATCTGGAAGAAGTGCAATTAATAATAGTTTCCATTGGGGTATGAACTACATTGTGTGTGTTTAATGTTACCATGGATGCTTCCACGCACATTAGACACACTCAATGTAGTTCACACCCCAATGGAAACTATTAACTTGCGATTCATTGCCATATCTATCCCACCTCCATAGATATTACTGGGACTACATGAGATTCTGGCCTTTATTATGAACATTGATTTGGCTACTACAGTGTCAATGTATGTCGTATTGGTAATGGCGTCAAGAGGTGCTTCTATGAAGGAAATGGTTAATATGCAGTGCCAGGTGTCATCGTGTAATTGACATGACTGTGAGAAGTGATTGTACTGGGAAAAACATATTGCTTAGTAGATTTGGATGATTGATTTGTATGTTTGATGTCCTTTTTATATATATTTTGTACGTACACGTGTTTGTGCATGTTATCTATAGGCGTGTGTGTGTTTTACGTTTATTTATCGTCGCTACCGGTTGCCCATATGAGCGACGCCTCCTAAAGAGATTAGTCATTTTAGATTTTTGGAGGATAGTGCAATGATACAGACCCATTCCAGAGTCTCCTCTGGTTCTTTTACGTGCACAGCACCGACACAAGACCTCGGTTTAAAGTCCCATCTGAAAGACGGTTAATTTTATTAGGGTCAGATGGGGATCGTACCTACGATCCCTAGATTACCAGTCCAGCGTGTTACCACTGGACTACAAGTCCGCCTGTAGGCGGTACAAGCCTTACCAGGCCAAAGCCTCACCCAGACATTCCCTGTATTACGAGGACAATGCCTCCTCCGTAAGTGTATTAGTCCTTGTATGTTTTGGAGGATAGAGAACAAGATGCACGAAATGTATTGGAAAGAATGTTTTTTGGAGCGAGGGATTGAACCGGTTTAGTTTATACAAATTTATTTTAGCTCGATTGCGAAACAAGTTCTTACAACTTCTATTAATCACTCGCGAGACCTCATTCCTGATGGAATCCATCACCACGAGGGAGAGGAATGTGGAATTTAAATGCTTTGCCTAAGGGCACAATCGTAACAGCTCCAGCGGGGCTCAAACTCCGGACCTTTCGCACCATGGTCCATGGATTACAAGCCCAGCATTTTCTAAATCAAGAAGCGAGGGTTTGGTTGATCTACATTTAAATTACATACATGATTAATACTTCCTCTATAAAGGTGACAAATCATTCGTCTCGTCTCTAAAGCCAACTCTGATATCATCTCTTGAAAATCGACAACTCGGGTAACAGTTTTACTAGGATAGAAATAAATAAACACATTGTACAAAAAATAAGCATTTATTCTGTGATTAACTACACCACGCTAACACAAACAAGTGAATTTCTACATTATATTAAAGAGTTTCTACATTGTAATTAACGTTTAAGCATTTATTCTGTGATTAACTACACAACGCTAACACAAACAAGTAAATTTCTACATTATATTAAATAGTTTCTACATTGTAATTAACGTTTATCTTTTAATTTTTAAAGTCCCAAAATACGTTTTTTCTTTCATTATAAAGAAAAATAAAAAGAATTCATATACCGGTACAACCAATCCAGCTCGAGCAAACGACTATTTATGTAGTCCTATACATAACACCTCTACATAATTTCCCCCCCGATCTGTTATTTGAAAAATGCCTTGATAGTAGTTACATTTTTCAAGTCTAAATATTTGAACCACTATTTATGA
The DNA here is from genome assembly GCA_014843695.1 of Archivesica marissinica. Classification (NCBI taxonomy): domain Eukaryota; kingdom Metazoa; phylum Mollusca; class Bivalvia; order Venerida; family Vesicomyidae; genus Archivesica; species Archivesica marissinica. The sequence goes on from CM026389.1 coordinate 27,945,079, forward strand.
AGTTATTAATAACTGTGGAAAAATATCCCATGAAGGGAGATAATTCACAAATAATTTTCATACAAAAAAGTGCATTTACGCACATCTTAAAAAATTAGCTTAAAAATGTTATTATAAAAAAATGACAATATACGACAAAAACAACGAGTTTAAATCATCTTATCTTGGGTGTGCAGCACCCTCAAAGTCTTAGTCATGTTCCAAAAAAAAATTACACTATGCGAGTGTCCCTACTATTTATGCCAGCAATTATAAATAAAACATGCTAGAAGTGATGTATACGCATTAACTTCATTATGATTATATATCTACAAACAGAACCCAACAAAAAACAAGACTAACCAAATTTATCTATATCCAGACTATCTATTTTTCTATAATGCTCAAGTACAGAAAATAAGTGCTAAAAATGTTCTTTGCTGCAAAACTTGGACAACAGTGATTTTGCAAAGAATACCAACAACTTTTTTTTTTAGAAATTGTGAAGAATATGACTTTAAAGTAAACACCATAGGGGACTTTATGAATAAATATTATAGGACTTTAACCCTTAACCTGCTGAATAAATTGGAAGGAATGTGCAAACAACATAGATTCAGATCTGTGATCTATTTTGTTTGCTATTCAGCCAAGTGTTTTAGCTCCACTATTCGAATAGCAAACAGCATAGAGCCTGACCAGACGGCACGTTCTGTGCCATTTGATCTGGCTCTATGCTGTTTTGCAAAAGCAAGTAGCATTTTAAGGGTTAAGAATAAATACATGTGTTACTGATCACGTGTATATACTGATTAAATGTTCCGTTGCAACGAATGCACAAATTCTAAACAAATGCTCACCCTACATGCCGACAAATAAAAACCGGCAACTTTTCTTGTGTTAACACTTTACTCCTTACAAATAGGGATCAACTTTTTCAACATTAAATACAATCTAATTTATTCCTTATTTTTTTTTATATTTTTGCATTCTCGTGGAGTGATTCAATCAAGATCACACAAGAGGCACATATATATATTTATAATACCTCACAGACTACTCAATGCAAAATTCACGTAAGTCAACAGTCAATATTATTTACAAGTAAATATTTTGGGTATTGACTGCCAGTCTGAATCGATTAGATGCTCATCGAGATATTGCTAAATACACTGCATCTCTCTTAACCATTTCCTTCATAGAGATTTAGGTTAATATACTATTATATCTCCAGACAAACGATTAGGGTCAGACGGAGGGATCAAACCTGCGATCCCTGGATTACAAGTCCAGCATGTTACCACTGGACTACAGACCAGTCTTGTGTAGGAAAAGGGTGTAAATCAACAGTGTATAAGATTATATCTAGTTCAAAGGGAGCAGCATTATGTAATGTGGAAGCACTTGTTTCTCTAACACAGCTAGGGAGATGTTTTCTACATATGGGATTTTGCTTTTGTCGAGTTTGATTTCATGGCGTACCAACACCGTATAGATTATAGCAGGACTGAACAATGAGTTACTGCCCCTGAATACTCTCTAATAGTAGGTAGTTCCTATTAAGTGTTTTCCTCGGTCTTTATCGTTGTTACCGTTACACAACATGCCAGCAATTTTATTCCATTATCGCTTATGATTATTAAATTACTATTTCTAGATCTCCTACAGTACCGGTATATGCAATGGGTACTTATTTGCAAAAGAATGTTATCAATTTTGACAAAATCACATTTATCATACCGCAACATCTGGTTAGGGCACAACAGTAAAAACAAAGGATTCTAACTACAAGGACCTATTCACATGGAATAAATCAGACTTTATCTGCCAAGGGAGGTAATAGAAAATTAGAGATGTCTCTCATTGGATTTCTCATCAACAGCAAAATATAAAACAAGAGGATTTCCTGGAATAACAGACATGCAGCATCCGAGAGTTCAGTCTATTTGTTGCTTCTTACATTTATGCAGTGGGCGTGATTCTATATGGAAGTTGTGATGCGCAGTGGTAGCACGTTCACTTCAGGTGCGAAAGACCAGGAGTTTGCGCCCGACTTGAGCCCTTAAATTCAATATGCCACTGATTATCTTATCTCTCTCTCGTGGTGATGGATTCCATCAGGAATGAGGTCTCGAGAGTGATTAATACAAGTTGTAAGAACTTGTTTTGCAATCAAGCCAACATAAATTTGTATAAAATAATTCTAAATGGAACGTTTACAACATGTTATATTTTCACTGCAGCTTCGTTGTCCGTTTGTTAGCAGAATTACGCAAAAACATACCAGTATTAATGGATGTTCATTTGTATAAATTATTATTTAAACAGACTATGACTTCTGTAAAATTTATTTTAGCTCAATTACGAAACAAGTTCTTACAACATTAGATTAAGCGCTCTCAAGACCTCATTTCTGATTGAATCCATCGCCATGAGGGAGATAGAAGAGGCAATGTGAATTTAAGCGCATTGCCTAATGGCATAATTGAAACGGCTACAGCTGGGCGCGAACTCCGTAACAACTTATCAAAATAAGATTTTTAATACGACTTTCTCACGTCATTATAGCAAATACATGTACATTAAAATAACATGATATTCGTCCTCAGGTTTGTTACAAATTGAACAATTACTCTCAAAACAATATGCTCTGCCGCCTAGTAATATTACTGGCAAAAAGTGCAGATCCTGATGAGACGGCTCGTCACGAGCTGGCTACACTTTTTGTAAGCCTATTTAGAGGTCAGTAGTGTCGATAGTATTAAACTGCCACACTAATAATTTTCAGTCCCTCAAGTTTCCTTAGATTGTCATCGGCATAAACTAAGTACAGGTTCCAAGCACAAGATAACATTGTGGTTTCACTATTTATTTATATTGATATAAAAATATGACACATGAAACCAATACTTTCACAACTGCCAGAATCACAGAGAACCTCTTATTCATCTCTTACGATCATACAATGGTACAACGGCACACCTAATACTACCACTAAATTGATATGGATATTCTGTTAATTGTCAATCACAACTATAGTCACTGTTGCAAATGTCTGATCAGGCTCTCTGCTGTTTGCTATTCGGATAGTGGAGCTAAACACTTGTCTGATTAGCAAAGAACATAGATCCTGATCAGTGTTCTACTACCTTGTTAAATGTATAAAGCTAGTACATGTGTTCTACCACCTTGTTAAATGCATAAAGCCTGTATGTGTGTTCTGCTACCATGTTAAATGCATAAAGCCTGTATGTGTGTTCTGCTACCATGTTAAATGCATAAAGCCTGTATGTGTGTTCTGCGTATAAAACCAGTATCTATGTTCTGCATCGGACAGTATTTGAGAAGTGGTACATTTTTACGTAACATACCCACAGTTCCTTGTAGATCAGCATATTTTATTGTAACATGCCCACAGTTCCTTGTAGATCAGAATATTTTATTGCAGCGTCGGAAACTTCTGGATAGCAAATTTTTAATCAACAGGGAAGACAAATTGTGCAGAACATTGCTGTTTGGGATAATCAAACAAATGTTAGGTAGTCTTCTACGACTTGGGAAGGTCCTTAACCCTTTCAACACCGCAGACCTCTAAATAGGCTTACAAAAAGACGGCTCGTCACGAGCTGGCTCATCTGGATCTGCACTTTTTGCCAGTGATATGACTATTTTTAGACATAATTACCCATTTTGATAAATGAACTTGTCCAAATGTGATTTTCTGATTCATTTATTGGTTTATGAATATCATGGACCAGTCCATGCGAGTTACTTGGTGTTGAATGGGTTAACTAATGTTCATAGAGAGTGGTGGCAAAACCAGTCTTATTTATGTATTAGTACGCGATGTACTTGCATGAATATGTGAACCATTAAATAAAATAGGACGAGACATAAACTGGAGACACCAAAACATTCGTTTCATTACATTACAATGATAAATGGGATCTGAACATTGTGGTTACATACATCATTTACATCAAACCAGACCACCAGATCTCCAAGGAACATTGTGGTTACATACATCATTTACATCAAACCAGACCACCAGATCTCCAAGGAACATTGTGGTTACATACATCATTTACATCAAACCAGACCACCAGATCTCCAAGGAACATTGTGGTTACATACATCATTTACATCAAACCAGACCACCAGATCTCCAAGGAACATTGTGGTTACATACATCATTTACATCAAACCAGACCACCAGATCTCCAAGGAACATTGTGGTTACATACATCATTTACATCAAACCAGACCACCAGATCTCCAAGGAACATTGTGGTTACATACATCATTTACATCAAACCAGACCACCAGATCTCCAAGGAACATTGTGGTTACATACATCATTTACATCAAACCAGACCACCAGATCTCCAAGGAACATTGTGGTTACATACATCATTTACATCAAACCAGACCACCAGATCTCCAAGGAACATTGTGGTTACATACATCATTTACATCAAACCAGACCACCAGATCTCCAAGGAACATTGTGGTTACATACATCATTTACATCAAACCAGACCACCAGATCTCCAAGGAACATTGTGGTTACATACATCATTTACATCAAACCAGACCACCAGATCTCCAAGGAACATTGTGGTTACATACATCATTTACATCAAACCAGACCACCAGATCTCCAAGGAACATTGTGGTTACATACATCATTTACATCAAACCAGACCACCAGATCTCCAAGGAACATTGTGGTTACATACATCATTTACATCAAACCAGACCACCAGATCTCCAAGGAACATTGTGGTTACATACATCATTTACATCAAACCAGACCACCAGATCTCCAAGGAAAACATACACATGTGCTGCAATCACGGATATGTAACAAAACAACGTGCTCAGAGCCTATATACTAGTGATACAAACAACGTGCTCAGAGCCTATATACTAGTGATACAAACAACGTGCTCAGAGCCTATATACTAGTGATACAAACAACGTGCTCAGAGCCTATATACTAGTGATACAAACAACGTGCCCAGAGCCTATATACTAGTGATACAAACAACGTGCTCAGAGCCTATATACTAGTGATACAAACAACGTGCTCAGAGCCTATATACTAGTGATACAAACAACGTGCTCATAGCCTATATACTAGTGATACAAACAACGTGCTCAGAGCCTATATACTAGTGATACAAACAACGTGCTCAGAGCCTATATACTAGTGATACAAACAACGTGCTCATAGCCTATATACTAGTGATACAAACAACGTGCTCAGAGCCTATATACTAGTGAACAAACAACGTGCTCAGAGCCTATATACTAGTGATACAAACAAAGACATCCGCGGACCAACCACATTCGATAATAAAATCATAAATAGCACATTATACGAAGCACTCAACATGATTTCGAGTATTTGTACATAAATACAGAGCTCCAGGGACTTTGTTGACATTAATTTTGTCAAGTGTGAACTGTCACATTTACCCCCTCCCTCCCCCGCCAATGAGTTTTCATCCCCTTGGTATAAAATTGATGTAGCTTTTGACTGTACTGCCGATTTCGGCTAATTTCAATGCCTAAATTCCAACTAACCCTCGTTATCTGCAGCTCTGTAAGCAACGATCATATATCAATAATATTAAAACTAATGAATAATGTTGTGAATCACTTAAATCTACGTTTATCATGAGAAATTATGCAGGTTATGTATGATGCAACAAACGATGTATTAAATTAATAACAAACTTTATAATAGTTAATACAATTCAAATAAATCAACATTAAAGAGTTACTCATCATTTCTCTCACAAAAAAAAACCACACTGGAAAGTTAAATTTACATTTTGTTGCAAGGGTTATATTATGTTATATTTCGGGTTTTACGCCTGCATCAGCACCATTTTGGGCTATATCGCCGGCGGGCAGTTTACTTAACAACACCTTTCCTGGGCAGGCTCCAGCGGTTAACCAGTACTTGGGTGCACCAACCTCCGTAAGAAACTGCCAACTTTTTCATATAAATGAGACACGGCCTGAGCGGGGCTCGAACCCGTGACCATCAGTGATGATAGGTTACAGTGGTATACAAGTCAGCGACCTTAACCACTCGACCACGGAGGCGGACTTGTTGCAAGGGTGGGATGTCTATATGATTCAGTTATATTTATTCTATTTTTCATTCCTAAACAAAGCTGAGGTACCCAGACAGAACCACCACCTTCCTTCAGACAATCAATGGGTAAACTGCAACATGCATCGGTTAGAAATAAATAGAACAGAAACTACATCCATACTTTATATATGAAACAAACCTGTCAACCATTTATCATCAGAATATTTGGGAGAAGTCGGATTGCGGTGGAATTGCATCCTAAAATGGTGTTATTTAATACATTACAACAAAACTGTTAAAGTACACAATTATGACCATTAACCCATTTCATTCTGGATACATTTAAAGGCTTTTGCAAACAACATAGATCCAGATCAGCCGCAGCTTGACGCTGCGTGCTGATCAGGATCTATGTTGTTTGCTACATAGTTAAGTGTCTTAGGAAGATCATCTGAATAGCAAACAGCATAGAGCCTGATCAGACGGCACGTTCCGTGGCAGCTGATCTGGCTCTATGTTCTTTGCAAATACTGTTTGAACGGTATCCAGAATGAAATGGGTTAAATACAACATCTGAATATTAGGAGCACTTTACAACAGTCTTACTGGACAGCTTTTGTATGGAAATTGTAAAAAATAAGTGGGACCCCCAGGGGGCGAAGTCAGTGTCCCTAGGGTGAATACTTCTCCAAAGTTGCCCTCTAGAATGAGACCTGCACGTGTTATTAGTTTTTAAGGGTTTCCATTTACATTCACACCTGTGCAATTACAATGTATATACATGTTACAATATCTACACAAATTTGGAATGACAACTTGAGTTAGAGCAAGCTATTACATTACATACAACCAAAATGATAAAAATACATGCATGACCAAGGACATAACATACAAGAGAGAGCTGTAACGTCGTCAAGTATGTCCTCTGTTGGGACTTGGAAATCTTTCACTTGTTTTTGGACAAAACGGGCCGGGACAACTCGTTTTCGAAAATTTGGCCGACTGGAGAACAATTCTTTAAAGCTAATACATGTACATATAAATCAACAGTAAACTTCTGGTGAAAGCCATGTGAACATGTGTAGGATACATATGTTGCTCAGGTGTTGTTTAAATAGGATGTATATGTATGAAGGTGCCCCCCACCCCCCAGCAAGGTAAATAGGATGTATATGTATGAAGGTGCCCCCCACCCCCCCAGCAAGGTAAATAGGATGTATATGTATGAAGGTGCCCCCACCCCCCAGCAAGGTAAATAGGATGTATATGTATGAAGGTGCCCCCCCCCAGCAAGGTAAATAGGATGTATATGTATGAAGGTGCCCCCCCCCCAGCAAGGTAAATAGGATGTATATGTATGAAGGTGCCCCCCCCCCCCAGCAAGGTAAATAGGATGTATATGTATGAAGGTGCCCCCCACCCCCCAGCAAGGTAAATAGGATGTATATGTATGAAGGTGCCCCCCCCCCCCCCAGCAAGGTAAATGGAAAAAGGTGTCCCACAAGCAAACAAAGTGCTCGTTTTTGTTGCTCGAGTCGGACCAACAGCCGAGGAATTAAGTGACATTCCATCTACAAGTGGCATAGAAACACTAAATAAGAACCCAGAACACGCACCTGGGTAGAACACGAGACATTCGGCATACCAGCCGAATAACTCTATTACTTCAAAGAATCTGACCCGGCCATCGTTGAACCAATGAAGACAAAACCAACCTCTTTGTCACAGTCTCATTCAGGTACCACTTTAATTTCAACTTATTACACCTCAAGAGGTCTACCGGCAACTAGAAATCGTCTCAAATTGAAGAGGGCAAATTATGTTAACAATTAATCAAATACAATGATTTCGTTGCCTCTGACAAATGCATGAAAATGATACATTGTTTTTTATCTATATGGTTTACTTTTCAATAGGAACGAGGAATCAATCGTTTTTTTGCAGAAGGTTTGTGTAATCTCCATATTGTGTTCAAAACATATATATTTTGCTGCTAAAGTGGCATCAGTGATGGGTGGGATAATCGAGATGATAAGTAACTAATGGTTATTCGTTTGTTTTGGGTTTATTTACACCGGCATCAGCACCATTTTGGTCTATATTGCCGGCGGTACATCTTTCCTGGTGCACCAATCTCCGTAAGAAATTGCCATATAAAGAAAGTTTTCATATAAATGAGACACAGCCTGAGCGGGGCTCGACCCCATGACCATCAGTGATGATAGGTTACAGTGGCATACAAGTCAGCAACCATAACAACTCGACCACAGGGGAGGACCCAAAGTAACAAATAAGGGACAAATGTAGGAATAGAACAAGAACCCAGACTATAGCTGTACAAACGTAGGTCATTTTAAGGGCAGAATCGCCCAACTAGACTTGGGTACATGCACTTGCGATTGTTGCCTGCTCTCACCACTGTTAGACATTAAAAAATTGGTTATTTTGGATTTTCAAAAAGCCCACGCCCAAAACGAAAAAACCAGTTGTGTTCTACGTCATAGTTTTATGAGTATTTACAATCAGAAAACGAAAGTAGACAAACAGGAACGTAAATTGTACATTTCACAGGTTTTAAATTTAAGTTCAACTCGCACTTTTGTATTTGTTCTCGCAAAATGCAAGTGTGCGAGTGCTAAATTCGAGTCCTGCCAATTAGGTTACCTTGTTGTTTACTAATAAAGAAAATATTGACAAAAGATTTCATGGAACATTTTGCAGAAATTGCCACCATTTATGAACTGGAGATAAATGACATTCGAACTCATTGAATTATAGTGTGGCTGTACCACTTTGACCTATTTTAATATGACTTTCTATCTACTATTTTTCTCCCGTGTATTTTTTTAAAGTTATTTATATTTCTCTCCACTGAAGATTCAATTCAATGCAAATCGTGGTACAAGCTTAATGGTATTTCCAGTAAGATCACGGTACAATTACACGGATTCGTATCCCTTCCTGTTTCTTCGTCGGCCGATCAGGTAGGCGATTAGTACGATCACAACCAACCCGGCGAGCGCAGCACCAACCGCAATTGGTACGATACTGCTTGTCTTGGCATCTGCGCTGCACTCCACTACGTCTGAAACAAATCAAGCTCATCATTAAATTTCAATCAGGATACTAAGATGTCAGTATTTGGTTTAACGGTGCTTCAGCACAGTTCAGGCTATATCGCGGCGGGTTAAGTATATTGCGTACAAGATAGTTAAAAAATATATGTAGATAAAATACACGTATGTAGTAAAATTGTAATGACGAAATGTTCCAAGATGTCGGGACACAACCTGAGAACCTGATGAGCGGAATGGCAGGTTGTTCTGCCCTGTCCATTTTTAGCCCGCCCTTTTGACCATTAGCCCCACCCTCTTACGAAGGCGACTTCGGACGGGCAGACATATATAACTTGGAACACGTTCGCACATTTTCCCAATAAGTATTGCCTTACTGCCTCTTTGATCAATCACCATAATTTAGTGGAATTCGTGATAGCTCAGTGGATGCGCGTTCGCTTCACGTGCGAAAGGCCCGGAGTTCGAGTCCCGCTGGAGCCGTTACGATTGTGCCCTTAGGCAAGGCATTTAAATTCCACGTTGCCTCTTCTCTCTCCCACGTGGCGATGGATTCCATCAGGAATGAGGTCTCGAGAGTGATTAGTATAAGTTATAAGAACTTGTTTCGCAATCGAGCTAAAATAAATTTGTATAAACTAATCACCATAATTTAGCTAACTCCAAAATACCCCCTCCCACCTCTCATCGCAGATCAAAATGCACCCAGCCCTTTTTTTCCATTCAAGAATAAACCTATAAAATGCCATTGCCATTAGGGTCAAAGAGGGGTACGGCAATGCGTCTTGTAAGGGAACCATGTAATATCTTGACATGGATATACAAGTTGTAGGCGACACACTTGTCAAGAGTGATTAATATAAGTTGTAAAATTAACTGTAAAACAAACAAAATACATGCCATGTTATGATATCTATATCTAAGTTGTAAGAACTTGTTTCACAACCTAAACAGAATAAACATACCATAATCGTGTATGTATAGGTCGCACTGGAGTATAAAAACGAAACGAACAAACGAAATCCGGAACAAATACGGGAACGTTACGGGACTTAAAGAAAAATAGTATGAAACATTTATTTCCCTTTGTTGTAATACGCCATTTGTCGTTTTTGAGTCTTTGAAACAATGGAATTTAGTTCTAAACTGGAGTATAAGACATACCAGACTTTTGGATACTATTTTGGATGGAAAAAAGTGCGTCTTATACATACACGATTACGGTACTGAGAGAGAGCAGGAGCATAATGTAAGCTATTAGTACTGGTATTGAAACACGAGCACACGACTCAAACTGAACAGTCTCCAATAACCACAGACATCTCCATGTAACTTCCTTTACCATTAAACTTTGCAACTATATTTAATTAATATAAGTTGTAAGAACTTGTTTCGCAATCGAGCTAAAATAAACTTGTATAAAAAAATAAAAACATTATACATGTGTATTTCCTTCTCATTGATACTAGATCTTGGAAAGTTGTGAGATGATATGCTAGTCGCCAAATTTGGTCGATGCTGTTGCTCCAGTTTCCTTCTACAAGCAGATCGACATGTTAGCTTGCGTCTGTGCCAAGCACGGTGTTTAATATAAGTTTGAAATCGTAAAATTTAAATATCAGTTTTTAAATGCACCTGGGAATAGCAAATACAATACTTACTGTCAACACTAAATGAAGATACGTTCGCTTGAAGAGCTGTATATTGCAAATCAGCAGTTTTGAGTTGAAGGCCAGAATTGAGATCGGTGGTCGTGTCCGCATTACACATGTATGAGCCCATCTTCTTCGCCTTGAACACTTTTTTAAATGATGTGGAGAAGGTCGCGGTTTTGCCAGCTGTAATTGAGATAAAGCCATTTAAAACTTATATATATTTTGAGCCGTATTGCTCCAGCCGTTAGTGGTGGAGGAAGTCCCTGGGCGCCAATCTGAGCAATATTGCAGGCATAGACGGTCCAGCCGTTAGTGGTGGAGGAAGTCCCTAGGCGCCAATCTGAGCAATATTGCAGGCATAGACGGTCACATCGGGTAAAACCACTACCGCCAAACCTTCCGCAAACGAGCTGGATGTCTTCTTGAAAGAATCCGACATCCCCAGTCAGATTCGAATATAGGGTCAGGGCTTCGAAAATTACCAGTTTGTCGGTTTTCGACCGATTTTTATCATTTCAGACCGATTCTAACAGTCAAAATACCTTTAAAAATCGGTCCAAAATATTGTTAAAGTCAAGAAATCGGTCTATAACGAACCTAATTTGGTAAGTATAATCCGTTGACACATTTCACACGTTTCCAATTTACGATCGAACTGGATAATTGCCACCTGAGGTCCCATGTCTCCATGGTGATCAGGCGATCAATGCATGTCAATTACATGAAATTAGTGCGGTAATCGTTTGATGTTTACAGCAAAACTACCGACATTTGTTAGTTTCTTTGAAGTGGACTGAATGATTGACAGTCGATTATTTTAGAATTTTATAAAGAATTTGTTTTTAAAATGTTTGCATTAAATTAAAGAAGTGTGCTAGGATTAATTTGCAATTAAATAATAATTAATATTTTAAATAGAAATCCGAAAATCCGTTATGACTCGGAATGTACTCAAAATATACGTCGCTAGCCCTGTGCACATCTGTTTGTACACACAATGTGTACACCAGTGTGTCGGATGCGTTCCGTCTGTCATTTACAACTCATCAGCGTCCACTATGGTTTGCCGACGTAACCGATACACAGTGCAGACCCTATATATATAATATAGTTTGACGGGACCGAGTTCGATTTGGGCCGAGTTCACCCGCTTCCACCGGTGATACAGGTGACTAGATAAAATTTACCTCTATCAAAATGTCCTACCATTCATTTATTTTTAAATGCCGTACACTTAAAACTATTATTAGACAAAAGGAAAATTTACCAGACCTATAGTAACGGGTAAAGTACAGTTTGTCCTGAACATACATGTGATTTTTAAATATAATTGACTGGTGACAGCATGGAAATAAAGCAAAAAAAGCAAATTGGGTTTACTTACTTACGATTTTATGGGGGGGTGGGGGGTGCAACAATATTGGCAGGACATGATGGGGGGGGGGGTACTGACTCGATTTCGGCCCGGACCGATTTGGTTTTGAAAATTTTCGAAGCCCTGTATAGGGTATATAGTATATACAACAACTCTACATGGAGGATCAGTATACGGTGACTAGAGCAAAAGAACAGTTATACTTACCGTCTATATTCGCGTATAAGACAAATATTTTACCACTAGATTATGGCCTCAAAGTGGCACCCTGTCATATAAGTGAGATTTAAAAAAAATTGTGTTCAATGGTTATGTTATGTTATGATTCGGGTTTTACGCCTGCATCAGCACCATTTTGGGCTATATCGCCGGCGGGCAGTTTACCTAACAACACCTTTCCTGGGCAGGCTCCAGCGGTTAACCAGTACTTGGGTGCACCAACCTCCGTAAGAAACTGCCAACTTTTTCAGAACAGTTATACTTACCGTCTATATTCGCGTATAAGACAAATATTTTACCGCTAGATTATGGCCTCAAAGTGGCACCCTGTCATATAAGTGAGATTTAAACAAAATTCAATGGTATCCATAATTATGTTTTCTGCACTGGCCAAACATGCAATTTATACTTGTGTCCATTTTATCAACCCATCTTATATGTGAGTGCATGCCAAAACCCACAGATTTCAGGACCAAAGTAAGGGGGTCATCTTGTAGGCGAGATCATCTTATAGGCGAGTATGGATGGTAGTGCTATTAAGTCCTGATAAGAGATTTAACATTTGATATTGTAGGTTATTAGTTGAGATTTAACATTGGATATTGTAGGTTATTAGTTGAGATTTAACATTGGATATTGTAGGTTATTAGTTGAGATTTAACATTGGATATTGTAGGTTATTAGTTGAGATTTAACATTGGATATTGTAGGTTATTAGTTGAGATTTAACATTGGATATTGTAGGTTATTAGTTGAGATTTAACATTGGATATTGTAGGTTATTAGTCGAGATTTAACATTGGATATTGTAGGATATTTGAACAATTCAAGGGCATAACTACAGAGTGACTGGGGAAATCCATGGGTTACAAACTTGTCCGAGATATTACGCCAACAAACACTGTGCGAATTTTGGTGAAGATTGGATAAAAACAGTTAACGCTAAGAGAGTGGACGTTACTGTGGACGCTGCCTGCATAACGACACGTTATCAAATGGGAGAATAAAAAGACGACACGCTGATATGGTAAATAAAAAGGCAACACTCTCGAAGGAAAATCTCAAATATGTGGATCTCTTGAAATTGGTGGAGACATACACAACTGTGACACAGCAATTATACCCTGCATTTTCATCAGATATGAACACCTACCTTTCTTTTTGTCAATATCGGGGAAATTGGTGGAATCGTACACAACTGTGACAGCGAGCTGATCCCACCAAATATTATCCGCGTCCCCTCCAAATTGGAACTTCATCTCAAAGCCATCATCAAACTTTGCCGTCATAGTGTCCATGTTCGCACCTGCAGAACAGTTGCCCGTGCTGGTAACATTCTTAGGAACAATAATGGATGCAGTCTTCTTCTCCCCCTGCAAAACAGTTAATTCATTAATGCATGTACCGTAGATACTCGCACATTGCTCGTCTGTCATCACAAGTTACGATGCTGAAACAGTTATTTATGTTATATTTCTGGTTTTGCGCCTGCATCAGCACCATTTTGGGCTATATCGCCGGCGGGCAGTTTACCTAACAACACCTTTCCTGGGCAGGCTTCAGCGGTTAACCAGTACTTGGGTGCACCAACCTCCGCAAGAAACTGCCAACTTTTTCATATAAATGAGACACGGCCTGAGCGGGGCTCGAACCCGTGACCATCAGTGATGATAGGTTACAGTGGTATACAAGTCAGCGACCATAACCACTCGACCACGGACCCATTAATAGTTTAAACAATATTTTATTCAAGAATAGTACATAAACACAGTTGCAACAGCATAGTTAGGATTGGGAAGAAAGATACACACCATTGTTAGAACTCGCCTTTCAACGTTATCATCAGGGCTGCAGGTACACTCCCATCATAGAAAGGTGTCGGAGGTTGGAGAATTGAGTACTAGTTTCTACCCAGGATATGTGGGTGGTCTTCTCCACCACAATAAATTGACATTTTACGATAATGCTCCATAGTGGGCCTTGTACAAATATCCCCTAACAGGGTGGAAGGCAAAATACACTTCTAAACTAGAATACCAAAACACACCTCACCCAAGTAGCAAACTATTTCTCACTCGGAACATCCCTGGCTCCGAGGTTATAAAACTTTTCTCAGATCTCAAACTCAAGCTCAAGTGATCTGATTGGTTGATTCTGAGTGTTCCCGTCAGGTGAACCAATCGGACGATTGAGACCGAGTTTTGAGATTGGAGAAAAGTTTATAACCACCAGGCCTGGCAATGTTACGTGTACCATATTTACTTGATTATAGGAGACCTCACTTATTAGCTGCAACAAACCTTCTGTGCGGTCAAAATAGTGGATTTTTCTCTAAAACCCTCGTATAACACGCAGTCAAATCAGAAAGAGGTCAGAACTACAGCCGTAAAACCCATCCCGGAATTTCAGACATAGATGGCAAGGGAGAGCGAACGTCTTATAGTAGAGAAACGACGGTATTTAGTTGTATTGTATGGCAATGTTAATATGTAGGTCGTACCGCCTTAGTTGTATTGTATGGCAATGTTAATATGTAGGTCATACCGCCTTTGTTGTATTGTATGGCAATGTTAATATGTAGGTCGTACCACCTTTGTTGTATGGCAATGTTAATATGTAGGTCGTACCACCTTTGTTGTATTGTATGGCAATGTTAATATGTAGGTCGTACCGCCTTTGTTGTATGGCAATGTAGATATGTAGGTCGTACCACCTTTGTTGTATTGTATGGCAATGTAGATATGTAGGTCGTACCACCTTTGTTGTATTGTATGGCAATGTAGATATGTAGGTCGTACCGCCTTTGTTGTATTGTATGGCAATGTTAATATGTAGGTCGTACCGCCTTTGTTGTATTGTATGGCAATGTAGATATGTAGGTCGTACCACCTTTGTTGTATTGTATGGCAATGTAGATATGTAGGTCATACCGCCTTTGTTGTATTGTATGGCAATGTAGATATGTAGGTCGTACCGCCTTTGTTGTATGGCAATGTTAATATGTAGGTTGTACCGCCTTTGTTGTATGGCAATGTTAATATGTAGGTTGTACCGCCTTTGTTGTATGGCAATGTTAATATGTAGGTCGTACCACCTTTGTTGTATTGTATGGCAATGTAGATATGTAGGTCGTACCACCTTTGTTGTATTGTATGGCAATGTAGATATGTAGGTCGTACCACCTTTGTTGTATTGTATGGCAATGTTAATATGTAGGTCGTACCGCCTTTGTTGTATTGTATGGCAATGTTAATATGTAGGTCGTACCACCTTTGTTGTATTGTATGGCAATGTTAATATGTAGGTCATACCGCCTTTGTTGTATTGTATGGCAATGTTAATATGTAGGTCGTACCGCCTTTGTTGTATTGTATGGTAATATGTAGGTCGTACCGCCTTTGTTGTATGGCAATGTTAATATGTAGGTCATACCGCCTTTGTTGTATTGTATGGTAATGTTAATATGTAGGTCATACCGCCTTTGTTGTATGGCAATGTTAATATGTAGGTCTTACCGCCTTTGTTGTATTGTATGGTAATGTTAATATGTAGGTCGTACCGCCTTTGTTGTATTGTATGGTAATGTTAATATGTAGGTCGTACCACCTTTGTTGTATTGTATGGCAATGTAGATATGTAGGTCGTACCACCTTTGTTGTATTGTATAGCAATGTTAATATGTAGGTCATACCACCTTAGTTGTATTGTATGGCAATGTTAATATGTAGGTCGTACCACCTTTGTTGTATTGTATAGCAATGTTAATATGTAGGTTGTACCGCCTTTGTTGTATTGTATAGCAATGTTAATATGTAGGTCGTACCGCCTTTGTTGTATTGTATGGAATCAATAACGTCATCTTTCCCACAAGCATAGCACAGGTTTTGTTTCCATCAGTGGCCTTCAGTGTGACTTTTGTTGGCACAGCTGGTGTCGGTGTTGTGGACGTCGGTGCTGCAGAAGATGCAGTCGTAGCAGTTGTAGAGGAATTGGTTGTAGGTGCCTCAGTTGTAATCGGCTTGTCAGCAGCACACTCATCGACATCTTGCAATAAATCAAACACACATAAATAACTGACACATGCGTGCGTGTCATTGGGTAATATAGATGCAAGATAACAGTCAGACAGGGTTCTCTCCGTCGGTCGCCAATGGCACAAAAACACAAATGCTGGCGCTAAATGTTGTGAATTGGTGGAAATATTTGGCGCAACTTTTTTTTGTTTTGTCAAATTCACATTTTATGAACAATATGGCCCTTAGTTGGCTCCAAGTTTTTCAAATTTGCGCCATTGTTTTTCAATTGGCGACAGAAGTGGCGCAGACAAAAATTCAGATAGAGGGAACCCTGGTCAGATATGTGTGTCCAGGGTTCTCCTGCTGTTTGTGCCAATGGCGCCAAAAAAACAAACATTGACGCTAAAATGTTGTGGATTTGGCAAACATATTTGATGCAACTTTTCCCACACCTTTTTCCTTTTTTTGCCCCAACACATGTTCATAATTGACAATGGCAGACATAATCCCCCTATTAAAACCCAGAAATTCTAAATCCTATCCCTATAACAAAACCTAACCCCATAACAACACCTAACCCCATAACAACACCTAACCCTATAACAAAACCTAACCCTATAACAAAACCCAACCCCATAACAACACCTAACCCTATGAACCCTATAACAACACTGAACCCTATAACAACACCTAACCCTATGAACCCTATAACAACACTGAACCCTATAACAACACCTAACCCTATGAACCCTATAACAACACTGAACCCTATAACAAAACCTAACCCCCATAACAACACCTAACCCTATAACAACACCTAACCCTATAACAACACCTAACCCTATGAACCCTATAACAACACTGAACCCTATAACAACACCTAACCCTATGAACCCTATAACAACACTGAACCCTATAACAAAACCTAACCCCCATAACAACACCTAACCCTATAACAACACCTAACCCTATAACAACACCTAACCCTATGAACCCTATAACAACACTGAACCCTATAACAACACCTAACCCTATGAACCCTATAACAACACTGAACCCTATAACAAAACCTAACCCCCATAACAACACCTAACCCTATAACAACACCTAACCCTATAACAACACCTAACCCTATGAACCCTATAACAACACTGAACCCTATAACAACACCTAACCCTATGAACCCTATAACAACACTGAACCCTATAACAAAACCTAACCCCCATAACAACACCTAACCCTATAACAACACCTAACCATATAACAAAACCTAACCATATAACAACACCTAACCATATAACAAAACATAACCATATAACAACACCTAACCATATAACAAAACCTAACCATATAACAACACCTAACCATATAACAAAACCTAACCATATAACAACACCTAACCATATAACAACACCTAACCCTATAACAAAACCTAACCCCATAACAACACCTAACCCATAACAACACCTAACCCCATAACAAAACCTAACCATATAACAAAACCTAACCATATAACAACACCTAACCCTACAACAAAACCTAACCATATAACAACACCTAACCCTACAACAACACCTAACCCTATAACAACACCTAACCATATAACAAAACCTAACCATATAACAACACCTAACCATATAACAAAACCTAACCATATAACAACACCTAACCCTATAACAACACCTAACCATATAACAAAACCTAACCCCATAACAACACCTAACCCTATAACAACACCTAACCATATAACAAAACCTAACCATATAACAACACCTAACCATATAACAAAACATAACCATATAACAACACCTAACCATATAACAAACCTAACCATATAACAACACCTAACCATATAACAAAACCTAACCATATAACAACACCTAACCATATAACAACACCTAACCCTAAACAAAACCTAACCCCATAACAACACCTAACCCATAACAACACCTAACCCCATAACAAAACCTAACCATATAACAAAACCTAACCATATAACAACACCTAACCATATAACAACACCTAACCATATAACAAAACCTAACCATATAACAAAACCTAACCATATAACAACACCTAACCATATAACAACACCTAACCCTATAACAAAACCTAACCCCATAACAACACCTAACCCATAACAACACCTAACCCCATAACAACACCTAACCCCATAACAAAACCTAACCCTACAACAAAACCTAACCCTACAACAAAACCTAACCCTACAACAAAACAACCAGTCACTAGATTGGAGGGATTTTGTCCTCCTGTGTTATGCATCACTTAACAAATACGGATTAAGCAAAGCAAAAACGTGGATCATCCTGTACTTCTGCTGCACTTGTGTGTTTTAGCACAAACCTCTTAGCTTAACCCCCCACCCTCCACTCCACCACTACATTGTGTTGGGACTTACAGTTTTAAATCGCGGGACTGCGTTTTACGTACATTCACTGGATATGTAAATCGATGTACCAGTCACTTTGCTTGCGGAAGTGATGACCAGCTGTTTTATAAATGAAAAGAACTCCTCAATTTTTTTATATTTTGCTTAAGTACGGGAGTAACCTGCAAGCATCATAATTAAAACACGTGCGTATTTGGATAATTTATGAGCATAAAATGTGCCGATACGCAGTTTATCTGTAGTAGTCTATAGTATTAGATCTAGTCAAACCTGTGTTAGTGGTCACCTCCATTAAGCAGCCAACCTGTATTAAGCAGCCAGATTCCAAATCAGTTGTTTTATTATATATTTGACCTCTATTAAGCAGCCACCTGTGCTAAGCAGCCACTTTCTCAGACTCCCTTGACTGCCTGCTTAAGACAGGTCTTATTGTATTACCCAATTACGTCCGGTGATAAGGTAGAAATATATACATGTTGGAATGCACATATTTACCACATCGCAAACTTAAGCACTTATACAGTATTAGGCGTGCAGTGTTGAAAGGGTTAAGAGACGGACCGGTCAAATATAGGCATACCTTTACTGAACGTGCCATTTTCCACTCAAATATATGCATACCTTTACTGAATGTGCCATTGTCCACTCCGAATCCCTGCATCATCAGCTGTTTGAATCTCAAGGTCAAAGTATACTCGTCGTCGCCTTGCGTCTTATTTGATAAACTTGTCTGCTCTGCGGTACATTTAAATGCTTCATCAACAGTCCCTGCCATCATCGATATAGTAATTGGCAATGTTTCTGCAATAAAGTCAAAGATTCATACAGCCTCCGGTAATTCATACAGACTCCGGTAATTCATACAGACTCCGGTAATTCATACAGACTCCGGTAATTCATACAGACTCCGGTAATTCATACAAAATTCCGGTAATTCATACAGACTCCAGTAATTCATACAGACTCCGGTAATTCATACAGACTCCAGTAATTCATACAGACTCCAGTAATTCATACAGACTCCAGTAATTCATACAGACTCCAGTAATTCATACAGACTCTGGTAATTGCACATAGTGTAATGGATGCCATTTTCTGAGTGTGAGTTCTGAGTGTGAGTTCTGAGTGCGAATTCTGCTAGAATTATCATGGTGGTGTCCTAACACATTATACGATTGTGTGTATGTACAAGGTTACTTACAATATCTATGACACTTAAATACAAACATTATACGATTGGGTGTAGGTACAGGGTGTAGGTACAGGGTGTACTTATAATATCTATGACACTTAAATACAAACATTATATGATTGTGTGTAGGTACAGGGTGTACTTACAATATCTATGCCACTTAAATACAAACATTATACGATTGTGTGTAGGTACAGGGTGTACTTATAATATCTATGACACTTAAATACAAACATTATATGATTGTGTGTAGGTACAAGGTTACTTATAATATCTATGACACTTAAATACAAACATTATACGATTGTGTGTAGGTACAGGGTGTACTTATAATATCTATGACACTTAAATACAAACATTATACGATTGTGTGTAGGTACATGGTGTACTTACAATATCTATGCCACTTAAATACAAACATTATACGATTGTGTGTAGGTACAGGGTGTACTTATAATATCTATGACACTTAAATACAAACATTATATGATTGTGTGTAGGTACAGGGTGTACTTACAATATCTATGCCACTTAAATACAAACATTATACGATTGTGTGTAGGTACAGGGTGTACTTATAATATCTATGACACTTAAATACAAACATTATATGATTGTGTGTAGGTACAAGGTTACTTATAATATCTATGACACTTAAATACAAACATTATACGATTGTGTGTAGGTACAGGGTGTACTTATAATATCTATGACACTTAAATACAAACATTATACGATTGTGTGTAGGTACATGGTGTACTTACAATATCTATGACACTTAAATACAAACATTATACGATTGTGTGTAGGTACAGGGTGTACTTATAATATCTATGACACTTAAATACAAACATTATACGATTGTGTGTAGGTACAGGGTGTACTTACAATATCTATGACACTTAAATACAAACATTATACGATTGTGTGTAGGTACAGGGTGTACTTATAATATCTATGACACTTAAATACAAACATTATACGATTGTGTGTAGGTACAGGGTGTACTTATAATATCTATGACACTTAAATACAAACATTATACGATTGTGTGTAGGTACAGGGTGTACTTACAATATCTATGACACTTAAATACAAACATTATACGATTGTGTGTAGGTACAGGGTGTACTTACAATATCTATGACACTTAAATACAAACATTATACGATTGTGTGTAGGTACAGGGTGTACTTACAATATCTATGACACTTAAATACAAACATTATACGATTGTGTGTAGGTACAGGGTGTACTTATAATATCTATGACACTTAAATACAAACATTATACGATTGTGTGTAGGTACAGGGTGTACTTATAATATCTATGACACTTAAATACAAACATTATACGATTGTGTGTAGGTACAGGGTGTACTTATAATATCTATGACACTTAAATACAAACATTATACGATTGTGTGTAGGTACAGGGTGTACTTATAATATCTATGACACTTAAATACAAACATTATACGATTGTGTGTAGGTACAGGGTGTACTTATAATATCTATGACACTTAAATACAAACATTATACGATTGTGTGTAGGTACAGGGTGTACTTACAATATCTATGACACTTAAATACAAACATTATACGATTGTGTGTAGGTACAGGGTGTACTTATAATATCTATGACACTTAAATACAAACATTATACGATTGTGTGTAGGTACAGTGTGTACTTACAATATCTATGACACTTAAATACAAACATTATACGATTGTGTGTACAGGGTGTACTTATAATATCTATGACACTTAAATACAAACATTATACGATTGTGTGTAGGTACATGGTGTACTTACAATATCTATGACACTTAAATACAAACATTATACGATTGTGTGTAGGTACAGGGTGTACTTATAATATCTATGACACTTAAATACAAACATTATACGATTGTGTGTAGGTACAGGGTGTACTTATAATATCTATGACACTTAAATACAAACATTATACGATTGTGTGTAGGTACAGGGTGTACTTATAATATCTATGACACTTAAATACAAACATTATACGATTGTGTGTAGGTACAGGGTGTACTTATAATATCTATGACACTTAAATACAAACATTATACGATTGTGTGTAGGTACAGGGTGTACTTATAATATCTATGACACTTAAATACAAACATTATACGATTGTGTGTAGGTACAGGGTGTACTTACAATATCTATGACACTTAAATACAAACATTATACGATTGTGTGTAGGTACAGGGTGTACTTACAATATCTATGACACTTAAATACAAACATTATACGATTGTGTGTAGGTACAGGGTGTACTTACCATTATCAGTATTGTTTTTGTCCCCGAAGGTTACTGCTGGTACAAAACTGACCGTCATATCAACATTAACTTTCCCGGAAGTATTCTTGAAATCAAACCTCATTGTACCATTGTCTACGGCCCAAAATAACTCGAAGAATGGAACAGTGCCGTTGCAATCTCCAGCTTTCACTACAGCTTTTGTAAAGTTTACTGGGACTACCTACAAGGTAATGGTAGACACAGATAAAGACAATCACAAGAAATGTTACAGTGGAGGTCATGATAGCAGTGGTAGCACGTTCGCTTCAGGTGCGAAAGGCCCAGAGTTTGCATTAACAGTAGCTGTTACGAGTATGCCCGTAGGCAAGGCATTTAAATTCTACATTGCCTCTTCTCTCTCCCTCGTGGCGATGGATTCCATCTGGAATGAGGTCTTGAGAGAGATTAATATAAGTTGAAGGAACTTGTTTCGCAATCGGCCTAAAATAAATGTGTATAAACAAGGGATGTCAACGAGTAGTGATTTTGGTACTCGAGTACCCGGAAAGGTAATCGATCGAGTACTCGGTTACCGTTACCGTGGATTATGCTTCTTGTCTCGTCAATCAGATTGGTCCTGCTTTTAATCAATTCATTGCTTTGATGTGTTGTCAAGTCTTTCAAAGTACTTCCATACCACAGATTTAGGTGGCGGCATTCTCACAATTCACTTATATTACTATACTACTATTATATTCTAAAGATCTCTTCACAGTTTAACAGCGTTAACGTTAATGGCAAAAGTTACGATATTTATTATTTAACAACTATTTCGGTATTGCCCTGCTATGGGTAGCTGCTTAAAGTTCTAAATTGAGTAATCAAGTAAGTGTCAATTATAACATCAAAACAAGTTCCGACCACCAGACAAAAGTTGTCATTCACATGACAGACAATCGGACAACCCACCTCAGTAGTGACGACAATGATAAAATAATTTGCATCAAACTTACGCTTACCAATTAAATTGAATCAACACCTTAATCATTAGGTCACTGTAGCCGGCTCTGTGTGGTATTGTTAATCACCATGACACGCTGTATATTGCATTGTTTGGTACAGCGAAAGTCTCACTAAGCCCACTGATCGCGATTTTTTCACAGGCAACTCCGTATTTGCGCAAAATAAAGATTTGTTGATTTTATTTTTTTTAACCGAGTACTCGATTATCTGAAAAGTATTTGATACTCGGACGTTCGATCGAGTACTTGAGTACTCGTTGACATCCCTAGTATAAACTAAGAAATGATACAGCTAATATACATGTATTACATATTGTAAAATCTTTTACAGTTTGAATAAAAATTAAAATTGGACTTTTTTTATTTTAAAGTTTATTTAACGTCGCTACTGGTTTCCCATTTGAGAGACGGGCAGTTTACTTAACAACACCTTTCCTGGGCAGGCTCCAGCAGTTAACCAGTACTTGGTGTACCAACCTCCGTAAGAAACTGCCAACTTTTTCATCTAAATGAGACACAGTCTGAGCAGGGCTCGAACCCGTGACCATCAGAGATGATAGGTTACAGTGGTATACAAGTTGGCGACCGTAACCACTCGACCATGGAGGCGGACACAAAATTGGACTATAAAATAAGTATGGAACTTATATTCTGGTGGCCAGCAGCAAAACAAAATGGCGAGATTAAACTATCTGAATAATTTGAAATTATTAATAATTCTTGTACTACATAAAGTAAAGGATTCCCACTGACTGAATACAGGAAGTGATTTATTAGAATACAGTCTAATTAATGTATTTATAATCCGACTTCCTGGTCAAAAACCGTCCAATGAATGGCAGTTTTAGAAGCCCTGCTTAGGTAGTCAGATAAGAAAATATATACGTCGCTGTATGGAGCAGGGTTCATTCTAGGTCAGAATTTTTGGGAGAAGTGAGAAAGCGCGTGATCGCTTCCGTAAATGGTGTTCTTTAATATACGTCTGCAAAATAGGGTTAAAATGCACAGTACAACCATTAAATACAACAATTGAATAGAAGGAGTGCTTTATAATGGGCCAGTGTATCTTACTAGACAAAATTTGGTTTGAAAATCGTAAAAACCAAAAAATATATATTTTATTTTTAGGGAGAAGTGGGGCCCCCAGAGGGCGAAGTCAGGGTCCCTAGGGCGACAATTTCGCCCATATCGCCCTCTAAACTGATCCCTGATGCACCTCAAGTTATTGGTAAATGTGACCAATGGCCATTGATGATTGGGGGGGGGGGGGGTAATGTTCTACGACATCACGGCTCATTCTAGGTCAGAATTTTTGGGAGAAGTGAGAAAGTGTGCGATTGCGTCCTTGAATGGCGTTATTTAATAAATATTAATAAAATAGGGTTAAACTACACATTGTGACCATTAAATACAAACATTTGAATAGTAGGAATGCTTTATAATGGGCCAGTGTAGCCTACTGGACAAAATTGTGTTGGAACATTTAAAAAAAGATTTTTTTTTTTCAAATTGAATTTTTTTAGGGAGAAGTGGGGCCCCCAGGGGGCGAAGTCAGTGTCCCTAGGGCGACTATATCGCCCAAGTCGCCCTCTAGAATGAACCCTGGACATATACTGGGTAGATTATATCATTTCTCCTCGGACACATGTAGCTGTTGTCCAGATAAACATTGTATCATCCAAACATCTGATGCCAGGAGACTTACTATTGTGACCATATAAGCAGCGCTCCTGCTGTCATCGCCAATTGTAACAAAAACCAAATAATGGCACTAAATTTGGTGAATTGGCAAAAATATTTGGTGTAATTTTTATTTAAAATATTTTTCGGCCACATCATGTTTTGTCATATACATACATGGCTTCAAATATTTATCTGTGAACTATATCGCTCTTAGTTGGCTCCAAGTTTTTCAAATTTCATTAGTTTAAACAGTTTATTTCAAATCATACAGCATATACAAATATATTACACAAAATTTAGATACATGAATGAAATGGGATTAGAACCGAAAGCTATAATAGCTTATAGAGGTATTAGAACTCCTATTATAGAGGTCTTCTCCAAATTTGAATTACAGAAGCCATACTATTGTGACAACATAAACACACATCGAGTATAGCAACAGGAAGGCTCCTCCTATTTTTGATCGGTTAACTGGTATCCAGCTAAACATGTACAAGTTGTATTAACTCATTCAACACCAATTAACTGGTATCCAGCTAAACATGTACAAGTTGTATTAACTCATTCAACACCAATTAACTGGTATCCAGCTAAACATGTACAAGTTGTATTAACTCGTTCAACACCAATTAACTGGTATCCAGCTAAACATGTACAAGTTGTATTAACTCGTTCAACACCAATTAACTGGTATCCAGCAAACATGTACAAGTTGTATTAACTCGTTCAACACCAATTAACTGGTATCCAGCTAAACATGTACAAGTTGTATTAACTCGTTCAACACCAATTAACTGGTATCCAGCTAAACATGTACAAGTTGTATTAACTCGTTCAACACCAATTAACTGGTATCCAGCTAAACATGTACAAGTTGTATTAACTCGTTCAACACCAATTAACTGGTATCCAGCTAAACATGTACAAGTTGTATTAACTCGTTCAACACCAATTAACTGGTATCCAGCTAAACATGTACAAGTTGTATTAACTCGTTCAACACCAATTAACTGGTATCCAGCTAAACATGTACAAGTTGTATTAACTCGTTCAACACCAATTAACTGGTATCCAGCCAAACATGTACAAGTTGTATTAACTCGTTCAACACCAATTAACTGGTATCCAGCCAAACATGTACAAGTTGTATTAACTCGTTCAACACCAATTAACTGGTATCCAGCTAAACATGTACAAGTTGTATTAACTCATTCAACACCAATTAACTGGTATCCAGCTAAACATGTACAAGTTGTATTAACTCATTCAACACCAATTAACTGGTATCCAGCTAAACATGTACAAGTTGTATTAACTCATTCAACACCAATTAACTGGTATCCAGCTAAACATGTACAAGTTGTATTAACTCATTCAACACCAATTAACTGGTATCCAGCTAAACATGTACAAGTTGTATTAACTCATTCAACACCAATTAACTGGTATCCAGCTAACATGTACAAGTTGTATTAACTCTTCAACACCAATTAACTGGTATCCAGCTAAACATGTACAAGTTGTATTAACTCGTTCAACACCAATTAACTGGTATCCAGCTAAACATGTACAAGTTGTATTAACTCGTTCAACACCAATTAACTGGTATCCAGCTAAACATGTACAAGTTGTATTAACTCGTTCAACACCAATTAACTGGTATCCAGCTAAACATGTACAAGTTGTATTAACTCGTTCAACACCAATTAACTGGTATCCAGCTAAACATGTACAAGTTGTATTAACTCGTTCAACACCAATTAACTGGTATCCAGCTAAACATGTACAAGTTGTATTAACTCGTTCAACACCAATTAACTGGTATCCAGCTAAACATGTACAAGTTGTATTAACTCGTTCAACACCAATTAACTGGTATCCAGCTAAACATGTACAAGTTGTATTAACTCGTTCAACACCAATTAACTGGTATCCAGCTAAACATGTACAAGTTGTATTAACTCGTTCAACACCAATTAACTGGTATCCAGCTAAACATGTACAAGTTGTATTAACTCGTTCAACACCAATTAACTGGTATCCAGCTAAACATGTACAAGTTGTATTAACTCGTTCAACACCAATTAACTGGTATCCAGCTAAACATGTACAAGTTGTATTAACTCGTTCAACACCAATTAACTGGTATCCAGCTAAACATGTACAAGTTGTATTAACTCGTTCAACACCAATTAACTGGTATCCAGCTAAACATGTACAAGTTGTATTAACTCGTTCAACACCAATTAACTGGTATCCAGCTAAACATGTACAAGTTGTATTAACTCGTTCAACACCAATTAACTGGTATCCAGCTAAACATGTACAAGTTGTATTAACTCGTTCAACACCAATTAACTGGTATCCAGCTAAACATGTACAAGTTGTATTAACTCATTCAACACCAATTAACTGGTATCCAGCTAAACATGTACAAGTTGTATTAACTCGTTCAACACCAATTAACTGGTATCCAGCTAAACATGTACAAGTTGTATTAACTCGTTCAACACCAATTAACTGGTATCCAGCTAAACATGTACAAGTTGTATTAACTCGTTCAACACCAATTAACTGGTATCCAGCCAAACATGTACAAGTTGTATTAACTCATTCAACACCAATTAACTGGTATCCAGCTAAACATGTACAAGTTGTATTAACTCATTCAACACCAATTAACTGGTATCCAGCTAAACATGTACAAGTTGTATTAACTCATTCAACACCAATTAACTGGTATCCAGCTAAACATGTACAAGTTGTATTAACTCGTTCAACACCAATTAACT
>CM026389.1:27973878-28059695 GCA_014843695.1 Archivesica marissinica
GTTGTATTAACTCGTTCAACACCAATTAACTGGTATCCAGCGAAACATGTACAAGTTGTATTAACTCGTTCAACACCAATTAACTGGTATCCAGCTAAACATGTACAAGTTGTATTAACTCGTTCAACACCAATTAACTGGTATCCAGCTAAACATGTACAAGTTGTATTAACTCGTTCAACACCAATTAACTGGTATCCAGCTAAACATGTACAAGTTGTATTAACTCGTTCAACACCAATTAACTGGTATCCAGCTAAACATGTACAAGTTGTATTAACTCGTTCAACACCAATTAACTGGTATCCAGCTAAACATGTACAAGTTGTATTAACTCGTTCAACACCAATTAACTGGTATCCAGCTAAACATGTACAAGTTGTATTAACTCATTCAACACCAATTAACTGGTATCCAGCTAAACATGTACAAGTTGTATTAACTCGTTCAACACCAATTAACTGGTATCCAGCTAAACATGTACAAGTTGTATTAACTCATTCAACACCAATTAACTGGTATCCAGCTAAACATGTACAAGTTGTATTAACTCATTCAACACCAATTAACTGGTATCCAGCTAAACATGTACAAGTTGTATTAACTCATTCAACACCAATTAACTGGTATCCAGCTAAACATGTACAAGTTGTATTAACTCGTTCAACACCAATTAACTGGTATCCAGCTAAACATGTACAAGTTGTATTAACTCATTCAACACCAATTAACTGGTATCCAGCTAAACATGTACAAGTTGTATTAACTCATTCAACACCAATTAACTGGTATCCAGCTAAACATGTACAAGTTGTATTAACTCGTTCAACACCAATTAACTGGTATCCAGCTAAACATGTACAAGTTGTATTAACTCGTTCAACACCAATTAACTGGTATCCAGCTAAACATGTACAAGTTGTATTAACTCATTCAACACCAATTAACTGGTATCCAGCTAAACATGTACAAGTTGTATTAACTCGTTCAACACCAATTAACTGGTATCCAGCTAAACATGTACAAGTTGTATTAACTCGTTCAACACCAATTAACTGGTATCCAGCTAAACATGTACAAGTTGTATTAACTCATTCAACACCAATTAACTGGTATCCAGCTAAACATGTACAAGTTGTATTAACTCGTTCAACACCAATTAACTGGTATCCAGCTAAACATGTACAAGTTGTATTAACTCATTCAACACCAATTAACTGGTATCCAGCTAAACATGTACAAGTTGTATTAACTCATTCAACACCAATTAACTGGTATCCAGCTAAACATGTACAAGTTGTATTAACTCATTCAACACCAATTAACTGGTATCCAGCTAAACATGTACAAGTTGTATTAACTCGTTCAACACCAATTAACTGGTATCCAGCTAAACATGTACAAGTTGTATTAACTCGTTCAACACCAATTAACTGGTATCCAGCTAAACATGTACAAGTTGTATTAACTCATTCAACACCAATTAACTGGTATCCAGCTAAACATGTACAAGTTGTATTAACTCGTTCAACACCAATTAACTGGTATCCAGCTAAACATGTACAAGTTGTATTAACTCGTTCAACACCAATTAACTGGTATCCAGCTAAACATGTACAAGTTGTATTAACTCGTTCAACACCAATTAACTGGTATCCAGCTAAACATGTACAAGTTGTATTAACTCATTCAACACCAATTAACTGGTATCCAGCTAAACATGTACAAGTTGTATTAACTCATTCAACACCAATTAACTGGTATCCAGCTAAACATGTACAAGTTGTATTAACTCGTTCAACACCAATTAACTGGTATCCAGCTAAACATGTACAAGTTGTATTAACTCATTCAACACCAATTAACTGGTATCCAGCTAAACATGTACAAGTTGTATTAACTCATTCAACACCAATTAACTGGTATCCAGCTAAACATGTACAAGTTGTATTAACTCATTCAACACCAATTAACTGGTATCCAGCTAAACATGTACAAGTTGTATTAACTCGTTCAACACCAATTAACTGGTATCCAGCTAAACATGTACAAGTTGTATTAACTCGTTCAACACCAATTAACTGGTATCCAGCTAAACATGTACAAGTTGTATTAACTCGTTCAACACCAATTAACTGGTATCCAGCTAAACATGTACAAGTTGTATTAACTCGTTCAACACCAATTAACTGGTATCCAGCTAAACATGTACAAGTTGTATTAACTCATTCAACACCAATTAACTGGTATCCAGCTAAACATGTACAAGTTGTATTAACTCGTTCAACACCAATTAACTGGTATCCAGCTAAACATGTACAAGTTGTATTAACTCATTCAACACCAATTAACTGGTATCCAGCTAAACATGTACAAGTTGTATTAACTCATTCAACACCAATTAACTGGTATCCAGCTAAACATGTACAAGTTGTATTAACTCATTCAACACCAATTAACTGGTATCCAGCTAAACATGTACAAGTTGTATTAACTCATTCAACACCAATTAACTGGTATCCAGCTAAACATGTACAAGTTGTATTAACTCGTTCAACACCAATTAACTGGTATCCAGCTAAACATGTACAAGTTGTATTAACTCGTTCAACACCAATTAACTGGTATCCAGCTAAACATGTACAAGTTGTATTAACTCATTCAACACCAATTAACTGGTATCCAGCTAAACATGTACAAGTTGTATTAACTCATTCAACACCAATTAACTGGTATCCAGCTAAACATGTACAAGTTGTATTAACTCATTCAACACCAATTAACTGGTATCCAGCTAAACATGTACAAGTTGTATTAACTCATTCAACACCAATTAACTGACACAGACTGGCGCATGATATTTTTAGACCAATAATGTATGTATGTTCCATTAATGTCAAACCCCTTGCGGGGACCTAGACATGTTTTCCTGGGCAGACTTAGCCGACCCAAGTGGTTAACCAGTACTAAGCAATGTGTGTGAGGTGCCTTGCTCAATAACACTACATACGTGGCCTCAGGGCTGTACAAATCCTATCGCCCGACACAAGTCGAAAATTACGGCGGACAAGTGGCTAATTTCAAAACGTTAGTCCCGGACAAGTGCCTTTTTCAAAAATCATAATCTTTTTTGACAGAAAATCTAAAAAAACCCAGAAAATCTAAAAAACCTGGCTCTATTTACTTTCGCCAAAAAACGGATGAATTACCGCTGTAGAAATCCAATGAAACACCGTGTACGCGTGTTGTGAGATCACATGATCACACATATGCCGATTGCGAATGTAAACAATGCGATGAACTGTGAAAACACTCGCTAATTTAAAGATTAAGAGTGGACATACATAAAAGATGAATGAGGCCTGATTGGGTTGATTTGTTATGATGGACGCGTGCTACAAACGTGGGCAATTAATGTGGCCTGATTACCATTACAGACTGCAAACACCGATTGATATTCGCCGATACATGCGTCAATTCTGTCTTTTTTGCCGAGGCGCAGAAAACGTCACTATTTTTAAAGAGGTAAGTTGTGTTTTTTAATTTCATGATATAATTAGAGCAATTAAAGTTCAAGATCAGCCAACCGTTATGATTTACTCAATTTTATATAGAAATATACTGTAAATAACGGTAAGCCTTTTTTCTCAACCACCCAAATGAATAATGACATCAACCACGCGTTTTGACCCTAACCCTGGGCGGAGCAAGTGATGAAGGCGTTCTTTATGCGTGGTTGATACTATATTCTGATCGGCTGGTTGAGATAAAGATTTTACGGTAAATAACTATCGCACATTTCGTCCATATTAATTATTCTATTAAACTGCGCTGCCGTGTTAAGATCAATATGAGTTTACTTAAATTCTTTAGTTCTAAACGGAAAAGTGCAGATGAAAGTGGGGAGGCTAAAAAGAACACACTGAGTATTGAATGAGTACACTCACTGATGATTCCATTTTGAATTCATAATTATGTAGTGATATGCATGTATATTTGCAGGTTCCAGAACTTCAATGAGAAACCTCTGAAGTCCTTCCAGGCCCTGGACTACAGGTCCGTCCCAAGTGAGCGACATCAGCTGGCCAGCCACGGAAAAGAAGATCTACAGGACATCCTGAACCATATGATGGCTGTGTTCCCTGAGGCTGGTCACATGTATGTGCAGTTGAAGATGCTTATGAGGCAACAGCAGCAGAGCAGTGAGGTGCCTGTTAGTGAGGTGTACGCCAGACTATTAAGGACCAGCCCGAGTGCCATTAAGTGAACTGAAGAGAACTGGGCCTTCTCTGCAAGACTTTGATGCTGAGAAGGCCACCGGGCAGTGGCTTGCCTGTGGCAAAGGTGGTTGTCATGTCCACGGGCATAAGTGTTAAGAAATGTGTGTGACCGGTGTTGTAAATAATTATTATTAGTTTATGTGTAATAATGATTCTTTATTTATTTAGATAATTTATGTAAATAAGAGTAAAAACTGAATTACATCATCATGATCTTGTCTCTGTCTCAATTACCGTATTTAGCTGTGTATAGTGCGCTACCGTGTATAGTGCGCACCCACGATCTGGCACGAAAATCGGCGGAAAAACTGAGCTCCTATGTATACTGCGCACGTGAAAAACGCAATTTTCCAAGTCAAAATTTAACATTTCTCAAGAATCGCTAAAAATTGTGCTCCGTGATTTTTACAACTTATATTAATCACTCGAGATATACCTCATCGAGTAACGGTAACGCACTCGGGCACACCTGCTCAAATTTCTCGACACGTTCTCAAACATCTCAACACGTTTCATGTCAGCAGATGCTCAAACTTCTCAACACGTGAAGCCTACCTAATTAACTGGGACCCATTGTGAAAGGTTTGTCGAAATTAATTATCGCTACAATCAATTGAAATACTGCAGCCAAAAAAGTTTTTTTTTATGCAATGCATTGTACATTGTACGGCGAAGTACGCGAAAAGTACGGGAAATATTACATATGATAAAACCACCTGATGTTATCAAATCGCCATTTTTTATGCATTTACCTTTTCAATTAAATTCATCAAAGTTTGCCAAAATAAACGAAATATATGCTAATTTTGTGGTCTTATTCATTTGATTTATTTATATAGACTATCGGCAACTGGTTTTAATAGCTAGTTTATAACGATTGTCGAATGTAACAACTTATAGAATGACTGTGGGCCGTTCGGGTCGAATTTCAGTTTTTTCACGAAATTTTGGTCCGGAAAAAAATGTCCTGATGTCTGTACTGGTGTATAATGCGCAGTAGATAAAATGGATGAGGATTTCAGTAAGAAATGTGCGCACTATACACAGCTAAATACGGTAGCCTATACGTAAAGATACATATGATATCACATTTTTAATTGCTGTTTTGGCAAAATATTATTGGACAAGTGGCATCCTGGTCAGGACAAGTGGCTTTTTGAAAGTCACTTGTCCTGGACAAGTGGCCTTGAAAAATATTTGTACAGCCCTGGGCCTGACCGAGTATTGAACCTGGGACCGTTCTATTCCAAATCCGACGCTCTACCACTGGACCACGGACGCCACACACAATAATAAAGTAATAAGAAAATTACATCTAAATAGTAATACATGTATTACTGGCAAAAAGTGCAGATCTACAGACAGGCTCATCTGGATCTACACTTTTTGTAAGCCTATTTAGAGGTCTGTAGTGTTGAAAGGGTGAAATAGCTACAAGTACACATACTATTTCTCATCCAGCTTGTGTCCACATAAACACGCAAGTCTATCCCCGTAATGTGCTGTCCACATAAACACGCAAGTCTATCCCCGTAATGTGCTGTCCACATAAACACACAAGTCTATCCCCGTAATGTGCTGTCCACATAAACACACAAGTCTATCCCCGTAATGTGCTGTCCACATAAACACACAAGTCTATCCCCGTAATGTGCTGTCCACATAAACACACAAGTCTATCCCCATAATGTGCTGTCCACATAAACACACAAGTCTATCCCCGTAATGTGCTGTCCACATAAACACACAAGTCTATCATGTATTAACCTGTAATGTACTGTCCACATAAACACACAAGTCTATCCCCGTAATGTGCTGTCCACATAAACACACAAGTCTATCCCAGTAATGTGCTGTCCACATAAACACACAAGTCTATCATGTATTAACCTGTAATGTACTGTCCACATAAACACACAAGTCTATCATGTATTAACCAGTAATGTGCTGTCCACATAAACACACAAGTCTATCATGTATTAACCTGTAATGTGCTGTCCACATAAACACACAAGTCTATCATGTATTAACCTGTAATGTGCTGTCCACATAAACACGCAAGTCTATCATGTATTAACCTGTAATGTGCTGTCCACATAAACACACAAGTCTATCCCCGTAATGTGCTGTCCACATAAACACACAAGTCTATCCCCGTAATGTGCTGTCCACATAAACACACAAGTCTATCCCCGTAATGTGCTGTCCACATAAACACACAAGTCTATCATGTATTAACCTGTAATGTGCTGTCCACATAAACACGCAAGTCTATCATGTATTAACCTGTAATGTGCTGTCCACATAAACACGCAAGTCTACCATGTATTAACCAGTAATGTGCTGTCCACATAAACACACAAGTCTATCATGTATTAACCTGTAATGTGCTGTCCACATAAACACGCAAGTCTATCATGTATTAACCTGTAATGTG
Source organism: Archivesica marissinica (assembly GCA_014843695.1). Lineage (NCBI taxonomy): Eukaryota > Metazoa > Mollusca > Bivalvia > Venerida > Vesicomyidae > Archivesica > Archivesica marissinica. The sequence continues at coordinate 27,980,596 of CM026389.1, forward strand.
CTGTCCACATAAACACGCAAGTCTACCATGTATTAACCAGTAATGTGCTGTCCACATAAACACACAAGTCTATCATGTATATACCTGTAATGTGCTGTCCACATAAACACACAAGTCTATCATGTATATACCTGTAATGTGCTGTCCACATAAACACACAAGTCTATCATGTATATACCCGTAATGTGCTGTCCACATAAACACACAAGTCTATCCCAGTAATGTGCTGTCCACATAAACACACAAGTCTATCATGTATTAACCTGTAATGTGCTGTCCACATAAACACGCAAGTCTATCATGTATTAACCAGTAATGTGCTGTCCACATAAACACACAAGTCTATCATGTATTAACCTGTAATGTGCTGTCCACATAAACACACAAGTCTATCATGTATTAACCTGTAATGTGCTGTCCACATAAACACGCAAGTCTATCATGTATTAACCTGTAATGTGCTGTCCACATAAACACACAAGTCTATCCCTGTAATGTGCTGTCCACATAAACACACAAGTCTATCATGTATTAACCAGTAATGTGCTGTCCACATAAACACGCAAGTCTATCCCCGTAATGTGCTGTCCACATAAACACACAAGTCTATCATGTATTAACCTGTAATGTGCTGTCCACATAAACACGCAAGTCTATCCCGTAATGTGCTGTCCACATAAACACACAAGTCTATCATGTATTAACCAGTAATGTGCTGTCCACATAAACACACAAGTCTATCATGTATTAACCTGTAATGTGCTGTCCACATAAACACACAAGTCTATCATGTATTAACCTGTAATGTGCTGTCCACATAAACACGCAAGTCTATCATGTATTAACCAGTAATGTGCTGTCCACATAAACACACAAGTCTATCATGTATTAACCTGTAATGTGCTGTCCACATAAACACACAAGTCTATCATGTATTAACCTGTAATGTGCTGTCCACATAAACACGCAAGTCTATCATGTATTAACCAGTAATATGCTGTCCACATAAACACGCAAGTCTATCATGTATTAACCTGTAATGTGCTGTCCACATAAACACACAAGTCTATCATGTATTAACCTGTAATGTGCTGTCCACATAAACACACAAGTCTATCATGTATACCTGTAATGTGCTGTCCACATAAACACACAAGTCTATCATGTATTAACCTGTAATATGCTGTCCACATAAACACGCAAGTCTATCATGTATTAACCTGTAATGTGCTGTCCACATAAACACACAAGTCTATCATGTATTAACCAGTAATGTGCTGTCCACATAAACACGCAAGTCTATCCCCGTAATGTGCTGTCCACATAAACACACAAGTCTATCATGTATTAACCTGTAATGTGCTGTCCACATAAACACGCAAGTCTACATGTATTAACCAGTAATGTGCTGTCCACATAAACACAAAGTCTATCCCCGTAATGTGCTGTCCACATAAACACAAGTCTATCATGTATATACCTGTAATGTGCTGTCCACATAAACACGCAAGTCTATCATGTATTAACCAGTAATGTGCTGTCCACATAAACACACAAGTCTATCATGTATTTACCTGTAATGTGCTGTCCACATAAACACACAAGTCTATCATGTATTTACCTGTAATGTGCTGTCCACATAAACACGCAAGTCTATCATGTATTAACCTGTAATGTGCTGTCCACATAAACACGCAAGTCTATCCCCGTAATGTGCTGTCCACATAAACACACAAGTCTATCCCCGTAATGTGCTGTCCACATAAACACACAAGTCTATCCCCGTAATGTGCTGTCCACATAAACACACAAGTCTATCATGTATTAACCTGTAATGTGCTGTCCACATAAACACACAAGTCTATCATGTATTAACCAGTAATGTGCTGTCCACATAAACACACAAGTCTATCCCCGTAATGTGCTGTCCACATAAACACACAAGTCTATCATGTATTAACCAGTAATGTGCTGTCCACATAAACACGCAAGTCTATCATGTATTAACCTGTAATGTGCTGTCCACATAAACACGCAAGTCTACCATGTATTAACCAGTAATGTGCTGTCCACATAAACACGCAAGTCTATCATGTATTAACCTGTAATGTGCTGTCCACATAAACAACAAGTCTATCATGTATTAACCTGTAATGTGCTGTCCACATAAACACGCAAGTCTATCATGTATTAACCCGTAATGTGCTGTCCACATAAACACACAAGTCTATCCCCGTAATGTGCTGTCCACATAAACACGCAAGTCTATCATGTATTAACCAGTAATGTGCTGTCCACATAAACACACAAGTCTATCCCCGTAATGTGCTGTCCACATAAACACACAAGTCTACCATGTATTAACCTGTAATATGCTGTCCACATAAACACGCAAGTCTATCATGTATTAACCAGTAATGTGCTGTCCACATAAACACACAAGTCTATCATGTATTAACCTGTAATATGCTGTCCACATAAACACACAAGTCTACCATGTATTAACCTGTAATATGCTGTCCACATAAACACGCAAGTCTATCATGTATTAACCAGTAATGTGCTGTCCACATAAACACACAAGTCTATCATGTATTAACCTGTAATATGCTGTCCACATAAACACACAAGTCTACCATGTATTAACCTGTAATATGCTGTCCACATAAACACGCAAGTCTATCATGTATTAACCAGTAATGTGCTGTCCACATAAACACACAAGTCTATCATGTATTAACCTGTAATATGCTGTCCACATAAACACACAAGTCTACCATGTATTAACCTGTAATATGCTGTCCACATAAACACGCAAGTCTATCATGTATTAACCAGTAATATGCTGTCCACATAAACACGCAAGTCTATCATGTATTAACCTGTAATATGCTGTCCACATAAACACACAAGTCTATCATGTATTAACCAGTAATGTGCTGTCCACATAAACACACAAGTCTATCCCCGTAATGTGCTGTCCACATAAACACACAAGTCTATCATGTATTAACCTGTAATGTGCTGTCCACATAAACACGCAAGTCTATCATGTATTAACCTGTAATGTGCTGTCCACATAAACACGCAAGTCTATCATGTATTAACCTGTAATGTGCTGTCCACATAAACACGCAAGTCTACCATGTATTAACCAGTAATGTGCTGTCCACATAAACACACAAGTCTATCATGTATTAACCCGTAATGTGCTGTCCACATAAACACACAAGTCTATCATGTATATACCTGTAATGTGCTGTCCACATAAACACACAAGTCTATCATGTATTAACCTGTAATGTGCTGTCCACATAAACACGCAAGTCTATCATGTATTAACCTGTAATATGCTGTCCACATAAACACACAAGTCTATCATGTATTAACCAGTAATGTGCTGTCCACATAAACACGCAAGTCTATCCCCGTAATGTGCTGTCCACATAAACACACAAGTCTATCATGTATTAACCTGTAATGTGCTGTCCACATAAACACGCAAGTCTATCATGTATTAACCAGTAATGTGCTGTCCACATAAACACACAAGTCTATCCCCGTAATGTGCTGTCCACATAAACACACAGTCTATCATGTATTACCTGTAATGTGCTGTCCACATAAACACGCAAGTCTATCATGTATTAACCAGTAATGTGCTGTCCACATAAACACACAAGTCTATCATGTATATACCTGTAATGTGCTGTCCACATAAACACACAAGTCTATCATGTATATACCTGTAATGTACTGTCCACATAAACACACAAGTCTATCATGTATTAACCTGTAATGTGCTGTCCACATAAACACACAAGTCTATCAGTAATGTGCTGTCCACATAAACACCAAGTCTATCATGTATTACCTGTAATGTGCTGTCCACATAAACACGCAAGTCTATCATGTATTAACCTGTAATGTGCTGTCCACATAAACACACAAGTCTATCATGTATTAACCCGTAAGTGTGTTGTTTTGTGCTGTCCACATAAACACGCAAGTCTATCATGTATTAACCAGTAATGTGCTGTCCACATAAACACGCAAGTCTATCATGTATTAACCAGTAATGTGCTGTCCACATAAACACGCAAGTCTATCATGTATTAACCAGTAATGTGCTGTCCACATAAACACGCAAGTCTATCATGTATTAACCAGTAATGTGCTGTCCACATAAACACGCAAGTCTATCATGTATTAACCAGTAATGTGCTGTCCACATAAACACGCAAGTCTATCATGTATTAACCTGTAATGTGCTGTCCACATAAACACGCAAGTCTATCATGTATTAACCAGTAATGTGCTGTCCACATAAACACGCAAGTCTATCATGTATTAACCAGTAATGTGCTGTCCACATAAACACACAAGTCTACATGTATTAACCGTAATATGCTGTCCACATAAACACGCAAGTCTATCATGTATTAACCCGTAATGTGCTGGAAACGAGCATATTCTGGTTTGCAGCACACAGCCAGATCAGATGGCACAGAAATAAGAATCTATGCTATTTGCTATTCAGATAGTGTACATGTAGCTAAAGCCTAAAACACTTGGCGGAATAGTAAACAACATAGATCCGTATGAGACGTGGCCGCTGATTTGGAAATTGGATCTATGTTATTTGCACATTCTTTACAATTTCTTCTGCATTTTAATGGTTAAATACATAAATGTAGCGACCAGGACACTTACTACTGCAGATCCGCCGGCTGGTGTCCAGCTTAGAGAGCTGTTGGACTCGACATTTATGAGGATGCATGGATCCTTGGCAGGATACTTCAAATCTGTTGCTGCACCTGCAGAGAAATACGACATGATTTACATGAATGATTTACAGACACTGCGTATGTGGGCATGATTTACACAGACACTGGGTATGTGGGCATGATTTACACAGACACTGGGTATGTGGGCATGAATTACAGACACTGGGTATGTGGGCATGATTTACAGACACTGGATATGTGGGCATGATTTACACAGACACTGGATATGTGGGCATGATTTACAGACACTGGATATGTGAGCATGATTTACACAGACACTGGATATGTGGGCATGATTTACACAGACACTGGATATGTGGGCATGATTTACAGACACTGGATATGCGGGCATGATTTACACAGACACTGGGTATGTGGGCATGATTTTTTCAGACACTGGGTATGTGGGCATGATTTACACAGACACTGGATATGCGGGCATGATTTACACAGACACTGGATATGCGGGCATGATTTACACAGACACTGGATATGCGGGCATGATTTACACAGACACTGGATATGCGGGCATGATTTACACAGACATTGATATGGGCATGATTTACACAGACACTGGATATGCGGGCATGATTTACACAGACACTGGATATGTGGGCATGATTTACACAGACACTGGATATGTGGGCATGATTTACACAGACACTGGATATGCGGGCATGATTTACACAGACACTGGATATGCGGGCATGATTTACACAGACACTGGATATGCGGGCATGATTTACACAGACACTGGGTATGTGGGCATGATTTACAGACACTGGATATGTGGGCATGATTTACAGACACTGGATATGCGGGCATGATTTACACAGACACTGGATATGCGGGCATGATTTACACAGACATTGGATATGCGGGCATGATTTACACAGACACTGGGTATGTGGGCATGATTTACAGACACTGGATATGTGGGCATGATTTACAGACACTGGATATGTGGGCATGATTTACACAGACACTGGATGTGGGCATGATTTACACAGACACTGGATATGTGGGCATGATTTACACAGACACTGGGTATGTGGGCATGATTTACACAGACACTGGATATGTGGGCATGATTTACACAGACACTGGATATGTGGGCATGATTTACAGACACTGGGTATGTGGGCATGATTTACACAGACACTGGATATGTGGGCATGATTTACAGACACTGGATATGTGGGCATGATTTACACAGACACTGGATATGTGGGCATGATTTACACAGACACTGGGTATGTGGGCATGATTTACACAGACACTGGATGTGTGGGCATGATTTACACAGACACTGGATATGTGGGCATGGTTTATGCAGTCTAGTCTTCATGAAACTTGTCCAGAGTTTTTCATCAGTCAGACAAATGATTAAAATGCACATAAAATTCCAATTTAGTTTGTCTGACCTAATGAATTCTTTCTACGGATTTTTGGGAGACTGCAGACGCAGGGTATGTGGCATGAATTAAACAGGCATATGGTTAGGTCACAAGTTCTAACACCATTAGTGATTGGCCCCTGATAGAAATGATTTGAACACAACAGAACTACGTGCAGGGTTCCCAGTCGGTCGCCAAAAAAAAATACTGGCGCTAAATTTTGTAAATTGGCGAAAACCGTTCCCCCTTTTTTTGGGCACATGTTTTTGTCAAATACATGGCCTCAAATATTTATCTGTGAACGGCTCTTAGTTGGCTCCAAGTTTTTCAAATTGGCTCCAGTTTTATTCAATTGGCGACGGAAGTGGGGCAGACAAAAACTTAGACAGAGGGAACCCTGAATTGGTGTAATTAAGGATTATATGTACATGTAAGCCCCATAAATGTTATTCTTTAATAAATTTCAACAAAATACGGTTAAAATAAAAGTACACAATATACATACAACCATTAACCAACATTTACAACATAAAATAAAGTTTAAGCATAACCCATTCAACCCCAAGTAACTGACATGGACTGGTGCGTGATATTTTCAGACCAATAAATGAATAAGAAAATTACCTTTGGACCAGTTCATTTATCAAAATGGGTAATTTTATCTAAAAATAGTAATAATTATTACTGGCAAAAAAGTGCAGATCCTGATGAGACGGCTCGTTACGAGCCGGCTCATCTGGATCTACACTTTTCATAAGCCAATTTAGAGGCCTGTGGGGTTGAAAGGGTTAAAGACAACATTTGAATAGAAGTAGTGCTTTACAATGACCAGTGTATCATACGGACAAACTTTTGTATGAAACTTGCAGAAATGATTTTAAAAAACAATTTAACCCTTCCCCCATAGAAGCACCTCTTGACCCCATTACCAATACGACATACATTGACAATGTAGTAGCCAAATCAATGTTCATAATAAAGGCCAGAATCTCATGTAGTCACAGTAATATATCTATAGAGGTGGGAAATATATGGCAACTATTTATCCACTGCATGATAGCTATATGGATGTCGTTTGTATGGAGATATAGTAGTATATTAACCTAACTCTCTATGAAGGGGTTAAATGGTTGTCGTTCGTATGGAGATATAATAGTATATTATTAACCTAACTCTGTATAAAGGAAAGGGTTAAGATCAGCTTTTTCATGCCAAAGCATTACCTTCGATTTATGGCTGAGATCGACCTGTGGCAGGGTTGGCCGGGAAATACCGGGAAATTGCCAACCCTGAGACCTGTGGCCAAGAATATACAGTACATAATACCAGTGTGTGTTTTTTTCGTTATTTTCAAGTGTCCGATTATTTCGAGAAATCATAAATTTGTGTGTGTGTGTGTTTATGTTTATTTATCGTTGCTACCGGTTGCCCATATGAGAGACGCCTCCTGAAGAGATTAGTCATTTTAGATTGTTGGAGGATAGTGCAATGATACAGACAGAGACCCATTCCAGAGTCTCCTCTGGTTATTTTACTTGCATGGTGTGAAGCACCGACACGAGATCTCGGTTTAAAGTCCCATCTGAAAGACTTTTATTAGGGTCAGGCGGGGGATCGATCCCGCGATCCCTGGATTACAAGTCCAGCGTGTTACCACTGGACTACAGATCCGTCTTAAATTTGTGTGTCTTGACAAATCATTATGGGGCACCTGTAGTTTTGTAACGTATCCATTTATGACGTTGTATATTTTAATCATACACATGATTCAATTGATAACAAATCCTATATAGATTGCAATTACGTAAGGCCAAAAATACCTGTCTTTTCCGTTTCATGCCCAGACAAAATAGGGCCGGTCGGTAGAGAATTTACCATACTATTGCGGACAGAAAAAAAAGAATAACCAATACTGAATTTTTTCTTCAAAATTTCATAAACAAATTCAGTGTATGTAGGGATGGGGGAAACCGCGTCGGTCGGGAAACCATAAACACGGTGTTTTTTTGGCCTAACAAATTTGTTTCAGTAGTTACTGCTACTACTGCCCGCTACACTTGCAATCTGTGTCATCACAACAATCTCCCAGCCCCTAATTGCAATATATGTCATCACAATGATCTCCCAGCCCCTAATTGCAATATGTGACATCACAACGATCTCCCAGCCCCTAATTGCAATCTGACACCACAACGATGTCCCAGCCCATAATTGCAATCTGTGTCATGACAATGATTTCCCAGCCCCTAATTGCAACTTGTGACACCACAATGATCTCCCAGCCCCTAATTGCAATCTGTGTCATGACAATGATCTCCCAGCCCCTAATTGCAACCTGTGACACCACAACGATCTCCCAGCCCATAATTGCAATATGTGACACCACAACGATCTCCCAGCCCCTAATTGCAACCTGTGACACCACAACGATCTCCCAGCCCATAATTGCAATCTGTGTCATCACAATGATCTCCCAGCCCCAAATTGCAATCTGTGTCATCACAACGATCTCCCACCCCCTAATTGCAATCTGTGTCATCACAATGATCTCCCAGCCCCTAATTGCAATCTGTGTCATCACAATGATCTCCCAGCCCCTAATTTCCAATATTGTATCTGTGATGCTTCTATTGTTTGTAACAAGTGGGAGTGTGGAAATAAATCTGGGTCCCCGATTCCGAGATGGATTCTCAGTTTGTCAATTCATTTACAGTCAAAATATCAGAAGCATTTATTGGAATAAATTAAATTAAATTGTGTGACACTTTGCTTTATTTTGAAATACTGCTTCACCAAATCACACATCCATAATTCTATAACTGACAAAACCTATTCAATTGGAAAGGTCAACCGCACATGTATACGATATATCGGAAAAATATTAGTTGTCATTCAGGAGGGATCATCTTGGTTTATACATATATATTTTGATCACTTAATTTCTCAACTGGAAGATTTACATGAAACTTTTTAATTTGATAAAACGCCTAGTTTTACATAAAAACATATTCGACGTTGTACAAATAATTAAAATAAATATCAAAGTGAATTAATAAAGAACATTTACATCAAACTACTTAACAGTTATTAATTAACCCTTTCAACACCACAGACCTCTAAATTGGCTTACAAAAAAAGTGTAGATCCAGATGAGCCGGCTCATGACGAGCCGTCTCATCAGGATCTGCACTTTTTTCAAGTAATATAACTATTTTTAGAAAAAAATTACCCATTTTGATAAATGAACTGATCCAAACGTAATTTTGTTATTAATTTATTGGTCTAAAAATATCATGGACCAGTCCATGTAAGTTACTTGGTGTTGAAAGGGTTAAACTGTGAGATAATTAGAATGAAATACAATATCCTAAATCAAATATAAAACTGGGCATAATAATATATATTAAAATATTACATTCATGACTAAGAATATAAAACAGTATGTTTAACCCTTTCAACACCAAGTAACTCGCATGGACTGGTCCATGATATTCATAAACCAATAAATGAATCAGAAAATCACATTTGGACAAGTTCATTTATCAAAATGGGTAATTATGTCTAAAAATAGTCATATCACTGGCAAAAAGTGCAGATCCTGATGAGACGGCTCATCACGAGCCGGCTCATCTGGATCTACACTTTTTGTAAGCCTATTTAGAGGTCTGTGGTGTTGAAAGGGTTAAGATTAACTGATGCACTTTTAGTATCTTCAGGGTAAAATTAACATCATTTATGTAATGCATGTACTTTCATAAAATTCTATCTCAGTCACTGCATTCACAAAAATAGTGCGTAAAAGTCTTGAAAGTTATGTGTTTACATGAATCAATATAGATTAACCCTTTCAACCCCACAGGCCTCTAAATAGGCTTATGAAAAGTGTAGATCCAGATGAGCCGGCTTGTGACGAGCCGGCTCGTGACGAGCCGTCTCATCAGGATCTGCACTTTTTTGCCAGTAATAATTATTACTATTTTTAGATAAAATTACCCATTTTGATAAATGAACTGGTCCAAAGGTAATTTTCTTATTAATTTATTGGTCTGAAAATATCACGCACCAGTCCATGTCAGTTACTTTGTGTTGAATGGGTTAATAATATTGTATTGCTTGTTTTATAATTTATATACAATTTTACAAAAATAAACATGATAATATATGAACAAAATGCTATGCTTATACTTGAACACTTGATAATAAATAGAAGCAAATGGGTTGGGCAACAAATGGGTTGGGCAACAGGATTTACGAATATTAGCTAGTGCCCTCCCCATACATTTTGTATGAATCAATATGGATTGAATTAAAAAACAAAAATGTTTACTACATTTGTATGTAAATTGAATTCAGCTGTCCGATTAGCGCAGTGGTTAGCGAGGCGCGGTCGCTTCTCACAAATGCAACCCGGGTTTGATCCTCAGACAGGGAAGGATGTGAGATGGAGTGTGAAATCCAGGTTAAATGAATGAGATAGTATTGTGGAAGGCGCGATAGCGCAGCCGCTTCAGGTGTGAGAAGCCAAACTCTAGCCATTCCAATTGCGAACTTAGGCACGCCATTTAAATTCCACATGTGTCAGACAGTGCCTCTCTCTTTCTGGGTGGGTTTACATCTGGATTGAGTTAGTCCTAATCTAGTATATACATGTAGAAGCAATGCTACTTCTAGAGGTCGACTTTCGCCCTAGGGACCCAGACTTCGCCGCCCGGGGGCCCCCATTTCTCACTTTTATCTAATTTTGTCCAGTAAGATACACTGGCCCAATATAAAGCACCCCTTCCCATTTAAATGTTCTATTTAATGGTCATATTGTATATATTAATCCCATTTTGTTGAAATTATTAAATAACACAATTTAAGGACACAGTTGGGGTAGCCTGCTTTCTCACTTCTCCAAAAAATGATGAGTCATGTGTGTGTTTTACATTTATTTACCGTCGCTACCGGTTGCCCATATGAGCGACGCCTCCTGAACAGATTAGTCATTTTAGATTTTTGGAGGACAGTGCAATGATACAGACAGAGACCCATTCCAGAGTCTCCTCTGGTTCTTTTACGTGCACGGTGTACAGCACCGACACGAGACCTCGGTTTAAAGTCCCATCTGAAAGACTGTTAATTTTATTGGGGTCAGACGGGGGATCGAACCTGCGATCCCTGGATTACCAGTCCAGCGATTGAGTCCTGAGAAGGACCACAGTATTTCTACTGCTACCAGTTACTGGCCAAATTCAACAGACTGAGGGTGTGCATAGAGGAAGAAACAAAATAAGTTATATGTACATCTAACCCCTTTCAGTCTGCTGTTGTTCATTTATATGCAAAATGTTTCTTGTTTACATTGTTCAGGGTTCATTCTAGGTCAGAATTTTTGGGAGAAGTGAGAAAGAGCGTGATCGCTTCCTTAAATGGTGTTCTTTAATATACTTCTGCAAAATAAGGTTAAAATGCACAGTACAACCATTAAATGGGCCCCCAGAGGGCGAAGTCAGGGTCCCTAGGACGACAATTTCGCCCACATAGCCCTCTAGAATGATCCCTGATTGTTCATGTAAAAATACTGAAATAAATAATGTTAAATCTAAATAAAAGACAGCTTGGAGATTAGATAAAGAGGGTGACAAGTTGAGCCTTGAGTGCGTCTAACTGTACCAACTGATACATTGTCCGGAGGAAGATTGTTGCATGCCATGATGCCTTGGAAAGAACAACTGTTGGCGATATGTAGTAGTGCAGTGTGGGTTTTGGAAGGTGTGGTCTGCTGTGTGATGCGAGTGGCATGTAGGTGGTAATAGCAGGGTTGAAGCTTGACCCAAATGTTTGGGAGAAGTGAGAAAACGCGCGATTGCATCACTATTGGCATTATTTAATAATAGGGTTAAAATACACAATATAACCATTACATATAATAGTTGAATAGAAGGAGTGACTGTGCTTTACAATCAATGGCCAGTGTGTTGTCAATATGTTGTCTGAAAATTGTATAACAAAATATTTTTTTTAAGGAGAAGTGATGTCACAGGGGCGAGGTCAGGACTACTACTTGGTCTGCATCCATTATGTTTAACAGGACTAGTAGAGTTGTTCTGCCCAGGGGCGATGTCCACTGTAGGTCTCCGTCTGGGATCATCTTGTTTGACGAATCGTGCACTACGATGTTGAACCTTCTCCAGTTTGTTGATGTCATTTAGTTAGAGCAGATGTATTCTACAGTGGGTCTAACAAGTGATTTGTAAGTGAGTTCTTTTGTTGGGCTAAGGCATGGGCGTATGAAGTTCATGTTTCTATTAGCTTTATTGTTTGTGATATTGCAATTGTAATTTGCAGATTTAAGTGATTGGTTGAAGCTGGTAGTAATAATGTGTGCTTATTTTCCTTAATTAAGTAGAGAGCCTGAGATGGAGCTGACCTGACATTTTCCACTTGCTTTCCCACTTTGATAACTTGTCAAGATCTTTTTGTAACTTGGCAAAGTCGATGTAATGTTCATCGCCTTGCGGGGACCTAGCCTCGTTTTCCTGGGGAGGCTTAAGCAGTTAAGTACTAAGCAATGTCAAGTTTGTGAGGTGCCTTGCTCAATGATTTAAAAAAAGCTTTCAGGGTCATCACAAAAGCCAAATGGCGACAGAAATAGCTCCTAAAATTTTGGCAATTTTCAAAAAATTGGATGTAAAATCAGCAAAATTACTTAGATGTGTATTAAACAAAGTAGAAAATGTGTTTACTGTCTTATTGGTTCATTTATTCCAAACTTATAAGTGTCAGGTGTACCCAGAGTCGAATCTAGGGATTGGTAACCACCTATTCAGTCTTAATACTCGGATATGTGTACGTAGGTGTAACCCGGATAGGGCTTGAGGTCAACTTTAGACCATGTTGGGGTAAGACATATATACGCACGACAAATGCCCGACAATTGAGAACGGTTACATATAAGTTTGCCGGAAGCTAGTGGTTAAAACAACATGTAGAATGACGCGTAAAAGATTGCATGTACATGCTACATTATTTACATTTTGGATTATTTTGCTTTCGATAGGAGAGAGGCTAAGTTGTGTTATCTTCCAAGACAAAATGTAAATTGTGACCTGGTAGGTCTGCTCCAAAAGTAAAGAATTATTTTGATATACAATACTATGTAACACAGGTTTTTGTATTTGGCCCTGCTCTTTTGCTCATTAGCCCTCTTACCTTTAAAAATAGATATATCAACAGGTGCCTTCGGGCAGGCAGAGATATAACTTGTCCGCCCATTTCACCAATATCATGAATATGTATGTTGCCTTTTTGATCAATTTTTAATTTAGCAAAGTGTGGCGTCCGTGGCCCAATGGTAGAGCATCGGATTTGGAAAGCGAACGGTCCAGGTTCGATACTAGTCAGGCCACGTATGTAGTGTCATTGAGCAAGGCACCTCACACACATTGCTCAATACTGGTTAACCGCTATGGTCGGCTTAGCATGCCCAGGAAAACATGTCTAGGTCCCCCGAAAGGGTTTTGACATTAATGGAACATACATACAAGTGCACACTGCCCCATGTCTGACCCAACATGTCTAGGTACCAAGAAATGGGCTTGACATTAATAGAACATACATACAAGTGCACACTGCCCCATGTCTGACCCAACATGTCTAGGTACCAAGAAATGGGCTTGACATTAATAGAACATACATACAAGTGCACACTGCCCCATGTCTGACCCAACATGTCTAGGTACCAAGAAATGGGCTTGACATTAATAGAACATAAATATCAGATTTAAAAAAAAGTTTTATTATAATCATGTAAAATGGCAAATTCATGAAATTGTTCAAACGTTTGTAGAAAGTATGATAGTCAGTTGAATTGAGTGTGTCCCTCAAAAGAAATTGACCCATCAGTCATAATTGTCGGGCAATATGAATATAAAATGATGGTTAGTATATAATACACTAATAATATGTCACTATTTCAATAAACAATTATACTTACATAGTGCTACTAACAACCCGACAACAACCAGTTGCACAACCATTATTTCACTTCCGTAATCCTTGCGGAGTTTTTCAGAACAGAAATTTCTGTAATTTACCTGCACAATACCTACAATAAATTAAGAAATATAGAGTGTATTTGAAATACAGAATTATCTACCAAAGAAAACATAACCTTAATATGACAAATAACCGATAGTTTACCTTTTTAAAATGGTTTTACTTGTCGCACTTTCTTGATGGCGGTGACCCAAAATCATATGACAGGTCATGTGAGAATATTTGCGAATAAATGCGACTGAAATTGTTATCGTCATAATACATGTATGACACCACTAAATATTCTGTCTTACAACAACTCGACATGCAAAGACAACACGGGTACACCAATACATATACATATTAAAAACTATGTGTTGGCTGTATGAAACTGCAAAGTTATGTAATAAATAGTCATGTTTATGATTTCCATTATATCCAAGCATAAATAATTCATCATCTATGTTGAGGTCTACAACCAAGAGTAAGCCACATACTGCGCATGTTTGTTTCAAGAAAACAAAAGGTGTGTTATATGTGTAGCATTAAAGCAGCATTACATCGTATGAAATAAAAGATATTTGAAAAATTCAAGTTTTACGTGTGGGTAGCAAAGCTGCTACACATTCTAACATTATACTTTGTATGCTTATGTTCATTTGGTAAACAGTGTTTTTTTGCGATAAAACAAACTCGAAACCGAGAGTAGGACTTTCCGAGTCGATCGGTCACGCACTTGTTTACAACCGGAACGCATCATCCGCACGTGTTTACATTCGGAACCCATTTGTCCCACGTTGTCTTTTTAATTAAATTACTTGATATGTTGATTCATACCTCTGTTAGCTAAGTCTTTTAGGGACATTTCTACATCCCCGCGAGGGGTTCGACATTAGAGGAAGATAGATAGATAGTATTTCATGTTCAAAATATATATGTTGTTTTCTACATCCTCTGTTGTTTCACGCATGCGCGCTGTACGTGTCTTTAGATTTCGTGTGTTGATAAACAAATTCGCGCATACCACGGTTTAAATTTATTGGAATTTTATCGTTTCTAAGCGACTATTTCGATTTTTGTAAATACACACACATTAGTATTTATATTTTACCCAAAACATCCTTTATTACGATGCAATGCTGCTTTAACAATGGCAACATCATAATTTTCTTCACGATATTTGTATGTATGTTCCATTAATGTCAATCCACTTGCAGGGACCTAAGTAGTATAGGGTGTCACTATAGACGCGTAGACGCGGTGTAAAGTCAAAAAAATCCCCGTCAAATAGGTCCTAGGAAAGAATCCGTTGAACCGTCAACAAATAAATACCAAAAAAGCATATCAAAGTCTCCAAAATTGGGTTTTTTTTTCTATATGGCGGAAAACACAATGAATAAAGACGTTTGTATAATTTACATAATGATTTTACTTTCGATATATTCTTATACAAAGTACAGTGGCCGAGTGGTTAAGGCGTTGGACTTAAGATCCAATGGATATTATATCCTCATGGGTTCAAATCCCATCTGTACTAATAAAAACACAATGTATATTTTTTCATAATTTTATTTTTTATATATCTTATAGCTAACGCAGTAGAGTATATATATATATAGCTAACGCAGAGTAGTATATAACAGAAAAAAAGAATATAAGTTAAAAAAACATATAAATTACAATAATAAGAAAAAACATATATGAATGTTAATAAAAAAGAATATAAGTTAAAAAACATATATATTGTTTATAAGGATATCATAGTACTGTAGTAGTTTGTAGTTATCTTGTCGTATAACGACCACTCATGTTTTTTCTGTCGTATATATTATTAACGGCCACTCATTTGTTCAGCAATACGTGAACTGCGTCTTAATGTTTGATGCCTTAGATTTCTTCGATATTTTCGTTTTATAATGTTTGCTGGTTCTTCATCATTCAAAATTGTAGGAAGATTATCTAAACGATCCATCCAATGTACACGTTTCTTCGCTGCTTGTTGTTCGATAATAGGTTTATTGTCGATAACAATACGTTTCTTTGCTTGTTGTTCGATAATAGGTTCATTATCATCGATAACAATAACATCAACGATTTCATGTTTCTGTTCAACATGATAATCTTTTGCTGTTTGTTGTTCCATGGATGTTTGTTGTTTAGTAGCTTCATCTTCAATATGTTTATAATTCTCCATTAGCTGCTTACACTTTACGCAAGAACAATAAACTTGTTTTTTGTTAGTTATAGCATCTGTTTTAGCTGTTACTGTTCCTGGTATATTAATTGTTTCTTTAACATCATTATGTTCGTCCATAATCTTCATATTTAAAGTTTGTGATTCTATAAACTCATTGCCTTTACAATAGCGCCATTTTGTTTCTCCTTCAAAACGATAAATAATACTAGCAGTCATGTCTATTAATACCTCATCAATACGTTTATTAGAAGGTATATCAATTGATGTATTACTGGCGAAAGTTAATAAAGCTTTACAGTCTGTTGAATCCATTTTGTTAACAACATTCACAAAATAGAACTGTAGAGTATTAGCTGTTTTACATAGTCTTATATACACACTAAGATATCCTTGAAGTACAAATTTGGCACGTATTGTTATTTCCGGAACTGTTTATATTCAAGTGTTTGTAAAAATGTCTAAACCACTTAGTTAATAACATATCATTGGATAACCAATTAGTAAAATTAAACGTATTATGTACTATATGAGAAAAAGTATGATTATAATAAACAATAGCATATAATACATATAAACAATAAACGCCACATAATTGTGTAGAATCAGACTGAAAACGATTTTTATTTCTAAATAATTTTAAGCAATTTATGTTTAAGAAATTAGCTATATCGTTTTCAATAGGATTATATCCACCATATGAATCAAAATAAAAACAAATATTAGTATGTGTACGATAAATTAATATCCAATGTTGTCCAGGTTTAGAAATTGGATCTGTATTAACTATATAACAATTACGATGTTTATTTATAGATAATAATTCATCTCTAGCACATACAAAACCATTTAAAGATGGAAAAACAGTATCTAAAATATATTGTAAAGTGTATGTATCCATAGTTTTTTTTTTAAGAAGTAAAAACATTACGTAGACCATCTATCATAAGTATATCATCATATTCGGCATAAACAATAACATTTATTGGGTTAATTAAAGCTGTACTCCATTCCATATCAAATTCTATATTACCATTTTTAATAGGATGAAGATGACCTTCTTCACAGCCTAAATCGGGTGTAAAATCAACAGCCCATAAAGTATGTTTTCGTTTATATACAGATATTGGAAATACATAAAGATCTTTACCATGTTCTATACCAAGAGCTTTCCAAAAAGATCTATAACTTTGACATACTTTAGCATTATCATTAGTAAAATTCATATGTAATGGATTAGCATCTATACTAGTACCATTAACGGTTACTTTTAATTTAGTTATATTAAAATGATCGAATGAAAATGGTGAATCATTATTTGAACCATTCATTATAGAATTTCTAACTTGACCTATAATAATTCTTTTTGGTATTTGACCATGTATTAGATTTGATTCTATTTTAGATACTAAACCATCCATTACCGTAAATACATTAATTTCAACACGTTTAAGAGGTATTTTCATAGGTGCAGATCTAATAGAATTATTTAAAGATACCCATACATTAGGATCTAAAGTTACTGTACGTACTTTCATAACAGCTTTAATAATTTCTATTGTACCATCACCAGCATCATCACCTAACATATAAAATGCTGGTGAAGATCTAACTAATCGTATTTTTAATTCGCACATATTAGGTAAATACTTAGATTGTCTAGTTATATCTGTATGTAATTTACCTTGTAATTCTACTACTTTATCACCCGTTAATTTTATATTACGTGCTTTAGCTCCATTAACAGTAACATCTTCAGCTAAAAGTTGTAAATGTACGTAATTCACCTTTTACCGGTTTTCCCCATAATTGTGTATCTTCTAACATATTTTGTTCAGTTTCACTAGAACCACATAAAATTTCAAAAAAAGCTCTATACGGATATTTATCATTACCAGATATTAATTTACCGTTAATATATATATCAACATGATTAAATAATGAATGTAATGGATTTTCTATTATCGATATATTACTATCAGCATCTATAGTAGTACCATCATGTTTAACCATTTTAATTTCAAGGTTTAATTCTATATCCATAAGATCTGTCCATTTTTCTGTTTGTCTAGGAATTATAAATTCAATAGGTGCTGTATTACCTGAAGGATTAACTAATGGTTGATGCTCATTAATAAAAGCTCTATCCATTGTTGTAAGTGTTGGAGGTAAACTATAGAGGTCCAATTCCCCTTTATTACACAAACAAGACCCAGTAATCATGATTATATGTAAAAAAAACTAATCGAAATAATCTAAACGTCTTTTTTTATTATTTTTAAAAGAATTATTCTTATTACAACGTCGTTTTCTATGTCCTGAACCAGACTGACTTTTATTTATATTATTACTACCCTTTATACTTTTCTTACCAGTTAGAGTAGTCATTAATTTATCGTCATTAAAATCATTTATTAATTTAGATGTAACGTGTTTAATTATAGTTTTACCTCTTTTTTTAGAAATATTTTTATATTTTTTAGATTTTTTTATTACATCATGAATACCACCTGTAACTTCATTAATTAAAGTACTAGCCATAGTATCGACTAAATATGGTATTAGATTAGTACCAACAGTTTTTAATGTACCACCTAAACCAAAACCACGTTGTCTAACACGGCCTCTATACACAGGTATATTCATAATGGTCTTCTACGAAATTCTAACCTAACTATACAAACATCACCCGTTAAATGAATAGGTTCACCTAATTCATTACGTATAAATATATATATATCGTTTATACGTTTATCTGTAATCGGTAAATAATGTATATGTTTAAATTGTATACTTTTATGCGTAGTTACATTAGGAGCTTGATTATATGTAAATTGTCTTAGTAATTGCGATTGTCCAGATCCTACTATACTATACAATATTATCAATATAATAAATGTATTACATATGGTAAAGATATATTAGCTAAACAAATACTTAATGAATCATCACCATATAAACAAAAGAAATTAGGTGGCACATATTTTAATGGTTTTAATTCAAATTCTTGGAATAATAAACGTTTTGAAGTTATGTTTATAGGCAATATGTATAAGTATCAACAAAATAAATATTTGCTAAATATTCTTTTAAATACAAATCATTGTAAACTAGGCGAAGCTAGTTCTCATGATTTATTTTGGGGTATTGGTTTAAATTTGTATGATTCCAAAGCTATTTTGTCTTCAAATTGGTATGGGGAAAATCAAATGGGTTTACTTTTAACTAATATTAGATATTGGCTTTCACATTCTCTAATAACTATTTTATAAAAATATTTTCTCTATGGGACTTCAAGTATCTTGTTTACACCAATTTCATTGGATAGTACATTCAAGTGTTTTATTTACAACATTACAAACCTCTCATTGGTTATTATATTTAAGTGTTTTTAAAGAGTTTTATTTACAACATACCATATAACATCATTGGTTAAAATAATTAAGTGCTTTTCAAGTATGAGTGACCTTTGACTGTATATATATTTCGTTTTATTCTATCATTCTTCATATAATTTTTTCATAAGCTATATTAAAGACTAATAAATTGTTATTGCATTTTTAGGAATAATGCAAAGACATTGTTAAATTTTTATTGAAATTTTGTTTTAACGGATTTATGTAAGAATTTATTTTATCTATTTCATTGTCTAACAAATATTTTTTGCGAATATTGTATCTATTTCATTGTCTAAAAATTTTTTTTTGCGAATATTGGGGAGAGGAATGTACTATATGTCTTCTAGATAACAACGATTTTTATATTATTAATGAATGCGAATGCAAACCTCTTATATGTTCAGATTGTAGTTTTAAAATTAATAATAAATGTCCTTTTTGTCGTAACCCATTTTCTGATATTAATGCTTGTTCAACATCAACTACTACAAACTCTAATATTAATATAAATGATCATCAATGGTATATTGTGAATACAGATTCTTATGTTAATAGAACTTCTCAACAATATTGGGATATGACTGATACTCAAATTGAAAGGTTAGCCGTTAGATTACAACTACTACAAACTCTAATATTAATATAAATGATCATCAATGGTATATTGTGAATACAGATTCTTATGTTAATAGAACTTCTCAACAATATTGGGATATGACTGATACTCAAATTGAAAGGTTAGCCGTTAGATTAACAAATATTTTTTAAAAATGTTTTATTATGAATTATGGGGCGAACAATGTTCAATATGTTTACGTACTAATACTGATTATTATTTCAAAAATGAATGTCTATGTACATCTCTGATATGTTTATATTGTATCTCTAAACTTATTAAATGCCCTTATTGTAGGCATGATTTCACTTCAAATACATTTGAATTTATAGACTTTTTAGATAATCTAATACTTGAAGTTGTTAGTAAATTTGCAAATACTAATGATTTTTGGAATTTAACTAATAAAGAATTAGAAATATGGATATCTACTGTTATTAGAGAATTCTATTAATAATATATATATGTATTTTTTCTCTATTTCATTGTCTAAAAATTATCTCAATAATGTTTTATTGTGAATATTGGTGATAGGTATACTCTATATCCGTATTCAAACATCTTATATGTTCAGATTGTATATTTTTGTGTAAAAAAAAAAATGGATAGACAATTTCCATATCCGTCTGAAAAAAATGAGGATATTGTTCAGGATTTTAAAAATTATGTACAGTATAAAGAGGACTTGATTGAATTACGTGATAATGAACATAATATTACATGTGACAAATGTAAAATAAGTATTTCGTTAAAAATACAAGAGTGTAAAGAAAACGACTACAAATTAAATATTGATGCTTATACTGTAAATCCGTTCTTTCTTGGATATTCTTCCAAAAACTATAAAGGTGTATTAGTTCATGGTAAACTATTAACTGATACAGATATTCAATTTACAGAACGATATGAATTCGATTTCAACATAACGGCCAAAGAAGGAACAACTATATGTATACCATATAACAACAACGAAAATACCAATATGGACTAGGATGTCTACTACATCAATAGACTGGATGCTTGAAGAACATAATTCAGAATGTACTCTTGATAACATCATATACAGAACGGCTTTGATACATGCATTTCTCACACACTATGAAGAGTATGATGGTATGAGTTTCGATATTATTAGTAAAATACTAAACTCTAATTATTTCTATACATAATTTCTGTACAGTGTTGAATATATAAGTTGTTTGTTACGTGAAGAAGTCATACGTTGGTATTACAAGGATTTCAAAGATATTATTTTAGACAACAGTGAAGTACCTCAACTATTATTTAAGTGTTATCTTAAATATAATCAATTATTGGTACGTGATAATAATGATTCCGAAGACAAATTGTTTGATGGTATCGTTAAAGATCTACGAGGTTTAACGGTTTCAAAAGTTACGAAACACGTACATTGGGGTGATATGCAAGACTAAACAGTGTTATAAAATGTTTCAATTCTTTGAGATGTGGGGTGAAGAATGTACTATCTGTTTTCATCATACGGAATTTTTTTATATTAATGAATGTATATGCAAACATTTTATATGTATAACATGTATTGCACAATTAGATAAATGCCCATTTTGTCGTAAATGTTTTAGTTCTGATACTTTGGTATTTACAGATAAATATAGAATACCTGCACAGTCATCTACAAATAGTGATCAATTACTTTTTGTTCATTCTGAACAATATACAAATTTCTCAAAAAATGTACCATACTTTTTATATACAGAATTAAGACTCTTTGATTTAATTACAAATCCTGTAATAGAATTAAGTAATTTTCTACATATATAATGGATCCTTTTTTCGAATTATTGGGTGAGGAATGTTCTATTTGTTTAACTGATAAGGAAAATTTTTATTTTAAAAACCCATGTTTTTGCAAACACCTTATATGCCAAAAATGTATGGTTCAATTATCTAAATGTCCTTATTGTAGATTTGTATATAGTAATGTAATAATGAAATCTATTGTTGCTAATGCATATGTATATAGAATTACCGATTTATTATTCCCTTTTAAATCCATTTTACTTAATGCCGAGGAATTATGTTACTTAGCAGATAATGAATATCATCTATATGTAGCTGGATTTAGTCCTCTTTATCTTATTACCGATACATAAAATATTATAAGTATGAATAAAATAGTTATACCACCTGTATACGATGCTGTAACGATAAAAACGTTTACATCTTATAAACCTAAGAATATTATGTATTTTTTTCCACCTCTTGAATATGATTTTTATAGACAATTACTTAATGATGAAGATAATAATACAACATCAACTTTACATAGATTTAGTAAAGACCATTTTTCAATTATTTTTCCCTGTGATCCTATAATTAATGAAATTCGATTACATAAATTGTATAAGGAATTATACGGCAGTAGCTGTATAAATCCTCAATTGTGTAAAATCTGTATTAACATTAAACGTTTATATCATATGTATAAACATCAAATATATTGTGGTATATATTTTAATCCTAATTGTCAAAATTGTATAGATTATGCTAACATATATGGTAAAAATGATTGGTTTGTTGATGATTAATATGCTTTAATATTACTCTTAATCTGCGTTAGACTATAAGATATATCGAAAAGTAAAATCATTATGTAAATTATACAAACGTCTTTATTCATTGTGTTTTCCGCCATATAGAAAAAAAAACCCAATTTTGGAGACTTTGATATGCTTTTTTGGTATTTATTTGTTGACGGTTCAACGGATTCTTTCCTAGGACTTATTTGACGGGAATTTTTTGACTTTACACCGCGTCTACGCGTCTATAGTGACACCCTATACTACTGACCTATACATGTTTTCCTGAGCAGGCTTAGCCGACCTAAGTGGTTAACCAGTACTAAGCAATGTGTGTGAGGTGCCTTGCTCAATGACACTACATACATGGCCTGACCGTGGTCTGATATATGCATTCAATTCAAATCAATCTTTTCTCTCACATGAATCATCTGAAAAAATGGCGCCACAATATAGTGGCTGAATGATGTCCTAAACACTGTTGTATAAAACGATACGAGAGATAAGATGATCTGGCATGATCAATGCTCAGAACAATGAATACCGGCATCTCAAACATCCACATAGCCTGGGAACAGGCGTCGATATAGTTTGCCTGGTCAGTCAAATAAATACACTTTAACACCGATACTATTAATTGGGCCGTATTGAGTTTCTGATCATACCAGAAGTTAAAAAGTGAAAAATCGACAGACTGGAACCCAGGCTAATGCAATCCATACGCGAGGTTGACCCTTATGACCAAGCTCGATATGTCATTTTGCCAGAAGTTAAAAAGTGAAAAATCGACAGACTGGAACACAGGCTTACATCCACACAGAGCATATATATAGCTCACTTCAACGTCTGTGTCTCAATAATGTTAGTTTAATCATATGTTATTGCATTCTTTATATTCAATGTAGGCCTACAATATAACTCAAATGTACAAAACATGTTACGGATGAATTAAATAAGATATATGGTACAAACATTATCAGTATGTATATATACGGAGAAGTAAAAGAGTTGGGCCACACGTTTTAACAACATCCACACAGAGCATATAGATATCTCACTTCAACGCATGTGTCTCAATAATGACTTAAAGCTATGTTGCGCCGTTTTGCTATTTATTCGTTATTTATGGATATCAAAAAAGCATATTATGGATATCCATAAATGCTGAATAAATAGCAAAATGGCGCGCCTGGAATTATGCATATCCATAAATAGATTATTAGATATCCATAAATTGATTATTGGATATCCATAATTCTATTTTTGGATATCCATTATTCTATTTTTGGATATCCATATTTCGAGTTTTGAATATACATAATTCGATTGTTTGATATCCAAAAATCAAATTATGGATATCCAAAAATCGAATTATGGATATCTTAAAATAGAAATGGATATCCAAATATCTATTTTTGGATATCCATAAATAGCTTGGATTGTGGATATCCATATATCAATTTATGGATATCAAATAATTGAACTATGGATATCCAAAAATGGAATTATGGATATCCATACATACTGAATAAATAGCAAAACGGCGCCCCATATAAATCATTATAACTGAAAAGTATCCATAAATACGAAAGTTAGGTGGGTGGGTGGACATGTGTATGCCTTATCGTCCCCCTTGTTGAATCTGCGAATGGAATCAGGAAGACACATTGCACAATGTAGTGCTCTATTGCACACTAGTGCACACGTTCTATACAGTTACCGCAAAACCACACACCCTATGATAAATACATCTAGCTCGATTACTATATTGAATGACAACTTACTTAAACCGATGCGGTATAGCCTGAACAGTGCTGATGCACCGATAAACCAATACGCACGCATGCACGCACACATGTTATTGACATACATTGGAATATAATGTCTTGATTTCATTTTAAATGTCCTTGCACTAACATTTCTAAAATTACGATCAGGTGAGCTATGAAGAAAACCCGAAGGACTTTTATTTATTTTCAATATGAATATAACTTTAGACGTAATAACGGTTTAACAACACGTGTATGGTGTACCGCGTTTTGATTTGCTTGTGTAGAGTCAATCAATATTATAGTATTACTGTATTTCATTTGTTTTGAAATTGCTGCTAAATGTGCATGATGCATGCAACACTAAAGAACTCACTGGACTAGCTTTCTTACCTACTAAACTTGCGTATTGAGCGGATTGAATTAAGGTAATTTTAGTTCGTTTTTTTTTTTCAAACAAAAAGTGTCCATTAATTATAATATTATAAATATTTTATTCAAACATACTCTCCCAAATAATACACGTGTTGCATAAAACATAGTCACATACTTATAGTAAATACACAAAATACATAGTAAATACACAAAATACATAGTAAATACACAAAATACATACAAAATACATAGTAAATACACAATACATAGTAAATACACAAAATACATAGTAAATACACAAAATACTTAGTAATTACACAAAATACATAGTAAATACACAATACATAGTAAATACACAACATACATAGTAAATGCACAAAATACATAGTAAATACACAATATACATAATACATAATCATACGTTATTCACTCATTCTGGGCGTAGCTTAGCATGGGAACAGGCGTTGATATATTTTGCCTGGTCAGTCATATAAATATATTTTAACACCGATACCACTAATTGGGCCATAATGAGTTTCTGATAATATCAACGTTATTTTGCCAGAAGTAAATTAGTGTAAAATCGACAGGCCGGGTCTCAGGCTATGCGTAGCTGAGCCTTAATTAATGCGCAGGCCCGGGGGAAACCGGTATGAGTGTGTATAAGAGAAGTATGGGCTTGCTCCCCATACAGTTTGTCAATCGCTATATCGTCTTAGGTGCATTGTGGGTTTAAATGTGCTTTAAAATAACATTATTTAAGTATTAGAGCTACATATTTTAAGTTTTCATACAGAACCCAACATCGAACAATTTAGAGTTTAAAAATGTACGACATGTTTTGAAAATATCATTTGGGGTGATGTCCATGCCCGGGGCTACAGTGCCTCCGTGGAACTATGCCAATGCTATTAATTGATTGGTTCCACAATTTATCAGATACTTTATAGGTAGTGGATTGACGATTGAAGTGTTGTATGGGCATTCTCTTGGGTTCGAGCTCTGTCGTGTGGTGATTGGCGCTTCATTGTACCGGCTCAATCACGGTTGTCGTTCTTACGGCGGTGTTTAGGTCTATGGTTCATATTGCCACTTTTCTCGCTTGTGTGTTTTACGTTTATTTATCGTCGCTACCGGTTGCCCATATGAGCGACGCCTATTGTTACCACTGGACTACAGATCCGTCTGTACTTTTCTCGCTAATCCAATCACTCACTTATATACTGTAATGGTGTAGATATTATGATATAATATGTTCTTATCCAATTACCGGTTGCCCATATGAGCGACGCCTAGATTAGTAATTTTAGATTTTTGGAGGATAGTGCAATTATACAGAAAGAGACCCATTCCAGAATCTCCTCTGGTTCTTTCACATGCACGGTGTAAAGCACCGACACGAGACCTCGTTTTAACGTCCCATCTGAAAGACTGTTAATTTTATTAGGGTTAGACGGGGTTCGAACCTGCGATCCCTGGATTAGCAGTCTAGCGTGTTACCACTGGACTACAGATCCGTCTGTATAACTACTGAAGTTTTTAGACAATATTTCTTATATTCAGGGTCACTCTTCGAAGCTTTATATATCTGGTGGTGCAAAGAACAAACAAATAACTTAATAAACTGATCATTTATAATTATAAATATAAGTATTAGTTCTTGCAGTTTATATCTTATTTCCTATGAACGTTTTACTGGTTACTGTTTACATGTTTCATTATGCTATTTCATGTTTTAATTTGTTGAGGGCCTCGTGGTAGATTGACTTAATTGTTCAACTGAGTTCTCTCGTTAAATAAAGTATGTATGTATGTATTATTATTATTATTATTATCATTATTATTATTAGTAGTAGTAGTAGTATTATTATTATTATTATCATTATTATTATTAGTATTATTATTATGCTAGTGATCCGTTTTTAATGCCAGTAATTTGAATAAAACATGCTTAACAATCGAACATATCAATAACCTAACTATTTCAGCGTCTAAAGTATTAAGTTCAATGCGAGCTCTTAAATTCATGCTCAATAGATCCACTCTTAATCAGATTTACATATCCTATAAGTAAGTAATTTGTTTATTATAGTGACCTGTTTACATATTAGACAATATTTACATAAAAAAATACATATACATTATACAATTAAATACACCCGGCCCAATGGGCCTATAAGTCACTTACAAATATAATACTAGAAACATATCACATGATAAAACACATACAACATTATTTCTCTGACAAACAAAAATAGTCGATTATAGTAGTTATATCAAAACTAGAAATGTGGCCAAGGGACACAGTTGTTCCACTTCGTCTCTCCTCTGGAGAGTCTAGGACCATAAATCGGTCTTGTATAAAATATCACAGTGAGGTTTTAATAGAACTAAAGGGTTGAATTACCCGTACCACAAAATACGGACGGACGCACCGACGGACGGATGGACAAGAGCAAATGTATGTACCATCAAACTGGGGCACACACCATGGGACATAACTAGTCCATGTTTTATTGTGGCAATAATTATGAACCATAGACCCAAGTTTGGTTGAGCATAATACACAAAACAACAAATCAGATCATCTAGAAATACGGTTTCTTCTTCACGCTTTCACTAGATATTTAGACCTTTCTTGGATAGTTGGTAATCAAGAATACCATTTTGCTATCATATGTCATGCGAATACATTGTTCATTATAAACATCACCAAATATTTCATATCTAATATCTTCATAAAATGGGCAATTGGTCATACACTTTAGAAATAACACCACCTAAGGCCCTACCTGCACCTTTTGACAGGGCGTCACAGTTATATGAAAAATCGCGCTTTACATTGAAATATTACACCAAGGTATTTATATGTGTCAACAGTTTCGATAATATTATTTCCAACGGAAAATACACAGTCTTACTGTTTGGCGCGACCTTTCCGGAAGTGCATGCACATAGATTGTTCAGTATTAATGAGCACTCTCCACCGTTTGCACCAGTCATTAAGTTGGTTGAGCATGAGTTGCAGATCTGCTTCAAACGTCGCTATTAACACAATGTCGTCTGCGTATAACAACATAGATAATTTAGACTTTGGCAAGTCTATAATGCTCGTTATCGAACTCGTCATTATCCGAACTGTTCTACAAGATTTTGAAATCCTGATGCCATCGCTCTAACACTATATTCTCGTTATTAGAAATATTCCCCGAACTATCTATAGGTATACTATTGTTACTCCTTGGCCCAGTTTTTTAATTTTCTCCCAAAAGTCGTTCGGGTTATTCGTGGACATGTCTTCAATTTCTGTGGCAAAAGATTGCCCCTTGGAACGTTCCGCCCTGTTTAACTCACGATCAAAAAAACATTTCTAGCTATAGTGTACGTCTGGCGTTTCGCATTTCTAATACGTTTATTGTCATTACACCGCATATATTGTTATTCCTTTGACCGCATAACGTTTCATAAATTAGTCAAATTATTATTCCAATACGGTTTCGTATTTTTATAACGTTTACTAGAGTCGGTTGGGGAACTGTACTTTGGAATTTTAGAATTCATTTCAGTGATTATCACATCGCGTAAATTATCGTAAATCAAGTCAATGTTCTCCTGAGATTCTCTACACCTTTCAATATTCGAAATGATTTCTATAAGAGCCAATCTTGACATTTCACTATCCATGAAATCAGTCGGTATTTTATTCAACTTGTATCTAGGCCGGCAATCGTTTCCTTGATCCTATATGCGACCAATCTTGGAATATGCATCTGTAGTGTGGGATGGATGTACGGTATTCGAAAAACAATCATTAAAACGATTACTATATGAAGCAACACGTATAGTCACCGGATTAACTAGGTCTGCATCTATATAATCTCTAATACAAGAAATAGGTTGGGTATCATTATCAGACAGACGGACACATCAAAAACCTGTAATAGTATACAAAGATAAGAATGACATTCTCTCCGAATATTTACAAACTATATTTCCGCGTGCTATAACAACTACAAATATCTTACAATTGCGCGTAGAACCCAATTATACAGTACAGTCAAACCTGTGTTAGTTGTCACCTCTATTAAGCAGCCAGCCTGTATTAAGCAGCCAATTTCCAGATTCTCAAAGTGTTGTTTTATTATACATTTGACCTCTATTAAGCAGCCACCTGTGCTAAGCAGCCACTTTCTGCCATTCCCTTGACTGGCTGCTTAAGACAGGTTTTACTGTAATTCATTTCTACCCTCAGCTACCACTGCATTATGGAACCAATTTATTGTTGATTTACGCAACTCGACTTCTCTAAGTATATTTAAATCGAGATTAAAAGAAATGTTTAATGTACTAACGGTACCGCCGCATTTTCTAGTTGGCACTAGATTATTATCATTGCTCCACGCCCGTTTAAGAAATAAATGTAACAATTTAAATGATGATTTATCTAAAAACTATGTTTGAAAATAAATTCTAGAAGTGAATGTGCATTTCCAATTGAAAATGTCGAACACCTTTTCTTTCAATGTAATAAATATGTTGCGCCAAATAATTGTTTTATTTCACGATGCAAGAGTTTATCATCCACGTAATGTTAATATATTATTATTAGGTAGAGAGTCTTTGAACTACGAAGACAACATTGTAATTTCCACAGCAGTACAGAAATTTATTAAACAAACAAATCGATTTAACGTGTGTTTTACGTTTATTTATCGTCGCTACCGGTTGCCCATATGAGCGACGCCTCCTGAAGAGATTAGTTATTTTAGATTTTGGAGGATAGTGCATGATACAGACAGAGACCAATTCCAGAATCTCCTCTGTTTCTTTTACGTGCACGGTGTAAAGCACCGACACGAGACCTCGGTTTAACGTCCCATCTGAAAGACTGTTAATTTTATTATGGTCAGACGGGAGATCGAACCTGGGATCCCTGGATTACCAGTCCAGCGTGTTACCACTGGACTACAGATCCGTCTGTATCGATTTAACATTTAAATATTCCTTTATATTAAGTTTGCACGCACGCACGCACGCACGCACGTTATCTTTTATGCTTTCCAGTGAGCATTGTAGAGACATGAGGCTCCCGACAGGGGCAGTTAAAATGAATTATATTTGATTACACATATTATATTAGCCAACACTCAGTGGAAATCATTAAAGAAAAGGATTTGTGTTTATTACTGTAAGATAGGATTTTATTTCATCGAGTGATCACCGAAATATGTATTTCCACCAGTCCGTGGTGTTGTCCGTGGTGTTGTCCCGTGGTGTTCTCCCGTGGTGTTGTTCGTGGTGTTGTCCCGTGGTGTTGTCCCGTGGTGTTGTTCGTGGTGTTGTCCCGTGGTGTTGTCCCGTGGTGTTGTCCGTGGTGCTGTCCCGTGGTGTTGTCCGTGGTGTTGCCCATGGTGTTGTCCGTGGTGTTGTCCGTGTTGTCCCGTGGTGTTGTCCCCCCGTGGTGTTGTCCGTGGTGCTGTCCGTGTTGTCCGTGGTGTTGTCCGTGGTGTTGTCCGTGGTGTTGTCCGTGGTGTTGTCCGTGGTGTTGTCCGTGGTGTTGTCCCGTGGTGTTGTCCGTGGTGTTGTCCGTGGTGTTGTCCGTGGTGTTGTTCGTGGTGTTGTCCTTGGTGTTGTCCGTGGTGTTGTCCGTGGTGTTGTCCGTGGTGCTGTCCCGTGGTGCTGTCCGTGGTGCTGTCCCGTGGTGTTGTCCGTGGTGCTGTCCCGTGGTGTTGTCCGTGGTGTTGCCCCGTGGTGTTGTCCGTGGTGCTGTCCCGTGGTGTTGTCCGTGGTGCTGTCCCGTGGTGTTGTCCGTGGTGTTGTCCCATGGTGTTGTCCGTGGTGCTGTCCCGTGGTGTTGTCCGTGGTGTTGCCCATGGTGTTGTCCGTGGTGTTGCCCCGTGGTGTTGTCCGTGGTGTTGCCCATGGTGTTGTCCGTGGTGCTGTCCCGTGGTGTTGCCCATGGTGTTGTCCGTGGTGTTGCCCATGGTGTTGCCCGTGGTGTTGCCCATGGTGTTGTCCGTGGTGTTGCCCGTGGTGCTGTCCGTGGTGTTGCCCATGGTGTTGCCCGTGGTGCTGTCCCGTGGTGTTGTCCGTGGTGTTGCCCATGGTGTTGTCCGTGGTGTTGCCCGTGGTGCTGTCCCGTGGTGTTGTCCGTGGTGTTGTCCCATGGTGTTGTCCGTGGTGCTGTCCCGTGGTGCTGTCCCGTGGTGTTGTCCGTGGTGTTGTCCCATGGTGTTGTCCGTGGTGCTGTCCCGTGGTGTTGTCCGTGGTGCTGTCCCGTGGTGTTGTCCGTGGTGTTGTCCCATGGTGTTGTCCGTGGTGTTGTCCGTGGTGTTGCCCATGGTGTTGTCCGTGGTGCTGTCCCGTGGTGTTGTCCGTGGTGCTGTCCCGTGGTGTTGTCCGTGGTGTTGTCCCATGGTGTTGTCCGTGGTGTTGTCTGTGGTGTTGCCCGTGGTGTTGTCCCGTGGTGTTGCCCATGGTGTTGTCCGTGGTGCTGTCCCGTGGTGTTGTCCGTGGTGCTGTCCCGTGGTGTTGTCCGTGGTGTTGTCCCATGGTGTTGTCCGTGGTGTTGTCCGTGGTGTTGCCCATGGTGTTGTCACATTTCGGTAATAACTCGATGAAATAACATCCTATCTTACACTAATAAAGTTTAAATCAACACAAATATCCTCTGTTACTGCGACAAGTCACATACAAAAAGAGAACGTAACTTAGTATATACATTTTTTTTACCTCGATTGCGAAACAAGTATTTACAATGTTAGAGTAATTGCTCTCGAACCCTCGTTCCTGATCCACATCGGCACAAGGGAGAGAGAGAAAGGGCAATGTGGAATTTAAGTGCATTGCCTAAGTGCTCACTCATAACGGCTACAGCTGGGTACGAACTCATGGCATTTCGCACCATAAGCGAACGCGCTACCACGGTGCTATCACACTTTCAGAACAGAAGAGAACTTAATTTCATAGAAATATCACCCGAAATGTTTGCCGAGTCTGAATTGTTTATCTCTTAAAATGTAATGTGTCTCTTCAGAAACCCAAAGGCTTTTATTGTTGCTTTGAACGCATCGTAAAGGAAACCGTCAACATTTTCGAATTTTATTTTCTGTTTGCCTACTTTATATTCTGCGGATAACATGACACTGTGACAACTATTTTTAGGTGATTGTCTAGTGCATAGACTCATTTAATGAAATTAATTAGTGTTGAATTTCAACGTTGATTATTAAAAAACACAGGTACAGTCTACATCCGCTATATCAAAGTCGGTTATGTCAAATTCTCCGGTTGTCCGATCAAAGTCCCGTTTCAGACACTATCATTTTACAGATAACTGGCTCTGTTTATATCGAATTTCGTTAAGTCAAACTTCGGTTATGTCGAAGTATTTTGTTCGGTCCGACGGAATTCGACATAACGAATGTAGACTGTACTCGTATATCTGTGTGTTTCAGATGAGCACCGTCGAGCACGCATGCGTATCTCTTCTGATCCTGTCTTTCATATGCAACACTCGGTGCTACTGTTCCTGCACAACTAGACCTTCAACCTACGAGTACAACAGTATAGAGGGCGCTCGTTTAATTACGCGTCTCATACATCCAAACGTATGCGAAGCCACCATCGAACCAATAGTCACCGAAAACGCATTAAATATGACGTCAGAAACGTGTTGCTGTAAAGCATTCTGGAGACATGTTGTATGTACCATACTAAATCTCTTCTACAGTCGAGTTTATTTTATTTGAATAACTTTAGTTTGTACAAATTTAGTTTAGCTCTATTGCGAAACAAGTTCTTACAACTTATATTAACCACTCTCGAGACCTCATTCCTGATGGAATCCATCTCCACGAGGGAGAAAGAAGAGGCAACGTGGTATTTAAACGCCGGGCCTAAGGGCACACTCGTAAGGGCTCCAGCGGGGCTTGAACTCTGGACCTTTCGCACCTGAAGCGAACGCGCATCTACTGGGATATGACGACTACCATTTGAATAATTTCTTCTTCTTTCCTTCGCTTTGACTATTGATACTCGTCGCTACCAGTTGCCCATATGAGCGACGTCTACTGATATGAAGAGATTAGTCATTTTAGATTATGGAGGATATTGGATATTGCACTGATACAGACAGAGACCCATTCCAGAGTCTTCTCTGGTTCTTTTACGTGCACGGCGGTGTAAAGCACCGACACATCGGTTTAAAGTCCAATGAGCACTCCAATACACAGCCGCACAACCACTTTTGTTAGTGTGAACGTCCGTAATAAGAAATAGTTCCCGTGTAATGTTCAATGTCAGTTTCTGTTTGCTGTACAAATTAAAAACTACAGACAAAACAAATTCATTACAATATATTACTTAATAATTAACTGTTCATGATAGTCGGAAAATAGCTAATATACAAAAGTACATCTTACCGCGCAGGAATACGAAACGCAACTGGTTGCAGAGAAAATACCATCTTTCACTGTTTCAAAACGGTGTAAGATTGAGTTTTCTTTCACTGAGAAAACTGTTTCATTCATTGGAAAGCATAAAAATACATGCACATCATTGTGGGTTATAAAGTCAATAGTCAACTGTTTAAGTTCCAGCTATTATTTGTGGAGGAATACATCGGGTGACCGGCGAGCAGTATTTCAGGCCACACCTATGTAGAACCACCGACCTACCACACGCCAGCTGGATAGCTTATTCACACATAGTGAGATTCGTGCGTACAGCGGTGATGGGCAAACGGTTTGATGCCACGACCTTAACCACTCGACCACGGTGCCCCCCCCCACCTAATTATACAAACGTTTCTGTTTTTATCTATTTATCTTTTACAGTCGTCGCTAGATCAAGGAAGTCGCATTTACATCAAGACAATTTACTTCTGCGAAACGATAGAGTGCCCTGCAATGAGATTGAGACTGCTGCGGTGAAATGGCTTGTGTGCAAAAAGGGGTAGTGTGCAAAACATGACACTGCCGATATTTTAACAAGGCGTCCAAAACAGTGCTGACGTTGAATTGGCACCAATACCGATCCTATTCAACCACATTTCTTTAAACCAATCTCTTCTTCTCGTGCTCCGATTTGATAGTTCATGTTCTTGAACTTTCTTCAAATATTCATTTAAATGTTAACCTTTTTCTTTTAACATCCAAAACTACTTACTCACTAATACATTATTTCTTTCGCAATATAATTATCATGTTTAAGCTAAAACAATAAAATAAATATCATACTGTGTATAGTAAAGTTATACCCCTTGTATATCAACCGTGTGGCGTCCGTGGTCCAGTGGTAGAACATCGCAATTGGAATTGGGTTAGATATTCGGTCAGGGCATCTCTTCTTCTTCTCTGTTAATGGCTAACAGTCAACAATTGAGTTATTATGGCCATGCGTGGGGGGAGGGAGGTGTAGAAACGTGAGCTACCAAGCCTCCTCAGATACTATAATTCCACCAAAGAGAACACTGGTAGTGTGATAAAACAAAAGGTGAAAAAACATAACCTAACACCTTAAACCTTAAGCTTACAATATGTACATGTACATATACTAGAAGTGTGCAAAGAGAGGTAGTAGTTGTTAAGAACAAGATAAATACAGGTGTGTTCTGTTATGGCTTCATCATCGATGCAGCCAGCGCTGACTTAAATCCTGCGATAGAGTCAGCGCTGACTACATGAGATGGCAGTATGTTCCATTGAACAACTGTTCTCTGAAAGTATGAGCACTTTAAATAGTCAAGTGTTGTGAATGGAATGTGATATGCCAAATGGTGGTTGTCGAGCAAGGCACCTCACACACATTATTTAGTACTGGTTTACCGCTTAGGTCGCCTAAGCTTGCACAGTAAAACATGTCTAGGTCCTCACACGGGGTTTGGCATTAATGGATATACATTAGGGATGGCAACGAATATTCGGAAACAATTATTATATTGTCCTCCAAAATGTCACCCGCTCAGTCAGACGTTTGGAAATGCTTGACTCGCTCTGAGAATAAGAAAACTGCTAGGTGCAATCTATGCAAATTGGATTTATGACATTCGGGTACAATATCAATCTGAATAATCATTCATAAAACAGAAAACAGGTTAGTTTGGCAATTTTTATAAGAGTTTGAGTGATTTTGAGTTTTTGATAGAATTCTAGCAAATATTAGAATATTCGAGTACCTCCCCGATCGAATATTCGAATAGTTAAAATCGCTTTTGGTTGCCATCCCTAGTGTATATACATACAACGTCTGAACATTTTTGTTCTAGATATCCTATATGTTATGCTACCGGTGGACTTATATGTTCCCATATGTAGGGCTCTTCAGAAAATTCTAATATATTTGAAACGATGTGCGTTATTTGTCAGAGAACCACGTGGCCGAGTGGGCGTTGAATTTCGTTCAGGCTAAGACCGTTATAGGTTCGAATCGCACGTTGGGTGTTAAATTATGTCACGTGAGGAAGCTACCCAGCTGACTTGCGGAAGGTCGGTGGTTCTTTATTGTGTCTGCTTCTAATCACCTGACACTTACCCGATTATGTTGCCCCACAGCGGGCATCATGACTACCCATTCTCCTGACCTCTGTCCTGAGAGGAACCGCATCTCGTATTCATACTGGTGCACAAAGAGCCATTCAACTACGTTCCGGTGGATCCTGAACAATGAAGATGTTTAATAAGTAATCCTCCCAGAGAGAACGGAAGAAAGAAAGGCCCTCCTCAACGGTTTGTTGTAATAGTGTAGTGTATGTGGATTCGGACGTGCCCATACGTCACTGTCATATGCACATGTCAGGGTTCCTAATGCACCACCGAGCTACAGTGATATTACAATATCGTTAACATAACTTAAATTAATGTCCACTAATATAAATATAACTTGATTTAATGTCCATCGGAACTAATCAAATACATATTAGTTTGGAGTCTGCTCGCCTCGAAGACTTCTAGCATGTGAACAAAAGCGTCAGCGGTGAGCGGTGAGTTTGTGTCCGGAATGGTCAAACTCAAAGGCATAATCGTAAAATATCAATGTTATGTCAAAAAATGAACAGATGTCAGTCAGTGTATGTATGTATGTTCCATTAATGCCAAACCCCTCGGGGACCTAACATGTTTTACTGGGCAGGCATAGCCGACCTAAGTTCAATATACAATGAAATGTTCCAATGGCATATGATAAGTTGAAAGCCGATCGAGAACTTTTAAGAAGGTTGCTGCAGATAGTGACACCATTCTACAGCATGAACTTGAACTGTTTCACTAGCACTTGCTGGAACAAATCATATTTTATTTTCTACAAACTGTGCTGAATTTGTTGAGTTGTTAACACAAATTATTTATCTAGAATGTACTTCAGAGCAGTGAGATGAACACATTGTTCGATCGATATTCGAAGATAAACTCTATTTATTTTAACTATTTATTTCAGCGATTCTGTAAACCATGCGCTATCAATGGAGACTATAACGATACGGGGCGTAACTCTTACATTCATGAAAACTTAATCGATTTCGAAAAGCTAAACTATCTAAAAAAGGCTAGCATCACTTTCTAGGCCTATATCGGTAGATCTCTCCCGAACATTCTCCCCTTCTTGAAAAACTTAGATTATTAATATATGAGCGATGGCAACTGTCCAATATAAGTGCACACTATAACCATATTAGTGACAATATACACTTCAATATATATATATCGGTAGATCTCTCCCGAACATTCGCCCCTTCTTGAAAAACTTAGTGATAAATTTTTCAATACTATAACGTGAACTAAACTTTAAACCGCAAAATAGATTGTGACACTCTCATTTCTAGATTTAGCTCGATTATATTCTATTACAACATTCAAATATAGTTCTTGCTATCGATATTCAAAAGTTCATACAAATCGATTAAAAAATGTATGCCATTTTACACAATGTCTATGAATCTACCATATCTCATATGATTGTTCTGCATAAAAACTGTATTGAATTCTTTTTCAATGTAAATGTACTTTACGCAAATAAACTTCAAGTTATACATAGATTGTCATGGCATTTCATAGAAAACATGTAGTTTTATCAACAATAAAGACGACATCCTCTGTTCTCCGTGTATGTCAGCCGATCAATGTTCTATACCAGTAGACATCACTGGACACTGGTATGGTTGACGAGTCTTCTGACTGGATTCGTAAGTTGTCGATATTCTATAAGCTGCTCTAATAAAGAATGCCCAGGGGTTTATTATGCCCCTTTAACACGGTGCATTCTGAACTTAAACTTTTCACGAATACAAAACAAGAATGCCCAGGGATTTATTCTGCCCTTTACACACGGTGCATTCTTAAAGCTTCATAAGCTTAACACTTTTATACACAAATATATGTATTCTCGGTAGAGTCTGCTTTTTCTAGCAATCACATATAGTCGGTACTTGTATTCTGTAGTCTGCTTTTCTAGCAATCAGATGTATGTACGGTACGCGATATTACACATCTAGTTCAAGCGGACACACTTTTATGATTGGTCGGGTGATCTCCTTCCGGTCGACGAAGACTTTTGCAGTGGTGTCTGGTGACATGACAATCACGATATCATTGATTGCAACATCTGGTTGATCTCGATGCCACTTCTTCCTGGTGCCAAGGCTTGGAATCCACTCGCGTATCCAGCGTTGCCAGAAGTGCCGAACCAATTATTGGATCCTACGCCATCTCTTCTGTGGACTGTAATCGGTAGTGTCTACAGTGCAAGGCGCGAATTCTCCACCCGCCTGGTCGAATAGAAAGTGATTTGGTGTCAGTGGCGTGCTGTCACCCGGGTTTGCCGACTGGTACTTTAGTAGCGGTCTGGAGTTCAACAAAGCTTCTGCCCCTGTGAATGCAGTTGTAAGCTCCTCGTCTGTAACGTCTGCTCCATGTAATATGGCATATATGGCACGCTTGGCTGCTTTAATCATGGTTTCGTGCACACCTCCCCAATGTGGAGCTAATGGAGGGTTGAACTGCCAGTCGATTCCCTTGTCTGCTGTGCTGGTTTTAACGTAGTCTTTATCGATGGCACTAACTAGTTCTTTGAGCTCTCGATTTGCTCCGACGAAATTACCACCGTTGTCCGATAGCATTCTTTCTGGCAGGCCTCTTCTGTTTACCATTCTGTAAAACGCGTTGAGAAACGAACTTGTATCAAGCCCGTATGCGACTTCCAGATGAACAGCTCTGCTGGCTAAACACGTAAGCAGACACAAGTAGCGTTTTTCTCGACGTTTGCCCCTGCCCTGTACGGTGATGAATGGCCCCGCGAAGTCTACAGCTGAACTCGCGAATGCTCGTAGCGTCATGTTCAGTCTGATGATTGGAAGTGGCGCCATGATTTGTTGAGCTGGTCTTGCCTGGCGTCGACGACACTCCATGCAGCTCTTCTCTACTTCACGAATGACCTCCCTTCCATGGATAACCCAATAGTGATCTGATAGTTCTGACAACGTATGATTAGTCCCACAATGGTTTCCACGGTTGTGATAGTATCTCACTATAAGTTTTGTCAGCCAACTGTCTCTTGGTAGTATGACTGGATATCTGCAGTCGTAGGATAGAAATTCTGCATTCTTTAACCTACTATCACTTCTGATTACACCTTCATTGTCAATCTTTGGATTCAAAGCTCTCAGTGTACTCGACTTCGACACATTTCTACCTGCTCGTAGAGCCTTAAATTCTTCACTGAAACTGTCAAATTGAGCTTGTGCTATCAGTTGCATTTCAGCATCACTAAGTTCTTGAACCTGTAGTGGACCTTCGACTAGATTCTGTTTGCTGGTACGACAGTTTGTAATGAATCTGGATACCCACGCCGAAACACGCACTAATCTGCACCAACTCGAGAAGCGATCGGGATCTAGTCTCCAGCCAACTTCTGTAGGTGGATCGTCATTGACGTGATGCACAAACTGTGCCGATTTCTTCACTTCGTCTCCCCCATGCTGCGATTCACCGGCTGAACTATTTCCCACTTTTCTCTCTGGCCAGCATTGCGTGTCTTCCTTCAGAAAGTCTGGCCCATTCCACCACAGCCGGCTGTTGACTAAATCAGCAGCAGAAATTCCCCTGGTTGCCAAGTCTGCAGGGTTGGTAGTTGTTGGTACATATCGCCACTGTTCTGGTTCAGTGATTTCCTGAATATCACCAACGCGATTCGCGACAAATGGCTTATACGTGCGACTCTGTCCATGTATCCACCACAAAACGTTTGTACTGTCCGACCAGAACACGACACTATTTATATTCAAGTCGAGAGCTTTCACAACGTTGTATGCCAGTCTCAGCACGAGAATAGCAGCCATCAGTTCGGAGACGCGGTATCGATGTCGATTTTAGAGGAGCCACTCGCGTTTTGCTAGCTATAAACCGAATGTCTATGTTTCCATTGTCTAATTCATGTCGCGCATAGACCACAGCGCAGTATGCTTCAGACGACGCGTCTACGAATGTATGTATGGTCGATTCTTTATTGCTGCTGGCGAAATTCAAATTTCTGCTGATTTTTACATCGTTCAGTTCTGGTAACTGCGCGAACCATGTTCTCATTTTTGTCTCTATTTCACTGTCCAATTGGCTATCCCAGTCATATCCAGCTGCCCATATCTCTTGTAGCACGATCTTGCCAGTAATGATGAATGGCGATAGAAAGCCGATTGGATCAAACTGCTTGGCAAGTTTACTCAGGACAATGCGCTTGGTTAACTTTGTACTGTCATTCTCACTATTCACTTGAAATGAAAATACATCTTAATCAGCGATCCACAGCACTCCGAGTGTCTTTGTTGACGGCAAGTAACCTGAGTCTAGATTTACTTCCTTGGCTCTATCCGCAACTGGAATTTCATTCAACACTACAGATGAACTTGAGATCCACTTTCTAGCATGCATGTTGGCTTTACCCCACAATTCTGATAATTGGTGGTATAGTTCAATTCCTTTGATTTCTGTTTCAACCGAGTCCATACTGTCATCCATGTAAGTGGATTTCAACACTGTCTCTGATGCCAATGGATATTCAGTGCTGTACAATCTGGCATGATTCTGTGACACTAGCTGAGCCAAAAATGGCGAACAGTTTACACCGAACACTAAACTGTTGAATTCCATCACGTCTGGTTCTACTGCTGATTGCGATCGCCATAGAAACCGATGAAATGGCCGATCGCTCTCGATTATCCCAATGCGAAGATACATTTCCGCGATATCACATACTACAGCTACAGAGTGCTTTCGAAACCGTAAAAGTACATCAAACAAATCTGCCTGTAGCTTCGGACCCTGGTGTATGACGTCGTTTAACGATACGCTGTTGTACTTGGCTGACGCGTCGAATACTATCCGCACCTTCGTTGTTTCCTTTTCCGGTTTCACGACAGGGAAGTGGGGTAGATACCAGCCTTTCTCTTCCTTTGATTTCAACTCTGCTGCAGGTACACGACGTACGTAACCTTTGTCGACATACTTTTCTATTGTTTCATGATACATGTCTTTGACTTTTGAGTCTTTCTCTAGTTTTCTCTCGGTATTTTCCAAGCGTTTCATAGCCATACCAAAGTTGTCTGGTAACTTACTATCAGTGTCTTTCCATGGTAAAGCGACTGTATATCGATTGTCTTCACTATCTATTCGTGATTGTGCTTTTTCTAACACTTGGCGATCTATTTGTGAGATATGCTCACACGACTTCTGGCTTCCGGCACTATCGACATTCCAAAATTGCATCAAAATATCACTAATATCTTCATTTTCACTGTTATGACTATGATATGTGAACAAGCTGTTATCTAGAGCGTCCTCTGCATCTATCGGACCGATACACGTCCATCCTAGAGGTGTCAATCTTGCAGTAGGTTGCCCTGGCTGCCCTTGTATTTCGTGCAGCGAATAATGCAAGTCTGCGTAGTCCAGTCCAATTAGAATGTCAACTTTCGGTGTCGATTCAATGCATGGAAAGTCAATTCCTTGCAGGTGATGCCACTTTGATGAATGTTTGTTACAATCTATCGCTTTTAGATTTCCTGTGACATTTGTGGTTGTATTTGCATCCATTGTAATGTTAACTTGTCCGTTCACACTTCTCAATCCTATTCTCACCGGCATTGTCTCAAATGTCTCATTTTTGCCATTCAGTACACTAACCGTGACCAACTCTTTTTGACCTGTAATTCCTAGTTCGGGCCACTACGTCTGAGTTGACATATGTTTTTGTGCTGCCATCGTCAAGCAGCGCATTCACTCGAATGTGCCTATTACCATTATTCAATACAACCGGTACAGTTCTCAGTGCTATGTACTTGTGTTTACTGTGAGCTGTATGCACTCTTTGTTCAGTGTTTGTAGGTCTACCACTTCCAGTTGCACTCTGTTCTATTATACTGGAGTCATTGAGTTCAGTTTCATGTAGAAGCTTATGGTGGTTCTTCTTGCAACCGTCTATTCCACATTCTCTAGTACGATAACAGTTGTTTCCCATGTGGCTACTACCAAGACAACGATAGCACACTTTCAATTGTTTGGCTTTATCCCATTTGCCTACTGTGCTCAATGCCGCAAATGATGGGCAGTTCCAAATTCCATGGTCCCCTGAACAATGGGCACAGCTGTAACCCTTCTGTACCGTGTAGGAACGATTTCTGTCATTTTTATGATCACGATTTCTGTCACGATTTCTGTCACCTTTGTACTCACGATTTCTATCACTTTTGTTTTCAGCTTGTACATTGATACCTTTTACAGTTTCTGATGCAATAATCTGGAACCTGGATTCTAGAATAATCCATTCCCAACACTTCAACAGATTCAGTTTTGTCATTTTCATAAATCCAGCGATGGTATCTGGTCAGCATTGATTTTGGCATTTTTTGCTGCAGTTTATGATATAATGCTCCGTCACTTAAATCATCTAGTCGGTTGGCCTCTTTCATATTGATTACCGCCACATCTAGTAAGTCCGCAAACTTCTCGATACACGCAGAACTTTCAACGCGAAATGGAGGAAAATTGTCCAAGTCCTCTAAATACGAAGCAATTCTACGCCGCTCGCCGCCAAACTTACGGTCTAACCTTTCCTTAGCTGCCTCATATGCCGCTGCTGAGTGACCTAATTGGTTGATTGTATGAAGGGCTTCACCTGCCACATATTGGCGGAGTTGCAAGAGTTTGTATTCTCCGCTAGCCGGTACACTGTCAATGCATGCCATGAATGCCGCCTTCCAAGGTTCATACTGCTTTTTATCGCCACGAAATGTTGGGATCGAAACCCGTTTCATCTGTCGCCACATATCAGACCCAAGCTGCTGTGAGTGTTCATTTTCCATGCGACTGTTTCTGTTGCTCTGCACTGCTAACTTTTCAAGTGATTTACAAACGTTAGCATGTGTTGATGCAAACTGTTCTTCAATTACTTCCATTTCGTCTGTAGTATTTTCCTCACTGTCAATGTCATTACACTCTCTATACGCCATACATAGTTTGGCCATAACCGATATGGCTATTTCCTGCTGGTAGTCAAAGTTATTATGTGCCTCCCTGACATCATCCTTGTCAATGACTTCACTATCAATAGTTGTCATAAGTCTATTCCTAGCTCGTGTGAAAAGATTTTTCACATGAGCCTTCTCCTTCTTTAAATCTAACGCTAACTGCCGCTTTTCTGCCTCTGCCATTGTCTCAACGATTCAAAGTGGAAGTCTATAGCTATCTCTTCAAGTTTGTTCAATATATCTGGCACTATGGGAATTCACGACGGCACGTTATTCTATCCGAAGTTCAATGACTGTCCGAATTCTACTACACTTATTTCCGTCCGAATTTCGTGACCTTGCCTAATAGTTCCTTCTCAATGCATACAAGTATCTGGGTAGGTGTATACGACGATAATTCAATCAAATTCAGTCAATATCTATATATGGGACAACAATAGCGCTGTAAACGGCCAACATAAACTTCTTGTCCGAAAATACGCTGCTCCCTTCTCCGCTCTCAGTTTACAGACCCGCTGAAGACTGTCACTCGCCGATAATGTGAGCCTTCATTCATCGATACTTCAACCTCGCTCTGCTACCAATTGTTCGATCGATATTCGAAGATAAACTCTATTTATTTTAAC
Source organism: Archivesica marissinica (assembly GCA_014843695.1). Taxonomy (NCBI): domain Eukaryota; kingdom Metazoa; phylum Mollusca; class Bivalvia; order Venerida; family Vesicomyidae; genus Archivesica; species Archivesica marissinica. The sequence continues at coordinate 28,023,844 of CM026389.1, forward strand.
TATTTATTTCAGTGATTCTGTAAACCATGCGCTATCAATGGAGACTATAACGATACGGGGCGTAACTCTTACATTCTTGAAAACTTAATCGATTTCGAAAAGCTAAACTATCTAAAAAAGGCTAGCATCACTTTCTAGGCCTATATCGGTAGATCTCTCCCGAACACACATACATCATCATTGACGGACTTGTCAATTTATGGTAGTTGAAAAAAGATCCACGTACAATATTTATATCGATCTGAAGCATAGTTGACCTCTCCGAAGCAATCATTGTTCGTCCCCCGGTAATAATAACATGTTCATTTGTTCACTAATGCTTCCCTTGATATTATATACAGTGTATATTTAGTCTCTATGAATCAATCGTGAAAAATGATTTCTTTTAAATTAAAATACTGTATTTTAATTATATATGTTAAATGGGGGGGGGTGCAATGTACAGTGAATATTGATCATTGTGACCCTTAAAATATATTAATATATCAATGTCTGGAGATGTAATCTTGTTGAGGACATTAAGCTCTTCATTTTGAGTGGTTATATATTACTGTATGATGAATACTTACCGTTTGATAGGAGTTTCTCCTCCACCCACCTATAATCAATAATTTTGGGCAAGATTAGCACACGGTTTAATCCTTTTATTCCCACTTGCTGTTGTCCAGTAGTACTCTTATTCCCACTTCATAGGTAAATGACCATTCCAAATTTTTGGCGAATGCACAAGTTCAAATTGAGTTTGTCCGTAACAAACGCGGTGGACAAAGTCTTGTTGTTGGTGGTTACAGGTTCATGGTATGTACATATATAATTGCTGCCTGCGTGTCTGTCCGTCCGTTTGATTGTATTTGATCTTAAACACTCTTAAACGCACTGCAACACAAATCCTCTTATTCCCACACCCGTGTTTACCTACTTTTATATAAGTGGGAACAATAGGACTACACCTAGCACACATTGTATGCTTAGAAGCCCCACTATTCATATCCAAAATGCCATATCTGGATCACTTAATTTTCAAAAACCTCCTTGATATGGACACTGTATACATCAAGTGTAAAACAGGTTTATATTACAGTACAACATTATGATTGCGGGTTAAATTTGAACATTCGGTGAAATTTTGGGATTTGCAGGCTCAAGTGACCTTTCAGCCCCCTGCAAATTGGTCCTGTATGGATCCCTCATTATTCGTACCCTAATGCCCATATTAGATTCATATATTTTTAATAAACTGCCTTGATATGGATACGGTGTGAATCAAGTGTAAAAATGGTTTAGTTTAAGGTATACCATTGTGTTTAGGGGTTATTTTTTAACAAACGTGATATTTAGAGATTTGCAGGCCAGCGTGACCTCTCAAACCCCTGTGACTCTTATAAAAAATCCATAATTGTTTGACATAATTCATCTTGTAGTGGACATAATATCATTCTGAGTGGTTATTTATTATTTTATGTTGAAAACGTACCCTTTTATGGGAAATTTGTCTTCCCCCTACCCCTAAATTTCAATGTTTTGCCGTATTAGCAAATTTCTGAACATGTGTTAAAATTGGCGGATCCTGGTAAATGAGTTTTATACATCCATCCCTGGGCATGTGTACCATTCTATATATATGCTATGTGTGGTGGATGTACCACCCTGTATACATCCATCCTGGGCATGTGTACCATTCTATATATATATGCTATCTGTTGTGGATATACCACCCTGTATACATCCATCCTGGGCATGTGTACCATTCTATATATATATGCCATCTGTGGTGGATGTACCACCCTGTATACATCCATCCTGGGCATGTGTACCATTCTATATATATATGCCATCTGTAGTGGATGTACCACCCTGTATACATCCATCCTGGGCATGTGTACCATTCTATATATATATGCTATCTGTTGTGGATATACCACCCTGTATACATCCATCCTGGGCATGTGTACCATTCTATATATATATGCTATATGTGGTGGATGTACCACCCTGTATACATCCATCCTGGGCATGTGTACCATTCTATATATATATGCCATCTGTGGTGGATGTACCACCCTGTATACATCCATCCTGGGCATGTGTACCATTCTATATATATATGCTATCTGTGGTGGATGTACCACCCTGTATACATCCATCCTGGGCATGTGTACCATTCTATATATATATATATATATGCTATCTGTGGTGGATGTACCACCCTGTATACATCCATCCTGGGCATGTGTACCATTCTATATATATATATATATGCTATCTGTAGTGGATGTACTTCTCTTTCACAAAATGATTTCTCAGTTCTGTATCTCTACTAATTTGGCCATATTGGTGATTCTACAACTATTATTGGCGGAGGAAAACCCCGGGTGCGCCTTTGAACAGTATTACAGGCCCAAACGGGCACCGAGTAGAGCCACAGACCTACGAGAAGCCAGTTGGATAGCTTCCTCACTTGAAATAATAATTCAACTCCCCTAGTGGGCTTCGAACCTACATCTGTGACATTTTTTTGCTATGGCAGATCAGGTACAGTTTCCTCAAATAAGTCAGTCTGTCACCCTGTTGATCTATGGTGTCAACCATGTCCGTCTTTGTTGACCTATGTCAGGGTATGTCCCCATATCACAACCCGTCGGATTACCATGGACTAGTTATTTAAGCAGTAGTCAATGAGGTTGGTCCATGTACACCTACGATTAACAATCTCAAATCGACCTGGGTGAACTAACATGAACTAGTTAAACACGGAAGTAAGACGAATTCCTGTAATTGCTATGAATCCATTTCGGGAATTGAAATTACCTTAAAAAACCAATAGTACTGATTATTAATATATGAGCGATGGCAACTGTCCAATATAAGTGCACACTATAACCATAGTAGTGACAATATACACTTCAAATCAATAGAAAGGTAGAACATAACCTACATGCAGCTATTCTCCTTCGTGTGTGTTTTACGTTTATTTATGGAGTTTGTACGGAACATAATGACGTTTGTACCGAAGATAATGGTGTTTGTACCGACTATAATGGAGTTTGTACCGAATATAATCGAGTTTGTACCGAATACAATGAAGTTTGTACAGCAAACAATGAAGTATGTACCGAATACAATGAAGTTTGTACCGAATATAATCGAGTTTGTACCGAATATAATGAAGTTTGTACCGAATATAATCGAGTTTGTACCGAATACAATGAAGTTTGTACCGAATACAATGAAGTTTGTACCGAATATAATCGAGTTTGTACCGAATATAATGAAGTTTGTACCGAATATAATCGAGTTTGTGCCAAATATATTGATATTGGTACCGAACATATTGTGCAGAGTGCTTATGGTCGTTGACTTCAAATGAAATGCGCTTTACCGATGCAGGCTCGAATCCCATTGGGGGTGTCGAATTATTTAATGTTGGGAAACTATCCAGGTGACTTGTTGATTATGCTCGGGTGCCAGTCCGTGATTGAAACGCTGCTTGGAAGGGTACCAGTGGTCTTCCTTCACCAATAATATCTGGCGAGTCGGTGTTGGTCCGACATTAAACAACCAAAACAAACAAACATACTTCTGGTATTATGCGAGGCCAGTAGATTCAACGTCATGATACACAACCAAACCCAATGAACCCGGAGACATGGTCTCCTAAACCCATTAGGCTGTCCGATTAGTGCAGTGGTTAGCGCGCTCGCTTCTCACCAATGCGACCCGGGTTCGATCCTCGGACAGGGATGTATGTGAGATGGTACAATGGTCGCCAGATCGGACAGGTGGGTTTTCTCCGGGTACTCCGGTTTCCTCCCACATGAATGACCACATATACGCTTTCATCCGCGCCAACGAGAGTGATTAATATAAGTTGTTAAAACTTGCTTCGCAATCGTTGTAAAATAAATAAAGTATACAATAAACCCATACAGTAACATCCGGTGTAGCGTTTATTTGTGACCTCCATCGGAAACTGGCCCCGGTCATTATTCGCTATAAAAAAGTGACTCCCCTCTATAATATTTTGATTTGACTCCCCTCGTAGGAAAGTGACCCCACACACTGCAAGGTCATATCTTGACAATCGTTAAGTTCATTGGTGACCACATATTAAAACCTGGCGTATTTTATGACCACCCTTGGTCAGCTGCATGCAGTCAGTGGCGTAGCTACAGTTAGGCCATTAGACCTGGGCACATCATTTCCACAGGCCTAGTGAAATGAATTAATTTGTCTCACAATTTATGCCCAAATATATAATTATTTTACCAACTCACCACAGACGTTCTATAACTTAAACATTTTTAGGGAGACCATGTCCCCGGACCGCTTGCCTTTTCTGCCTGCACATCGGAATGACTCTAGCTACGCCCCTGCATTATATGTGATTTGTGGGTAATTATGCTCAGGGCAGGGCCGCGTAGAGTACGGTACCCTAGTACATAAATCATAGACTGTGGGGAAAGGCCTGGTGTTGTACAGCGACACTATAATGATCTGGTTGTACCCAGGACAGTGCCTAAACGTACTAAGTGCTTACATTGGCCTTGGGAAAGGTCTGATGCTAAAATAGACAGTACTTAATCAACGTTGGCCGGTCGATTCGAGGGGCGGTTTAACCAGGTAATCCAGGGATCGCAGGTTCGATCCCCCGTCTGACCCTAATAAAATTAACAGTCTTTCAGATGGGACTTTAAACCGAGGTCTCGTGTCGGTGCTTTACACCGTGCACGTAAAAGAACCAGAGGAGATTCTGGAATGGGTCTCTGTCTGTATCATTGCACTATCCTCCAAAAATCTAAAATGACTAATCTCTTCAGGAGGCGTCGCTCATATGGGCAACCGGTAGCGACGATAAATAAACGTAAAACCATCGGATCGTCCCATTACAGACGGATCTGTAGTCCAGTGGTAACACGCTGGACTGGTAATCCAGGGATCGCAGGTTCGATCCCCCGTCTGACCCTAATAAAATTAACAGTCTTTCAGATGGGACGTTAAACCGAGGTCTCGTGTCGCTGCTTTACACCGTGCACGTAAAAGAACCAGAGGAGATTCTGGAACGGGTCTCTGTCTGTATCATTGCACTATCCTCCAAAAATCGAAAATGACTAATCTCTTCAGGAGGCGTCGCTTATATGGGCAACCGGTAGCGATGATAAATAAACGTAAAACACAACAGATCGTCCCATAACAAGCTTGAAAAGGTAGAATGTTCATCAATTCTGAAGTTTCTAAAGAACGGAATTTATCCATTAGGTCTCAAAATTAGTAAAACTAGAAAGAGGAACTTTCGGCTTAAATGGCGCCTTTTCAGGCTGAAGCTGAGACGTTGTTTTACAGTAGTAAGAATAATGTAGATGCAAGACTGAAACGTATAAAGAAGGGGAACACGAGAACGATTATTGAAAATACGCATTCGCCAGAACATGGCGGACATCTCAGCTTTCATTGGTATATCTAAGTACTTGTGGTACACCATCAGGTCATTCACCCAGCTTAATAAATGAATGTGCTAACCAACATGGACCTTCCCTAAATATATTGAACCACTTAGATACCCAAAAGGGCCCTTCCTTACTCCATGTAAGTAATGGGTACTTCACCAGATAGTCTAATTAAATACTGAGGTGCCCCACTAGGCCCTTCTCTAGCCTATGGAAGCAATAGGGTAATCCACCAGGACCCTTCCCTAAGTATATTTAAGCATGCGCCCTGGGTTACCCCGCCAAGCCATTCCATGGTCATTATAAAAATTGGGGTACACCACCAGACCATTCCCTAGTATACTATAGTATTGGAGTACCACCACCAGGTCTTTGTTTAAAAAACCCAGGTCTTTGTGTGGTACTTTATAAGTATTGTGGAATCCCCAACAGGCCCTTCCATAGTCTATTAAAGCAACGGGGTAACCCATCCGGACCGTCTCAAGTCTATTTAAGCACCGGGCTTCTCCATCAGCTGATGAACGTCACCAGACCCTATCCTAGCGCATTTATGTACTGGTGTTCCCTACCAGGCCATTCCCCCAACCTAATTTAGATATGTTGAACATATATGCTCTGTGACGAACATACGGTCGGACGTATAGACAGTCAGACGGACGAACGACCTATTACTTATTACTAATAATATACATGTATATCTTCTTTTGAGTGCGGAAGAGAGATGGAATTGTGATGGGAATCATTATTTTACGGGGGTCACTTCTTTACAGGTGGTGTCACTTTTCTACGTCTGGGGTGGCAGGCATTTTACGACCGCGGAGTCATTTTTTTACAGCGAATAATAACCGAATAGTCACTTTCCGAAGGGGTCAGAAATAAACGTTACACCGGCATACCCTACATTTACGCGAGTATGGTCATTGTCCTGATACTCCGAGAAACTCCAAAAACAAACATACCCGATATAGTCGGCATTTTAATCAAGGGTGTATTAAGAAATTTATTTATACATTTTACTACTAGTTTGCTCGATTGTGTGAATGAATTATGCGGTTGAAAATGTGTCATAAATCGGTAAATGATGACTGGGCTGTACTATGTACTCCTATACCATGCCAACAAACCAAATAACAGTGAAACAGCTTTAAAGTGAGAAGGTGGAAAACTTTAAGGGCGATTCCAAACAACTGTACAAGTTGGTTTCCGAATTAACAGGGACAAAATCTGAAAATCCGATGCCTTCCGAGGAAAGCAACATTTCATTGGCTGAAAAATTTGTTGATTTCTTCATGGATAAAATTGGCAAAATCCGTGAATCCCTTAAAGACTACGAACGTTATGTACCAGCAGAAAGAGACACTCCATCTATAGAAACATTCCAAGATCTTGATAGCGAAGAAGTAAAAAAGCTTATAATGGAGCTTCAGACAAAATCATGTGAACTTGATAAATTGCCAACCAGACTATTGAAAATGCATCTTGAGGAATTACTTCCTTTAATTATCAACTTGGTGAATTTGTCTCTTAGGCAAAGCAATTTTCCCTGCAAAGTGGAAACATGCAATAGTTCGACCACTATTAAAAAAGGCGGGACTTGAGCCTGTACTGTCCAATTATCGTCATGTGAGCAACCTAACATTTCTATCTAAACTCACAGAAAAGGCAGCCTTGTTTAGATTAAACGATCATGTCAGTAAAAACAACCTTCTGCCGAAGAACCAGTCTGCGTATAGACGCTATCACTCATGTGAAACTGCACTACTCAGGTTAGTGAGTGATCTACTAAATGGCATGGAACACCAAGAAGTCAGTGTTCTCATGGCATTGGACTTAAGATCGACTCTTATCTAAGACCACGCAGCTGTAGTGTCACTGTCGACTCCGCCGTATCAACCCCACGTCCACTACAGTGTAGCGTCCCCCAGGGTAGCTGTTTAGGGTCCTGGCTCTACTTGACTTATGCCGGAACATTGTTCAGTGTAATCCCTCAGTCAATTTCATTATATGGATTTGCAGATGATCACATAGCTAACAAAATGTTTAAACCAACATCTGAGGATAATGAAAAACAAGCTATCCAAGAACTTGAAAATTGTGCTTTAAACATCGATAACTGGATGAAGCAAAACAAACTCAAAATGAACTCATCAAAAACTGAATTCATCTTATTTGGGAGCAGACATCAACTCAAAAATTGCTCAGTAACAGAACTTAACGTTGCTAGTGACACGATCAAATCGATGAGCTGTATAAGGTATCTTGGTGCATATTTAGACGAGAATCTCCAGTTTTAAAGATCACATCAAACAAAAATGTCAGATCGCAATGTTCAATTTTCTCAGAATAAAAAATATTAGAAAATACCTTACCAAAGAAGCAACTGAAATTCTGGTGTTATCACTTGTCATCTCGCATCTGGATTATTGCAATGGAATTCTATTTGGTGTTCCCAAATGTGATATCAAAAAAATGTAAAGAATACAAAATATGTGCGCTAAACTTGTTTTAAAGCTCAGGAAATATGATAGTTCAAAACAAGCACTGTACCAACTTCACTGGCTTCCCATCAGGGCCAGAATTGAATTCAAAATTCTTACTGTAATGTATAACTGTTCAAAAGGCCATGCCCCTGCGTATCTTACCGAGTTATAAATTGAAAAGGTACCAAGACGTAGATTAAGATCTTCAGATGTTACTGGTTGTTATGAGGTACCGTATAACAAACAACACACATTTGGTGACAGGAGCTTCAAAACAGTAGGGCCACAGCTATGGAACACTTTACCCGTAGATTTGAGAAACTTGGATTCTGTAGAAACGTTTAAGAAACACCTTAAAACATTGTTCTTCAGAATATTTCATTCATGGTTTTAAAACATTCATGTATTGACAGACTGAACAGGATAGTTGTAGAATTAGTGTAGTGTTAAAAAAGGTTTTAGAAACAATGATATAATTTACCAAAACTTATGCTTATAATAATGATTGATCAAATATGTGTTATTGTGTGGTAACATAATTATTTTTAGACCAATGTCTTTTTGTAAATAACGAGAATTTTGTTCAGGTTTTTATGTAAGTACATGTCTATATATTTATTTTACTTCTATTGTACAACGCCAGTGAATATACTATGTGTAAAATTAGGCGTTTTATCAAATTAAACAGTTTCAGTTTGTATGCGAGTTTTCCGTGCTGTATGCGAGTGTCCCGTGCTGTATGCGAGTGTCCCGTGCTGTATGCGAGTTCCTCGTGCTGTATGCGAGTTCCTCGTGCTGTATGCGAGTGTCCCGTGCTATATGCGAGTGTCCCGTGCTGTATGCGAGTGCCTCGTGCTGTATGCGAGTGTCCCGTGCTATATGCGAGTGTCCCGTGCTATATGCGAGTGTCCGGTGCTATATGCGAGTGTCCCGTGCTGTATGCGAGTGCCTCGTGCTGTATGCGAGTGTCCCGTGCTGTATGCGAGTGCCTCGTGCTGTATGCGAGTGTCCCGTGCTGTATGCGAGTGTCCCGTGCTATATGCGAGTGTCCCGTGCTGTATGCGAGTGCCTCGTGCTGTATGCGAGTGTCCCGTGCTATATGCGAGTGTCCCGTGCTGTATGCGAGTGTCCCGTGCTGTATGCGAGTGCCTCGTGCTGTATGTGAGTGTCCCGTGCTATATGCAATTAGAAATGATGTTTATTTTGAAATCATTACATACGGAATTCTGATCCTACGAATTAGTTGTTGATTTTATAATTATTTTATTGAATTATTGATAATGTTAGTAAGAAAATGATTGCAAATTGAATTTTGAATGAATTTACGTCAGTTTCCGTTAATAGTTTATCGGTAGAGGATAATTGAGTCGTATACGACGTCTGTTAATTAGTTGAAAAAATCGAATTATGTGTCAAATAATTGGAAAACAATTATACAATATAATAGGAAATTGTGTTCTGCAGAAATGTCTTCTTGCACCGATTTATTGTCGCTTTAGCCGATTTAGATAGAATATAATGTCTGTGCGGAGGCGTGAACTATGCTAAAATTGTGGTGCAACTTATTAAAATCCAATGACATAATATGTTACTCCTATGAATAGACACAGGCACAGGTGTTGCATTACATGTACTAAACAAACAATTAGAATAGAGACATAAGATAGTTCAGACGGAAGTAAATTGTACGATGATTTTACAGCCAATTCTCAGATCAGCATTTTGTATGCTTAGAATATGGAATTAATCCATTTCGTATAGAAGTCGGAAAGAGCGGTAACCTATTAATCGATATACGGAATTGTCCAGTGTGTGCTGTTATAGAAGAAAAAGGTCATATATTCTATGATCACGTGATCACAGGTCATCTTACAGAATGCTTGTTTATATGTTATGTTATATTTCGGGTTTTACGCCTGCATCAGCACCATTTTGGGCTATATCGCCGGCGGGCAGCTTACCTACAGCACCTTTCCTGGGCAGGCTCCAGCGGTTAACCAGTACTTGGGTGCACCAACCTCCGTAAGAAACTGCAAACTTTTTCATATAAATGAGACACAGCCTGAGGGGGGCTCGAACCCGTGACCATCAGTGATAATAGGTTACAGTGGTATACAAGTCAGCGACCTTAACCACTCGACCACGGAGGCGGACGCTTGTTTATATGAAAATGATTTTGTGAACAAGTCGTGCAGAAATCTACTAATGTAGCCATACCAAAGATTGTTGCTAAGACTTGTTCATTAAAGTCACATCCTGCTAAAAGGCTTACGGACACTGTATGCGAGTGTCCCGTGCTGTATATGAGTGTTACGCACTGTATGCAAGTGTCCCGTGCGGTGTATTTAAGTGTCACGTGTGGTATGCGAATGTCCCGTGCTGTATGCGTGCGAGTGTCTCGTGCTGTATGTGAGTGCCCCGTGCTGTATGTGAGTGTCACGTGCTGTATGTGAGTGCCCCGTGCTGTATGTGAGTGTCTCGTGCTGTATGTGCGTTTCCCATGCTGTATGCGAGTTCCCCGTGTTCCCCGTGCTGTATGCGAGTGTCTCGTGCTATATGTGAGTTTCCCGTGCTGTCTGCGAGCGTCTCGTGCTGTATACGAGTTCCCCGTGTTTCCCGTGCTGTATGCGAGTGTCTCATGCTATATGCGAGTTTCCCGTGCTGTCTGCGAGTGTCTCGTACTGTATGCGAGTTCCCCGTGTTTCCCGGGCTGCATGCGAGTGTCTCGTGCTATATGCGAGTTCCCCGTGTTTCCCGTGCTGTATGCGAGTGTCTCGTGCTATATGTGAGTTTTCCGTGCTATCTGCGAGTGTCTCGTGCTGTATGCGAGTTCCCCGTGTTTCCCGTGCTGTATGTGAGTGTCTCGTGCTATATGCGAGTTTCCCGTGCTGTCTGCGAGCGTCCCGTGCTGCAGGCGAGTTGCCCGTGCTGTTGTCCCGTGCTGTATGCGGGTGTTCCGTGCTGCATGCGAGTGTCTCGTGCTTTATCCGGGTTTCTCGTGCTGTATGCGAGTGTCTCATGCGGCATGCGAGTGTCCCGTGCTATATGAGAGTGTCTCGTGCTGTATGTGAGTATATCGTGCTGTATGCGAGTGTCTCGTGCTGTATGCGGGTGTCCCGTGCTGTATGCGAGTGTCCCGTGCTGTATGCGAGTGTCCCGTGCTGTATGCGAGTGTATCGTGCTGTATGCGAGTGTATCGTGCTGTATGCGAGTGTCCCGTGCTGTATGCGAGTGTATCGTGCTGCATGCCAATGTATCGTGCTGTATGCGAGTTTCAGGGGCTGTATGCGAGTTTCTCGTGCTGTATGCGAGTGCCCCGTGCTGTATGCGAGTATCTCGTGCTGTATGCGAGTGTTTCGTGCTGTATGTGAGTGTCTCGTGCTGTATGCGAGTGTCTCGTGCTGTATACGAGTGTCTCGTGCTGTATGCGAGTGTCCCGTGTTGTATGCGAGTATATCGTGCTGTATGCGAGTGTCCCGTGCTGTATGCGAGTTTTCCGTGCTGTATGTGAGTGTATCGTGCTGCATGCGAGTGTCTCGTGCTGCATGCGAGTGTCTCGTGCTGTATGCGAGTGTCTCGTGCTGAATGTCTCGTGCTGCACGCGAGTGTCTCGTGCTGTATGCTAGTTTCCCGTGCTGTATGCGAGTATCTCGTGCTGTATGCGAGTCTCTCGTGCTGTATGCGAGTTTTCCGTGCTGTATGTGAGTGTATCGTGCTGCATGCGAGTGTCTCGTACTGTATGCGAGTGTCCCGTGCTGTATGCGAGTTTTCCGTGTTTTAATCGAGTGTCTCGTACTGTATGTGAGTGTCTCGTCATGTATGCGAGTGTCTCGTGTTGTATGCGAGTTTTCCGTGCTTTAATCGAGTGTCTCGTGTTGTATGCGGATGCACCGTGCTGTATGCGAGTGTATCGTGCTGCATGCGAGTGTACCGTACTGTATGCGAGTGTCAGGGGCTGTATGCGAGTTTCTCGTGCTGTATGCGAGTTATCCGTGCTGCATGCGAGTATCTCGTGCTGTATGTGAGTGCCCCGTGCTGTATGCGAGTGTCTCGTGTTGTATGCAAGTGTCTCGTGTTGTATGCGAGATTCCCATGCTGTATGCGAGTATCTCGTGCTGTATGCGAGTATCTCGTGCTGTATGCGAGTATCTCGTGCTGTATGCGAGTATCTCGTGCTGTATGCGAGTATCTCGTGATGTATGCGAGTGTCTCGTGCACAATGCGAATGTCTCGTGCTGTATACGAGTGTCTCGTGCTGTATGCGAGTGGCTCGTGCTGTGTGCTAGTGTCTCGTGCTGTATGCGAGTGTCTCATGCTGTATGCGAGTGTCTCGTGCTGTATGCTAGTTTCCCGTGCTGTATGCGAGTATCTCGTGCTGTATGCGAGTGTCTCGTGCTGTATGCGAGTTTTCCGTGCTGTATGTGAGTGCATCGTGCTGCATGCGAGTGTCTCGTACTGTATGCGAGTGTCCCGTGCTGTATGCGAGTTTTCCATGTTTTAATCGAGTGTCTCGTACTGTATGTGAGTGTCTCGTCATGTATGCGAGTGTCTCGTGTTGTATGCGAGTTTTCCGTGCTTTAATCGAGTGTCTTGTGTTGTATGCGGATGCACCGTGCTGTATGCGAGTGTATCGTGCTGTATGCGAGTTTCCCGTGCTGTCTGCGAGTGTCTCGTACTGTATGCGAGTTCCCCGTGTTTCCCGGGCTGCATGCGAGTGTCTCGTGCTATATGCGAGTTCCCCGTGTTTCCCGTGCTGTATGCGAGTGTCTCGTGCTATATGTGAGTTTTCCGTGCTATCTGCGAGTGTCTCGTGCTGTATGCGAGTTCCCCGTGTTTCCCGTGCTGTATGTGAGTGTCTCGTGCTATATGCGAGTTTCCCGTGCTGTCTGCGAGCGTCCCGTGCTGCAGGCGAGTTGCCCGTGCTGTTGTCCCGTGCTGTATGCGGGTGTTCCGTGCTGCATGCGAGTGTCTCGTGCTTTATCCGGGTTTCTCGTGCTGTATGCGAGTGTCTCATGCGGCATGCGAGTGTCCCGTGCTATATGAGAGTGTCTCGTGCTGTATGTGAGTATATCGTGCTGTATGCGAGTGTCTCGTGCTGTATGCGGGTGTCCCGTGCTGTATGCGAGTGTCCCGTGCTGTATGCGAGTGTCCCGTGCTGTATGCGAGTGTATCGTGCTGTATGCGAGTGTATCGTGCTGTATGCGAGTGTCCCGTGCTGTATGCGAGTGTATCGTGCTGCATGCCAATGTATCGTGCTGTATGCGAGTTTCAGGGGCTGTATGCGAGTTTCTCGTGCTGTATGCGAGTGCCCCGTGCTGTATGCGAGTATCTCGTGCTGTATGCGAGTGTTTCGTGCTGTATGTGAGTGTCTCGTGCTGTATGCGAGTGTCTCGTGCTGTATACGAGTGTCTCGTGCTGTATGCGAGTGTCCCGTGTTGTATGCGAGTATATCGTGCTGTATGCGAGTGTCCCGTGCTGTATGCGAGTTTTCCGTGCTGTATGTGAGTGTATCGTGCTGCATGCGAGTGTCTCGTGCTGCATGCGAGTGTCTCGTGCTGTATGCGAGTGTCTCGTGCTGAATGTCTCGTGCTGCACGCGAGTGTCTCGTGCTGTATGCTAGTTTCCCGTGCTGTATGCGAGTATCTCGTGCTGTATGCGAGTCTCTCGTGCTGTATGCGAGTTTTCCGTGCTGTATGTGAGTGTATCGTGCTGCATGCGAGTGTCTCGTACTGTATGCGAGTGTCCCGTGCTGTATGCGAGTTTTCCGTGTTTTAATCGAGTGTCTCGTACTGTATGTGAGTGTCTCGTCATGTATGCGAGTGTCTCGTGTTGTATGCGAGTTTTCCGTGCTTTAATCGAGTGTCTCGTGTTGTATGCGGATGCACCGTGCTGTATGCGAGTGTATCGTGCTGCATGCGAGTGTACCGTACTGTATGCGAGTGTCAGGGGCTGTATGCGAGTTTCTCGTGCTGTATGCGAGTTATCCGTGCTGCATGCGAGTATCTCGTGCTGTATGTGAGTGCCCCGTGCTGTATGCGAGTGTCTCGTGTTGTATGCAAGTGTCTCGTGTTGTATGCGAGATTCCCATGCTGTATGCGAGTATCTCGTGCTGTATGCGAGTATCTCGTGCTGTATGCGAGTATCTCGTGCTGTATGCGAGTATCTCGTGCTGTATGCGAGTATCTCGTGATGTATGCGAGTGTCTCGTGCACAATGCGAATGTCTCGTGCTGTATACGAGTGTCTCGTGCTGTATGCGAGTGGCTCGTGCTGTGTGCTAGTGTCTCGTGCTGTATGCGAGTGTCTCATGCTGTATGCGAGTGTCTCGTGCTGTATGCTAGTTTCCCGTGCTGTATGCGAGTATCTCGTGCTGTATGCGAGTGTCTCGTGCTGTATGCGAGTTTTCCGTGCTGTATGTGAGTGCATCGTGCTGCATGCGAGTGTCTCGTACTGTATGCGAGTGTCCCGTGCTGTATGCGAGTTTTCCATGTTTTAATCGAGTGTCTCGTACTGTATGTGAGTGTCTCGTCATGTATGCGAGTGTCTCGTGTTGTATGCGAGTTTTCCGTGCTTTAATCGAGTGTCTTGTGTTGTATGCGGATGCACCGTGCTGTATGCGAGTGTATCGTGCTGTATGCGAGTTTCTCGTGCTGTATGCGAGTTATCCGTGCTGCATGCGAGTATCTCGTGCTGTATGTGAGTGCCCCGTGCTGTATGCGAGTGTCTCGTGTTGTATGCAAGTGTCTCGTGTTGTATGCGAGATTCCCATGCTGTATGCGAGTATCTCGTGCTGTATGCGAGTATCTCGTGCTGTATGCGAGTATCTCGTGCTGTATGCGAGTGTCCTGTGCTGTATGCGAGTATCTCGTGATGTATGCGAGTGTCTCGTGCACAATGCGAATGTCTCGTGCTGTATACGAGTGTCTCGTGCTGTATGCGAGTGGCTCGTGCTGTATGCTAGTGGCTCGTGCTGTATGCGAGTGTCTCATGCTGTATGCGAGTGTCTCGTACTGTATGCGGTTTCCCGTGCTGTATGCGAGTGTCTCGTGCTGTATGCGGTTTCCCGTGATGTATGCCAGTGTCTCGTGATGTATGCGAGTGTCTCGTGCTGTATGCGAGTTTCCCGTGCTGTATGTGAGTGTATCGTGCTGCATGCGAGTGTCTCGTACTGTATGCGAGTGTCCCGTGCTGTATGCGAGTTTTCCGTGTTTTAATCGAGTGTCTCGTACTGTATGTGAGTTTCCCGTGCTGTATGCGAGTGCATCGTGCTGTATGCGAGTTACCCGTGCTGTATGCGGTTTACCGTGCTGTATGGGAGTGCATCGTGCTGTATGCGAGTTTCCCGTGCTGTATGCGGTTTCCCATGCTGTATGCGAGTGCATCGAGCTGTATGCGAGTTTCCCATGCTGTATGCGGTTTCCCGTGCTGTATGCGAGTGCATCGTGCTGTATGCGAGTTTCCCGTGCTGTATGCGGTTTCCCGTGCTGTATGCGAGTTTCCCGTGCTGTATGCGAGTGCATCGTGCTGTATGCGAGTTACCCGTGCTGTATGCGGTTTACCGTGCTGTATGCGAGTGCATCGTGCTGTATGCGAGTTTCCCGTGCTGTATGCGGTTTCCCATGCTGTATGCGAGTGCATCGAGCTGTATGCGAGTTTCCCGTGCTGCATGCGGTTTCCCGTGCTGTATGCGAGTGCATCGTGCTGTATGCGAGTTTCCCGTGCTGTATGCGGTTTCCCATGCTGTATGCGAGTTTCCCGTGCACATTTCTCGCAGCTATTAATTAGAGTTAAAAAATTCATTAGAACGTCATACTATTTTATAATCAAGGTTTATAATTGTCAGAAAATAACTACAATACAAAAATACATTCAAGAACGGGCAATACGAAGCACAAGAAGCGGAAAAGAAAATGTCACATTATCACTGATTCAAAATAGCATTTTCATTCATCGAGAACACTCCATTGACAAGTACAAAAACTATCCAGTCTTGAACACGCCGACGTATCGTATTACAGCCTTATTAATCATAAAACATAAAACGTATAGCCAACGATAGATATCAGAGAAACAGTGGACGATATATCTGATATAGAGATAATATATTAAAGCGACACTACATCGGTGAAAACGCAAACATATACAGAATGTAATTTCCTATTAAGTGGTATAATGTTTTCCCCAAGTATTTAAACTAATAAACAAGCGTCGTATACGCGGGTTGTTGACATAACAAAATAATGTAAACAGGGTCGACATACATGGGTAATACAACCTGTGTATCCCGAATACCGATATTTATGGTACAGATTTACCGTTATATCTCCCATTGTGCCTATGCATATTTATTTGTAGACTAATCATAGTTAAATTATCTCTAAGCATCTGGCCACAAAGATAATGTTACATATGTGTGTACATCATAAACGTGTCGGATTTGGGCCGAGCATCTGGCCACAAAGATAATGTTACATATGTGTGTACATCATAAACGTGTCGGATTTGGGCCGAGCATCTGGCCACAAAGATAATGTTACATATGTGTGTACATCATACAAGTGTCGGCAAGTAACTGTCACAAAGATAATTGCGTGGGCGTTCTTGGTCAATGAAGATTCAAATTTCACTCATTGGCTGTCCAATATGGGTGGGTTCGAACTGCGCACGCGCAGATCCATCCAGCACTAGTTGAAATACCCCAATATTCTGGATGCACGGTGCTTCGTCCAGAATCTGAACCAGATTAAATAAATAAAAATTACTTTTCGTAAAATTTAAATTGTGAATTGGATCTTTTAATTATAGCTATATAGCCCGACCCGCCCCGGTACCTCACGCCAAGCGAATTTCCCCATACAACTACATACAACCAACAGCACATACGTACAAGAGCACGAAAAGAAAGCCGGGTCGGCAGAACGACACAAACAACCACACCCAGTGGTAGTACTATTCACCAGGAACCGTTGAGCGTGTGTGTATGTGTAAAAGTAAAGTAAAGTGTTTGTTTATTATAGCCCTATTTAAAGGGCCAGCCATTTCTGACTTATGAGACACCTCTTTTTTATGAACATCAGTACTTCCCGAATCCTATGCTTGTGTGCCAGACGTCAGGCTGGTAGGCAATCGGTAACCATTATTTAAATAGCTGGCGGCTAACCAACGGGCCATATCAGAACGAACCCCTGGTGAGATTCGACACGTTGACGTTATAACATATTAGTACAAACACGTTGACGTTGTAGCGTATTAGTACAGACATGTTGACGTTGTAACGTATTAGTACAAACATGTTGACGTTGTAGCGGCTCAGTTCAAACACATTGACGTTGTAGCGGTTCAGTTCAAACACATTGACGTTGTAGCGGCTCAGTTCAAACACATTGACGTTGTAGCGGTTCAGTTCAAACACATTGACGTTGTAGCGGCTCAGTTCAAACACATTGACGTTGTAACGTATTAGTACAAACACATTGACGTTGTAGCGGCTCAGTTCAAACACATTGACGTTGTAGCGTCTCAGTTCAAACACACTGACGTTGTAGCGGTTCAGTTCAAACACATTGACGTTGTAGCGGTTCAGTTCAAACACCGTGGCGTCATAACAGATCGGTGGTCAACCATCACATATTTTCTTAATGGTTCACACGTGTAATACAACCTGGAAGGTTAGGTCGAGATGATATTCCTTATTATTTGTATATTATTATTATTATTATTATTATATGATGCATATTACTAGTTGAATTGGTACATTACCTTAAAGCGACATTACATCGCAAACAGCTCTGAAAATGCATGGTTTACGTATAAATAGCATTTCTACTGCAAATACTTCCGAAATCATTCGAACACTAACTTTCTATACATAAACTGTGTTGTTGTGGTATACAAACTCTCAAAAGCGAAAGTAGGATGTCATATAACGGTCTGCTACGCTCCTGAATTGACCGTTCGTTTATTATTGGAGTCTATACCAAGCGCGTGCTACTGTCACTTAACCCTTTCCCTCATAGAAGCACCTATTGACGCCATTACCAATGCGACCTACATTGACAATGTAGTAGCCAAACCAATGTTCATAATAAAGGCCAGAATATTATGTAGTCCCAGTAATATCCATGGAGGTGGGGTAGATATGGCGACTACTTATCCACTGCATGATAGCTAAATGGTTGTCGTTTGTATGGAGATATAATAGTATATTAACCTAAATCTCTATGGAGGAAAAAGTTAAGTATTATTATATTATATTTCGGGTTTTACACCTGCATCAGCACCAGTTTGGGCTATATCGCCGGCGTGCAGTTTACCTAACAACACCTTTCCTGGGCAGGCTCCAGTGGTTAAAGAGTTAAGAGATATTTTAAATCGAACTAGTCTAAAAATAAATATGCACAGATACAATCATGGTACAGATGTAACGGTAAATCTGTACCATAAATCGTGTTATTCAGGATGCACACATTGCATTACACATGGATGTTAACCCTATTTACATTAGTTTTATGTCAACAAACGTCGTATACGACGTTTGTTTATTAGTTTAAATACCCAGTTGATGAGGCACCTATTTGGAAAAATATTATACCATATAATAGGAAAATACAGGGTGCACAAATTTGCGTTTTCACCGATGTAGTGTCGCTTTAACGATAATACACACGACGATTTAAAAGACGTCGTGACGTAATCATAACGTTGTTCAACGCGTAAATATGAAGCTGTAGCGACGTCATTACAATTTGCGCTGACGCTTAGCGCCAAAATGAAAGCATAAACGTTATTTTGTTCAACTTATGATTAAAACGAGCACTAAATGTTAATGTGATCTAACACTCGTTGTGATTTCATACCATATTTTATGAAACTCGTTTTGGAACGTTCTAAATGCGGAGTAATACAATCCTAGTAGAGAAGGAATTAGATATATACATTTATTTTATGCTAATTGATGAAATACAGTGTTCTATCAGTGAGATATAATCCATATCACTCACTGCATATCACTCACTGTATTTTGCCGGACTTTTTTTATTATCTCCCTTCCCAATACACTATTCTTCACCGTGTCACACGTGTCATTTAATTTTCACCGTTCACCTGGCTTCAATGACACTATTTACCTGTATTATTGTTTTTGTTATGAAACAAATCACATTGGTACTAAACAAATGACTAGTGTCAGCTGGTTTACTGAAATAATGAAACTTCTTTTTGAAATACGATCTGAGAGAAGTTGAAGTGACACGATTTAAATAGGTTGTGAATCAAATATGCTATAGGTTACATGCTAACTTTTTGACGTCATATAACATGTAAAATTAGACGTTCGGCTCATCTTTGAAGCAATGCATAGTTGTCTATACAGCTCAAGTAATAGTATAAATACATTGCTCTACATGTGGGCTTTTTTCTGGTATCATTGTCGCATAATTTGTTCAGATACATTGAGTGTATATATATTAGTTCATAGTCTCCTGGTATCGAGAGGACTTATTTCACACATTATACATCACGGTATGCTTAAAGCCACTAAATCGCAAAAAGCAAATAAAACACATTTGTTCACGTATAAATGCATTGGTACTACAAATCTTCCGAATGCATTCGAACACTAACATTGAATCAATAAACAGTGTGTTTCTGGTCTACAAACTTTCATGAAATTAGGATTTCATATAGCGGTCATCCATGCTCCTGAATTGACGTGTAGAGATCATTTAACTAAGATTAGTCAACAAATGAATATACATAGGCACACATGTGAGATATAACGGTAAATATGTACCATACATCGTGTTATTCAGGATACACGAGTTGTATTACGCTTAGATGTCGACCCTATTTACATTATTTTGGTATGTCAACAAACCGCGTATACGACGTTTGTTTATTAATTGAAATACTCAGTTTTTAGGCAAATATTTGGGGGGGAAATATACCATATAATATGAAAATACATTCTGTAGAAATTTGCATTTTCACTGATGTAATGTCGCTTTAAATAACTGCGCAATAGGAACATGTGGGAACACAGGCATATGACTGTAATATTGATAGCAGGTCAAATGTAAGTCTTGTCGGATGCAGCTTAAAAACGTAAAACAATAAATACCGAACGATGCTGATAATACCAGATTAAAGCTAAAGCCTAATTGGGTACTGTAAAGCACTGTTTTGTTCTTGAGCATTTATATTTTGCTAATTTTCACGATTTAAGTTGATTGCGAATTCTTGATTCCCGTGAATAATAACGTGTCCGAATTTAGAGTTATATCCGAAAAGATATACATGTTATCAAACTTTTGAAAGTCAATACAATTAGCGATAACCGATTTTTAACGCAAATCTATTTCCTCATTGTACATCACAGATGCGCGAATTCAAAACTCCGCTAATTAATTTAAGATATTTTACAGTATTGAGTTAAGTAAAAACAAATTCTGTATTGTTCATAGCCTCATCCGGCCGAAATATCTCCAAACGAAACGTCTGTTCACGGTATTGTTGTCATCTAGTAGTTTGTCACGCAGATAGGTTCCATTAATTCAATCAGTATACGTTAGTTCCGCTCAGATGTCAAAGCAAGTTGCCGGGTAGTTAAACGGAAATACAAGTATGCCAATTTAATGACGACACATTAACAGCGGCGAAATGTGTGGGTTTTTTTGTTTTTTTTTTGGGTTTTTTTGGACGTTCACACTAGCATATGTGGTTGTGCGGTTGTGTATTGAAGAGTAATGAGGCTCCCGACAGGGGCAGTTAACATGAATACAATTTTATAACAACTATAATATTAGCCAAAGTCATTGGAAATAATAAAAGAAAAAGAAGAGTTGTGTTTCTTAGTGTAAGATAGGATTTTATTTCATCTCATAATCACCGACATATGTATAGGTAATATCACCTATAACTTCAAAATGTGAAGAAATAAATCAACATTAAAATCGCCTCTGAGTAAAAGCATATCGTGACATTAGAAACTCAATGTTCGTACGAATTTATTTTGTATGTTAGTTGCATATCATAATCTATAAGATATTAAACTTGTATACAAGCTGCCTACGGTTCAACATCGTCATCTATAAGATATTAAACTTGTATACAAGCTGCCTACGGTTCAACATCACCATCTATAAGATATTAAACTTGTATAACGGCTGCCTACGGTTCAACTGCATCATCTATAAGATATTAAACGTGTATAACGACTGCCTACGGTTCAACTGCATCATCTATAATATATTAAACTTGTATACCAGCTGCCTACGGTTCAACATTGTCATCTATAAGATATTAAACTTGTATACCGGCTGCCTACGGTTCAACTGCATCATCTATAAGATATTAAACGTGTATAACGACTGCCTACGGTTCAACATTGTCATATATAAGATATTAATCTTGTATACCAGCTGCCTACGGTTCAACATCATCGTCTATAAGATATTAAACTTGTATAACGGCTGCCTACGGTTTAACATCACCATATATAAGATACTAAACGTGTATAGCGGCTGCCTACGGTTCAACATCACCATATATAAGATACTAAACGTGTATAACGGCTGCCTACGGTTCAACATCACCATATATAAGATACTAAACGTGTATAACGGCTGCCTACGGTTCAACATCACCATATATAAGATACTAAACGTGTATAACGGCTGCCTACGGTTCAACATCACCATATATAAGATACTAAACGTGTATAACGGCTTCCTACGGTTCAACATCACCATATATAAGATACTAAACGTGTATAACGGCTGCCTACGGTTCAACATCACCATATATAAGATACTAAACGTGTATAACGGCTGCCTACGGTTCAACATCACCATATATAAGATAATAAACGTGATTAGCGGCTGCCTACGGTTCGACATTGTCATCTATAAGATATTAAACTTGTATAACGGCTGCCTCCGTCTATGCTCCGACGTCTCAGTGTTGATGCCGTACACAACGAGGAACTGTCCACTTTTCTTTGGAGTTAGAATCTCTCCCTCCCACGTGTAATCGTCTACCTTTTCCAAAATGAGATCTTCTATGAAAACTTCACCTAGGAATGGAGACGCGATTCTAAATTTGACCGGCGAGTTTGGTTCAAGGTCTCGATACGTTGGTTCTAGAACGCAGACCTGGAATGTCTGCGCTGCAGTATATGAAAAAGGAAAGTGTTTCACTACGTTGTTGATATCCGTACACTTTAGGATATACTTCACAAGACCTGGAACTCGCTGTGTCGTGTCCCCTTCTCGTTTTCCTGCAAGTTTCAAGATATAAACCCCTGGCGATGGTGGACGAACCAGTATTTTATAATGGTCTTCGGAATCACGGAATGTCGCTACGTAAGCATCCATATTCACCTTGTCAGAAGTGTCCAGTGTTGACGTGATTTGCATGATCGGAACTATTGTCGTTTTAACAATAATGTGAAGTTCTTTTCTGAAAACGATTATGGGTTCGCGATGTGAGAATTCCACACCCCAGTCTTTCGTTACGGCTTCCACTCTAACCGTTTTGTTATATTCCTCCAAGGTTACCGGCCGCTTGAGTAGTTGCCACATTTCGCTCGACATTGGATCATTTCTGAGATATGGAAAATGATCATTTATGAAGTTCTCCGGATCTGTCATGAACCAGAATTCTTCATACCGACGGTGATATATCCCTTCGTCGTCATCAAATCCTGCTCCCCATGCGCAGTCAACAAAACGCCAGTCGTGACCTACATATACAGCGTTCCACGCATGCTCCGGTTCATCCAACTGCGTAAATGGCTCCTCTGGGTCATATCGTGTATCCTTAACATAGCCCTTCAGCTTCTTCACGGGTATCGAAGCTGATCTGAAAAGCACAGTGAAAATGGAATTTATTTGCCATACAGTTGATATGACCCGTTGTCTAGATAACCATATGCTATGTTTCTATTGCGAGTATCTATCTATCTATCTATCTATCTATCTATCTATCTATCTATCTATCTATCTATCTATCTATCTATCTATCTATCTATCTATCTATCTATCTATCTATCTATCTATCCTATCTATCCATCTATCTATCTATCCTATCTATCCTATCTATCCTATCTATCCTATCTATCCTCTCTGTCCTATCTATCCTATATATCCATCCAATCCATCGATACAATCCATCCATCTGTCTATCCATCCATCCATATATCTATCTCTCTGTCCTATCTATCCTATATATCCATCCAATCCAATCCAATCCATCCATCTATCTATCCTATCTGTCTATCTATCTATCTACTATCTATCTATCTATCTATCTATCTATCTATCTATCTATCTATCTATCTATCTATCTATCTATCTATCTATCTATCTATCTATCTATCTATCTATCTATCTATCTATCTATCTATCTATCTATCTATCTATCTATCTATCTATCTATCTATCTATCTATCTATCTATCTATCTATCTAATCTATCTATCTATCTATCTATCTATCTATCTATCTATCTATCTATTCTATCTATCTATCTATCTATCTATCTATCTATCTATCTATCTATCTATCTATTTCTATCTATCTATCCTATCTATCTATCTATATATCTATCTATCTATCTATTACTATCTATCTATCTATCTATTTACTATCTATCTATCTATCTATCTATTTCTATCTATCTATCATATCTATCTATCTATCTATCTATCTATTTGACTATCTATCTATCCTATCTATCTATCCTATCTATCTATCTATCTATCTATCTATCTATCTATCTATCTATCTATCTATCTATCTATCTATCTATCTATCTATCTATCTATCTATCTATCTATCTATCTATCTATCTATCTATCTATATCTCTCTATCTATATATCTATCTATCTATCTATCTATCTATCTATATATCTCTATCTATATCTATCTATCTATCTATCTATCTATCTATCTATCTATCTATCTATCTATCTATATCTCTATCTATCTATCTATCTATCTATCTATCTATCTATCTATCTATCTATCTATCTATCTATCTATCTATCTATCTATCTATCTATCTATCTATCTATCTATCTATCTATCTATCTATCTATCTATCTTATATCTATCTATCTATCTACTATCTATCTATCTATCTATCTATCTATCTATCTATCTATCTATCTATCTATCTATCTATCTATCTATCTATCTATCTATCTATCTATCTATCTATCTATCTATCTATCTATCTATCTATCTATCTATCTATCTATCTATCTATCTATCTATCTATCTATCTATCTATCTATCTATCTATCTCTATCTATCTATCTATCTATCTATCTATCTCTATCTATCTATCTATCTATCTATCTATCTATCTATCTATCTATCTATCTATCTATCTATCTATCTATCTATCTATCTATCTATCTATCTATCTATCTATCTATCTATCTATCTATCTATCTATCTTCCGCTAATGTCGAACCCCTCGCGGGAACGTAGACATGCTGCGCGTCAAAAACCGCAAAGAAGTTAAAAGTATGAGTAGTTAAAAGTATAATTTAAGAAGGTAATGAAAGTAGATTGTGGTAAAAGTTTAAAAGCAGCTGCGCAGAACAACTAGGGACTGGCATGATCAATTTGGCAAACTGCCGTATTGAATTGCTCTATGGTAGGGAGATGGACACTGTCAGGAGGGAGGTGGTTCCAATGGTAGATTGTTCTTGGAAAAAAGGAAAACTTGTAGTAGTCTGTAGTTGCTGTAATTAACCTATAGCTTAAGGAATGGCAATGGCGAGCAGGACGGGAGAGGGGAACTAGGTAATTTTCAATGGGAATAGCAACAAAATCATTATGCATTTTATACATAAGGGATAACCTATTGTCAACGTTATTGCAAATGGGGAAATAGATTTGTTTGAGGGTCTCGAAGCTGATCTTAAAAGAGGAGATACAAGATAATTGACTGGCCATACACGTAAGTTGACCCTAGACAATCCTACGCTGTGGTCTACCGTATAATTATTGCGATACCACAATTCCGTGTTCATCGATATTCAACTAACCTACATGTATTTGCAATGGGGGACTATAAAGTGAAACTAAACACGTATACAATATCTTACACAAATAAAGTACCAATCAGCTCGATAATGATTAAAGCGACACTACATCGGTGAAAACGCAAATGTCTGCAGAATATTATTAAAATGTTCCTATTATATGCCTTGGTTTAATGTTTTTACAAGTATTTCAACAAATAAACAAACGTCGTATACGCGGTTTGTTGACATAACAAAATAATGTAAATAGGGTCGACATTCATGCGTAATACAATGCGTGTATCCGGAATAACATGATTTATGCTACAGATGTACCGTTATATCTCACATGTTTGCCTATGCATATTTATTTGTAGACTAATCTTAGTTAAATTATCTTTAAACGGAAAGCATCGCACGTTTAGTATTTACTCCAGTGACAATGAAACGTCAATTCAGGAGCGTGGATGACCGTTATATATGAAATCCTACTTTCACTTTTAAAGTTTGTAGACCACAAAAACAAGCAAGTTCTAACAACTTATATTAATCACTCTCGTTGGTGCGGATGAAAGCGTAAATGTGGTCAATCGTGCGGGAGGAAACTTGTTTTGCAATCGTAAATTTTAATTGTTTATTACCATTATAGCCAGTACATGATATTCACATTATGTGTGCATGATGTCATAATAATAAAACACGCTTGGTATAAGTAGAGCATACAAATGCACCTGATTTAGGTACTTGTTTTCGGATTTAATTTCACACCAACAGCTACTGTTAGTAGTAGGGTACAAGCCGATGAACCTATGGAACGCACAAGAGCTTTGGGGTCCCTGAGAGGGTCTGTGTAATCCCAGGAGCTTGTGTGATTGCCAAGTGCCTCTGGATTATATTTCAGGGACAGTTGGGTATCTGAGTAGAACCACCAACCTTCCGCCGCAATCCATCTGGATAGCTTCCGTACACAGAAACATTTAAGACTACCGGTGAACTTCGAACAATGGCTGTTTTGTGTATGCATGTAGATCTGTTCTATTCTTGCTACAACAAACTGACAGTAAATATGTTATCAAGTTGTTGTGAACTTCGAACAATGGCTGTTTTGTTTATGCATGTAGATCTGTTCTATTCGTTTGACAAACATATGGAAAATATCTTATTCTACTATTATGCTAAAATAGGTTTGCATGGGAACAACCAGTTTCAGTACTACTAACAATAATCATCAATGCAAATTCACGTACCTACAAAACGCAGAAAACGCAAATGCACGTATCTACAAAACGCAGAAAATGCAAATGCACGTACCTACAAAACGCAGATTCACGTACCTACAAAACGCAGAAAACAAGTTGGTATAACCCTCCGATGACGTCGCGACACCGTGGCGTATAATTGTGTTAGGGTCATTTGGACTTTCCCGCTTAGGGTACTGGTATGTCCGATCGAACCTGTAAAAAGAGACAATTCAACCAACTTATTAGTTTATACAAATTTAGTTTAGCTCGATTGCGAAACAAGTTCTTTCAACTTATATTAATCACTCTCGAGACCTCATTCCTGATGGAATCCATCGCCATGAAGGAGAGAGAAGAGGCAATGTGGAATTTAAATGCCTTGCATAAGGGCACACTCGTAACGTTAGCTTGATGGTTGATAAACATCGCCCACGGTCTTTTACAGTATGCCTTAAAACTGTTGTTTTAGATGTTCTAGGCGTCATAAATGGAATGTGTGTTTATATGATTGATAATCGGAAACATTGAATCGGATTGCTGATCTATGTGAGTGATATTACGAGCATAGTCTTGACAAGAGTGAGGCACCCACTAAGGACAGCTGCTGCTGATGATGATTACTATTATTATTATGATGTTGATGATGGTTGTGGAGGTGGTGGTGACCGTTCATCTTGTATGTAGTCGTAGGATATCCACACTCAATAGGTCAATGCATCTTGTATGTAGTCGTAGGAGAACCACACTCAATAGGTCAATGCATCTTGTATGTAGTCGTAGGAGAACCACACTCAATAGGTCAATGCATCTTGTATGTAGTCGTAGGATATCCACACTCAATAGGTCAATGCATCTTGTATGTAGTCGTAGGAGAACCACACTCAATAGGTCAATGCATCTTGTATTTAGTCGTAGGATATCCACACTCAATAGGTCAATGCATCTTGTATGTAGTCGTAGGATATGCACACTCAATAGGTCAATGCATCTTGTATGTAGTCGTAGGATATCCACACTCAATATGTCAATGCACCTTGTATGTAGTCGTAGGATATCCACACTCAATATGTCAATGCACCTTGTATGTAGTCGTAGGATATCCACACTCAATAGGTCAATGCATCTTGTATGTAGTCGTAGGATATGCACACTCAATAGGTCAATGCATCTTGTATGTAGTCGTAGGAGAACCACACTCAATAGGTCAATGCATCTTGTATGTAGTCGTAGGAGTACCACACACAATAGGTCAATGCATCTTGTATGTAGTCGTAGGATATCCACACTCAATAGGTCAATGCATCTTGTATGTAGTCGTAGGATATCCACACTCAATAGGTCAATGCATCTTGTATGTAGTCGTAGGATATCCACACTCAATAGGTCAATGCATCTTGTATGTAGTCGTAGGATATCCACACTCAATAGGTCAATGCATCTTGTATGTAGTCGTAGGATATCCACACTCAATAGGTCAATGCATCTTGTATGTAGTCGTAGGATATCCACACTCAATAGGTCAATGCATCTTGTATGTAGTCGTAGGATATCCACACTCAATAGGTCAATGCATCTTGTATGTAGTCGTAGGATATCCACACTCAATAGGTCATGCATCTTGTATGTAGTCGTAGAATGCATCTTGTATGTAGTCGTAGGATATCCACACTCAATAGGTCAATGCATCTTGTATGTAGTCGTAGGATATCCACACTCAATAGGTCAATGCATCTTGTATGTAGTCGTAGGATATCCACACTCAATAGGTCAATGCATCTTGTATGTAGTCGTAGGATACCACACTCAATAGGTCAATGCATCTTGTATGTAGTCGTAGGATATCCACACTCAATAGGTCAATGCATCTTGTATGTAGTCGTAGGATATCCACACTCAATAGGTCAATGCATCTTGTATGTAGTCGTAGGATATCCACACTCAATAGGTCAATGCATCTTGTATGTAGTCGTAGGATATCCACACTCAATAGGTCAATGCATCTTGTATGTAGTCGTAGGATATCCACACTCAATAGGTCAATGCATCTTGTATGTAGTCGTAGGATATCCACACTCAATAGGTCAATGCATCTTGTATGTAGTCGTAGGATATCCACACTCAATAGGTCAATGCATCTTGTATGTAGTCGTAGGATATCCACACTCAATAGGTCAATGCATCTTGTATGTAGTCGTAGGATATCCACACTCAATAGGTCAATGCATCTTGTATGTAGTCGTAGGATATCCACACTCAATAGGTCAATGCATCTTGTATGTAGTCGTAGGATATCCACACTCAATAGGTCAATGCATCTTGTATGTAGTCGTAGGAGAACCACACTCAATAGGTCAATGCATCTTGTATGTAGTCGTAGGATATCCACACTCAATATGTCAATGCAACTTGTATGTAGTCGTAGGATATCCACACTCAATATGTCAATGCATCTTGTATGTAGTCGTAGGAGAACCACACTCAATAAGTAAATGCAACTTGTATGTAGTCTCTCTCAGTCGTAGGAGAACCACACTCAACAGGTCAATGCATCTTGTATGTAGTCGTAGGAGAACCACACTCAATAAGTAAATGCATCTTGTATGTAGTCTCTCTCAGTCGTAGGAGAACCACACACAATAGGTCAAAGCATCTTGTATGTAGTCTTTCTCAGTCGTAGGATATCCACACTCAATAGGTCAATGCATCTTGAATGTAGTCTCTCTCAGTCGTAGGATATCCACACTCAATAGGTCAATGCATCTTGTATGTAGTCGTAGGATATCCACACTCAATAGGTCAATGCATCTTGTATGTAATCGTAGGATATCCACACTCAATAGGTCAATGCATCTTGTATGTAATCGTAGGATATCCACACTCAATAGGTCAATGCATCTTGTATGTAGTCGTAGGATATCCACACTCAATAGGTCAATGCATCTTGTATGTAGTCGTAGGAGAACCACACTCAATAGGCCAATACATCTTGTATGTAGTCGTAGAATATCCACACTCAATAGGTCAATGCATCTTGTATGTAGTCGTAGGATATCCACACTCAATAGGTCAATGCATCTTGTATGTAGTCGTAGGAGAACCACACTCAATAGAGCAATGCATCTTGTATGTAGTCGTAGGATATCCACATTCAATAGATCAATGCATCTTGTATGTAGTCGTAGGAGAACCACACTCAATAGGTCAATGCATCTTGTGTGTAGTCGTAGGAGAACCACACTCAATAGGTCAATGCATCTTGTATGTAGTCGTAGGATATCCACACTCAATATGTCAATGCACCTTGTATGTAGTCGTAGGATATCCACACTCAATAGGTGAATGCATCTTGTATGTAGTCGTAGGAGAACCACACTCAATATGTCAATGCACCTTGTATGTAGTCGTAGGATATCCACACTCAATAGGTCAATGCATCTTGTATGTAGTCGTAGGAGAACCACACTCAATATGTCAATGCACCTTGTATGTAGTCGTAGGATATCCACACTCAATAGGTCAATGCATCTTGTATGTAGTCGTAGGAGAACCACACTCAATATGTCAATGCATCTTGTATGTAGTCTCTCTCAGTCGTAGGAGAACCACACTCAATAGGTCAATGCATCTTGTATGTAATCGTAGGAGAACCACACTCAATAGGTCAATGCATCTTGTATGTAGTCGTAGAATATCCACACTCAATAGGTCAATGCATCTTGTATGTAGTCGTAGGAGAACCACACTCAATAGGCCAATGCATCTTGTATGTAGTCGTAGAATATCCACACTCAATAGGTCAATGCATCTTGTATGTAGTCGTAGGAGAACCACACTCAATAGGCCAATGCATCTTGTATATAGTCGTAGAATATCCACACTCAATAGGTCAATGCATCTTGTATGTAGTCGTAGAATATCCACACTCAATAGGTCAATGCATCTTGTATGTAGTCGTAGGAGAACCACACTCAATAGGTCAATGCATCTTGTATGTAGTCGTAGGATATCCACACTCAATAGGTCAATGCATATTGTATGTAGTCTCTCTCAGTCGTATGATATCCACACTCAATAGGTCAATGCATCGTGTATGTAGTCTCTCTCAGTCGTAGGAGAACCACCCACAATAGATCAATGCATCTTGTATGTAGTCTCTCTCAGTCGTAGGAGAACCACACTCAATATGTCAATGCATCTTGTATGTAGTCTCTCTCAGTCGTAGGAGAACGACCCACATTAGGTCAATTCATCTTGTATGTAGTCTCTCTCAGTCATAGGAGAACCACACACAATAGGTCAGTGCATCTTGTATGTAGTCTCTCTCAGTCGTAGGAGAACCACACACAATAGCCCAATGCATCTTGTATGTAGTCTCTCACAGTCGTAGGAGAACCATACAAAATAGGCCAATGCATCGTGTATGTATTATCTCTCAGTCGTAGGAGAACCACCCACAATAGATCAATGCATCTTGTATGTAGTCTCTCTCAGTCGTAGGAGAACCACCCACATTAGGTCAATGCATCTTGTATGTAGTCTCTCTCAGTCGTAGGAGAACCACACACAATAGGTCAATGCATCTTGTATGTAGTCTCTCTCAGTCGTAGGAGAACCACACACAATAGGTCAATGCATCTTGTATGTAGTCTCTCTCAGTCGTAGGAGAACCGTACACAATAGGTCAATGCATCTTGTATGTAGTCTCTCTCAGTCGTAGGAGAACCACACACAATAGGCCAATGCATCTTGTATGTAGTCTCTCTCAGTCGTAGGAGAACCACACCCAATATGTCAATGCATCTTGTATGTAGTCTCTCTCAGTCGTAGGAGAACCACACTCAATAGGTCAATGCATCTTTTATGTAGTCTCTCTCAGTCGTAGGAGAACCACCCACAATAGGCCAATGCATCTTGTATGTAGACTCTCTCAGTCGTAGGAGTACCATACACAATAGGTCAATGCATCTTGTATGTAGTCTCTCTCAGTCGTAGGAGAACCACCCACAATAGGACAATGCATCTTGTATGTATTATCTCTCAGTCGTAGGAGAACCACACGCAATAGGTCAATGCATCTTGTATGTAGTCCTGTCTCGCTCGGTCGTTGGAGAACCACCCACAATAGGTCAATGCATCTTGTATGTAGTCTCTCTCAGTCGTAGGAGAACCACCCACAATAGGTCAATGCATCTTGTATGTATTATCTCTCAGTCGTAGGAGAACCACACGCAATAGGTCAATGCATCTTGTATGTAGTCCTGTCTCGCTGGTCGTAGGAGAACCACCCACAATAGGTCAATGCATCTTGTATGTAGTCTCTCTCAGTCGTAGGAGATCCACACAAAATAGGTCAATGCATCTTGTATGTAGCCTCTCTCAGTCGTAGAGGAACCACACACACACACTAGGTAAATGCATCTTGTATGTAGTCTCTCTCAGTCGTAGGAGAACCACAAACAATAGGTCAATGCATCTTGTATGTAGTCTCTCTCAGTCGTAGGAGAACCATACACAACAGGCCGATGCATCTTGTATGTAGTCTCTGTCAGTCGTAGGAGAACCACACACAATAGGCCAATGCATCTTGTATGTAGTCTCTCTCAGTCGTAGGAGAACCACACACAATAGGTCAATGTATCTTGTATGTAGTCTCACTCAGTCGTAGGAGAACCATACTCAATAGGTCAATGCATCATGTATGTAGTCTCTCTCAGTCGTAGGAGAACCACCCACAATAGGCCAATGCATCTTGTATGTAATCTCTCTCTCAATCGTAGGAGAACCACACACAATAGTTCAATGCATATTGTATGTAGTCTCTCTCAGTCGTAGGAGAACCATACACAATAGGTCAATGCATCTTGTTTGTAGTCACTCTCAGTCGTAGGAGAACCACACACAATTGGTCAATGCATCTTGTATGTAGTCTCTCTCAGTCGTAGGAGAACCACACACAATAGGTCAATGCATATTGTATGTAGTCTCTATCAGTCGTAGGAGAACCATACACAATAGGCCAATGCATCTTGTATGTAGTCTCTCTCAGTCGTAGGAGAACCACACTCAATATGTCAATGCATCTTGTGTGTCGTCTCTCTCAGTCGTAGGAGAACCACACACAATAGGTCAATGCATATTGTATGTAGTCTCTCTCAGTCATAGGAGTACCATACACAATAGGCCAATGTATCGTGTATGTATTATCTCTCAGTCGTAGGAGAACCACCCACAACAGATCAATGCATCTTGTATGTAGTCTCTGTCAGTCGTAGGAGAACCACACTCAATATGTCAATGCATCTTTTATGTAGTCTCTCTCAGTCGTAGGAGAACCATACACAATAGGTCAATGCATCTTGTTTGTAGTCACTCTCAGTCGTAGGAGAACCACACACAATTGGTGAATGCATCTTGTATGTAGTCTCTCTCAGTCGTAGGAGAACCACACACAATAGGTCAATGCATATTGTATGTAGTCTCTCTCAGTCGTAGGAGAACCATACACAATAGGCCAATGCATCTTGTATGTAGTCTCTCTCAGTCGTAGGAGAACCACACACAATATGTCAATGCATCTTGTATGTAGTCTCTCTCAGTCGTAGGAGAACCACACACAATAGGTCAATGCATCTTGTATGTAGTCTCTCTCAGTCATAGGAGTACCATACACAATAGGCCAATGTATCGTGTATGTATTATCTCTCAGTCGTAGGAGAACCACCCACAACAGATCAATGCATCTTGTATGTAGTCTCTGTCAGTCGTAGGAGAACCACACTCAATATGTCAATGCATCTTTTATGTAGTCTCTCTGAGTCGTAGGAGAACCCTACACAATAGGTCAGTGCATCTTGTAGGTAATCTCTCTCAGTCGTAGGAGAACCACACACAATAGCCCAATGCATCTTGTATGTAGTCTCTCACAGTCGTAGGAGAACCACCCACATTAGGTCAATGCATCTTGTATGTAGTCACTCTCAGTCGTAGGAGAACCACCCACATTAGGTCAATGCATCTTGTATGTAGTCTCTCTCAGTCGTAGGAGAACCACACACAATAGGTCAACGCATCTTGTTGTAGTCTCTCTCAGTCGTAGGAGAACCACACACAATAGCCCAATGCATCTTGTATGCAGTCTCTCTCAGTCGTAGAGGAACCACACACACAATAGGACAATGCATCTTGTATGTAGTCTCTCTCAGTCGTAGGAGAACCACACCCAATAGGTCAATGCATCTTGTATGTAGTCTCTCTCAGTGGTAGGAGAACCACAAACAATAGGTCAATGCATCTTGTATGTAGTCTCTCTCAGTCGTAGGAGAACCACACACAATAGGTCAATGCATCTTGTATGTAGTCTCTCTCAGTCGTAGGAGAACCATACACAATAGGTCAATGCATCTTGTATGTAGTCTCTCTCAGTCGTAGGAGAACCACACACAATAGGCCAATGCATCTTGTATGTATTATCTCTCAGTCGTAGGAGAACCACCCACAATAGGTCAATGCATCTTGTATGTAGTCTCTCTCAGTCGTAGGAGAACCACCCACAATAGGTCAATGCATCTTGTATGTAGTCTCTCTCAGTCGTAGGAGAACCACACACAATAGGTCAATGCATCTTGTATGTAGTCTCTCTCAGTCGTAGGAGAACCACACACAATAGGTCAATGCATCTTGTATGTAGTCTCTCTCAGTCGTAGGAGAACCACACACAATAGGTCAATGCATCTTGTATGTAGTCTCTCTCAGTCGTAGGAGAACCACACACAATAGGTCAATGCATCTTGTATGTAGTCTCTCTCAGTCGTAGGAGAACCACCCACAATAGGTCAATGCATCTTGTATGTAGTCTCTCTCAGTCGTAGGAGAACCACACTCAATAGGTCAATGCATCTTTTATGTAGTCTCTCTCAGTCATAGGAGTACCATACACAATAGGCCAATGCATCGTGTATGTATTATCTCTCAGTCGTAGGAGAACCACCCACAATAGATCAATGCATCTTGTATGTAGTCTCTCTCAGTCGTAGGAGAACCACACTCAATATGTCAATGCATCTTGTATGTAGTCTCTCTCAGTCGTAGGAGAACGACCCACATTAGGTCAATTCATCTTGTATGTAGTCTCTCTCAGTCATAGGAGAACCACACACAATAGGTCAGTGCATCTTGTATGTAGTCTCTCTCAGTCGTAGGAGAACCACACACAATAGCCCAATGCATCTTGTATGTAGTCTCTCACAGTCGTAGGAGAACCATACAAAATAGGCCAATGCATCGTGTATGTATTATCTCTCAGTCGTAGGAGAACCACCCACAATAGATCAATGCATCTTGTATGTAGTCTCTCTCAGTCGTAGGAGAACCACCCACATTAGGTCAATGCATCTTGTATGTAGTCTCTCTCAGTCGTAGGAGAACCACACACAATAGGTCAATGCATCTTGTATGTAGTCTCTCTCAGTCGTAGGAGAACCGTACACAATAGATCAATGCATCTTGTATGTAGTCTCTCTCAGTCGTAGGAGAACCACACACAATAGGCCAATGCATCTTGTATGTAGTCTCTCTCAGTCGTAGGAGATCCACACCCAATATGTCAATGCATCTTGTATGTAGTCTCTCTCAGTCGTAGGAGAACCACACTCAATAGGTCAATGCATCTTTTATGTAGTCTCTCTCAGTCTTAGGAGAACCACCCACAATAGGCCAATGCATCTTGTATGTAGACTCTCTCAGTCGTAGGAGTACCATACACAATATGTCAATGCATCTTGCATGTAGTCTCTCTCAGTCGTAGGAGAACCACCCACAATAGGTCAATGCATCTTGTATGTATTATCTCTCAGTCGTAGTAGAACCACACGCAATAGGTCAATGCATCTTGTATGTAGTCCTGTCTCGCTCGGTCGTTGGAGAACCACCCACAATAGGTCAATGCATCTTGTATGTAGTCTCTCTCAGTCGTAGGAGATCCACACAAAATAGGTCAATGCATCTTGTATGTAGCCTCTCTCAGTCGTAGAGGAACCACACACACATAATAGGTAAATGCATCTTGTATGTAGTCTCTCTCTGTCGTAGGAGAACCACAAACAATAGGTCAATGCATCTTGTATGTAGTCTCTCTCAGTCGTAGGAGAACCATACACAATAGGCCGATGCATCTTGTATGTAGTCTCTGTCAGTCGTAGGAGAACCACACACAATAGGCCAATGCATCTTGTATGTAGTCTCTCTCAGTCGTAGGAGAACCACACACAATAGGTCAATGTATCTTGTATGTAGTCTCACTCAGTCGTAGGAGAACCACACTCAATAGGTCAATGCATCTTGTATGTAGTCTCTCTCAGTCGTAGGAGAACCACCCACAATAGGTCAATGCATCTTGTATGTAGTCTCTCTCAGTCGTAGGAGAACCACACACAATAGGTCAATGCATCTTGTATGTAGTCTCTCTCAGTCGTAGAAGAACCACACCCAATAGGTCAATGCAGGTTGTATGTAGTCTCTCTCAGTCGTAGGAGAACCACCCACATTAGGTCAATGCATCTTGTATGTAGTCACTCTCAGTCGTAGGAGAACCACCCACAATAGGTCAATGCATCTTTTATGTAGTCTCTCTCAGTCGTAGGAGAACCACACTCAATATG
>CM026389.1:28060695-28076096 GCA_014843695.1 Archivesica marissinica
TCTCTCTCAGTCGTAGGAGAACCATACACAATAGGTCAATGCATCTTGTATGTAGTCTCTCTCAGTCGTAGGAGAACCACACACAATAGGCCAATGCATCTTGTATGTAGTCTCTCTCAGTCGTAGGAGAACCACACACAATAGGTCAATGCATCTTGTATGTAGTCTCTCTCAGTCGTAGGAGAACCACCCACAATAGGTCAATGCATCTTGTATGTAGTCTCTCTCAGTCGTAGGAGAACCACCCACAATAGGTCAATGCATCTTGTATGTAGTCTCTCTCAGTCGTAGGAGAACCACACACAATAGGTCAATGCATCTTGTATGTAGTCTCTCTCAGTCATAGGAGTACCATACACAATAGGCCAATGTATCGTGTATGTATTATCTCTCAGTCGTAGGAGAACCACCCACAATAGGTCAATGCATCTTGTATGTAGTCTCTCTCAGTCGTAGGAGAACCACACTCAATATGTCAATGCATCTTTTATGTAGTCTCTCTGAGTCGTAGGAGAACCACACACAATAGGTCAGTGCATCTTGTATGTAGTCTCTCTCAGTCGTAGGAGAACCACACACAATAGGTCAATGCATCTTGTATGTAGTCTCTCTCAGTCGTAGGAGAACCACACACAATAGGTCAATGCATCTTGTATGTAGTCTCTCTCAGTCGTAGGAGAACCACACCCAATAGGTCAATGCATCTTGTATGTAGTCTCTCTCAGTCGTAGGAGAACCACCCACATTAGGTCAATGCATCTTGTATGTAGTCTCTCTCAGTCGTAGGAGAACCACACACAATAGGTCAATGCATCTTGTATGTAGTCTCTCTCAGTCGTAGGAGAACCACACACAATAGGTCAATGCATCTTGTTGTAGTCTCTCTCAGTCGTAGGAGAACCACACACAATAGCCCAATGCATCTTGTATGCAGTCTCTCTCAGTCGTAGAGGAACCACACACACAATAGGACAATGCATCTTGTATGTAGTCTCTCTCAGTCGTAGGAGAACCACACCCAATAGGTCAATGCATCTTGTATGTAGTCTCTCTCAGTCGTAGGAGAACCACACACAATAGGTCAATGCATCTTGTATGTAGTCTCTCTCAGTCGTAGGAGAACCACACACAATAGGTCAATGCATCTTGTATGTAGTCTCTCTCAGTCGTAGGAGAACCATACACAATAGGTCAATGCATCTTGTATGTAGTCTCTCTCAGTCGTAGGAGAACCACACACAATAGGCCAATGCATCTTGTATGTAGTCTCTCTCAGTCGTAGGAGAACCACACCCAATATGTCAATGCATCTTGTATGTAGTCTCTCTCAGTCGTAGGAGAACCACACTCAATAGGTCAATGCATCTTTTATGTAGTCTCTCTCAGTCATAGGAGTACCATACACAATAGGCCAATGTATCGTGTATGTATTATCTCTCAGTCGTAGGAGAACCACCCACAACAGATCAATGCATCTTGTATGTAGTCTCTCTCAGTCGTAGGAGAACCACACTCAATATGTCAATGCATCTTTTATGTAGTCTCTCTGAGTCGTAGGAGAACCACACACAATAGGTCAGTGCATCTTGTATGTAATCTCTCTCAGTCGTAGGAGAACCACACACAATAGCCCAATGCATCTTGTATGTAGTCTCTCACAGTCGTAGGAGAACCACACACAATAGGTCAATGCATCTTGTATGTAGTCTCTCTCAGTCGTAGGAGAACCACAAATAGGTCAATGCATCTTGTATGTAGTCTCTCTCAGTCGTAGGAGAACCACCCACATTAGGTCAATGCATCTTGTATGTAGTCTCTCTCAGTCGTAGGAGAACCACCCACATTAGGTCAATGCATCTTGTATGTAGTCTCTCTCAGTCGTAGGAGAACCACACACAATAGGTCAATGCATCTTGTTGTAGTCTCTCTCAGTCGTAGGAGAACCACACACAATAGCCCAATGCATCTTGTATGCAGTCTCTCTCAGTCGTAGAGGAACCACACACACAATAGGACAATGCATCTTGTATGTAGTCTCTCTCAGTCGTAGGAGAACCACACCCAATAGGTCAATGCATCTTGTATGTAGTCTCTCTCAGTGGTAGGAGAACCACAAACAATAGGTCAATGCATCTTGTATGTAGTCTCTCTCAGTCGTAGGAGAACCACACACAATAGGTCAATGCATCTTGTATGTAGTCTCTCTCAGTCGTAGGAGAACCATACACAATAGGTCAATGCATCTTGTATGTAGTCTCTCTCAGTCGTAGGAGAACCATACACAATAGGTCAATGCATCTTGTATGTAGTCTCTCTCAGTCGTAGGAGAACCACACACAATAGGCCAATGCATCTTGTATGTAGTCTCTCTCAGTCGTAGGAGAACCACACCCAATATGTCAATGCATCTTGTATGTAGTCTCTCTCAGTCGTAGGAGAACCACACTCAATAGGTCAATGCATCTTTTATGTAGTCTCTCTCAGTCGTAGGAGAACCACCCACAATAGGTCAATGCATCTTGTATGTAGTCTCTCTCAGTCGTAGGAGAACCACCCACAATAGGTCAATGCATCTTGTATGTAGTATCTCTCAGTCGTAGGAGAACCACCCACAATAGGTCAATGCATCTTGTATGTAGTCTCTCTCAGTCGTAGGAGAACCACACACAATAGGTCAATGCATATTGTATGTAGTCTCTCTCAGTCATAGGAGTACCATACACAATAGGCCAATGTATCGTGTATGTATTATCTCTCAGTCGTAGGAGAACCACCCACAACAGATCAATGCATCTTGTATGTAGTCTCTCTCAGTCGTAGGAGAACCACACTCAATATGTCAATGCATCTTTTATGTAGTCTCTCTGAGTCGTAGGAGAACCACACACAATAGGTCAGTGCATCTTGTATGTAATCTCTCTCAGTCGTAGGAGAACCACACACAATAGCCCAATGCATCTTGTATGTAGTCTCTCACAGTCGTAGGAGAACCACACACAATAGGTCAATGCATCTTGTATGTAGTCTCTCTCAGTCGTAGGAGAACCACACCCAATAGGTCAATGCATCTTGTATGTAGTCTCTCTCAGTCGTAGGAGAACCACCCACATTAGGTCAATGCATCTTGTATGTAGTCTCTCTCAGTCGTAGGAGAACCACACACATTAGGTCAATGCATCTTGTATGTAGTCTCTCTCAGTCGTAGGAGAACCACACACAATAGGTCAATGCATCTTGTTGTAGTCTCTCTCAGTCGTAGGAGAACCACACACAATAGCCCAATGCATCTTGTATGCAGTCTCTCTCAGTCGTAGAGGAACCACACACACAATAGGACAATGCATCTTGTATGTAGTCTCTCTCAGTCGTAGGAGAACCACACACAATAGGTCAATGCATCTTGTATGTAGTCTCTCTCAGTCGTAGGAGAACCACAAACAATAGGTCAATGCATCTTGTATGTAGTCTCTCTCAGTCGTAGGAGAACCACACACAATAGGTCAATGCATCTTGTATGTAGTCTCTCTCAGTCGTAGGAGAACCATACACAATAGGTCAATGCATCTTGTATGTAGTCTCTCTCAGTCGTAGGAGAACCACACACAATAGGCCAATGCATCTTGTATGTAGTCTCTCTCAGTCGTAGGAGAACCACACCCAATATGTCAATGCATCTTGTATGTAGTCTCTCTCAGTCGTAGGAGAACCACCCACAATAGGTCAATGCATCTTGTATGTAGTCTCTCTCAGTCGTAGGAGTACCATACACAATAGGTCAATGCATCTTGTATGTAGTCTCTCTCAGTCGTAGGAGAACCACCCACAATAGGTCAATGCATCTTGTATGTAGTCTCTCTCAGTCGTAGGAGAACCACACGCAATAGGTCAATGCATCTTGTATGTAGTCTGTCTCATGTCGTAGGAGAACCACCCACAATAGGTCAATGCATCTTGTATGTAGTCTCTCTCAGTCGTAGAGGAACCACACACACACAATAGGTCAATGCATCTTGTATGTAGTCTCTCTCAGTCGTAGGAGAACCACACACAATAGGTCAATGCATCTTGTATGTAGTCTCTCTCAGTCGTAGGAGAACCACACACAATAGGTCAATGCATCTTGTATGTAGTCTCTCTCAGTCGTAGGAGAACCACCCACAATAGGTCAATGCATCTTGTATGTAGTCTCTCTCAGTCGTAGGAGAACCACACACAATAGGTCAATGCATCTTGTATGTAGTCTCTCTCAGTCGTAGGAGAACCACACACAATAGGTCAATGCATCTTGTTGTAGTCTCTCTCAGTCGTAGGAGAACCACACACAATAGCCCAATGCATCTTGTATGTAGTCTCTCTCAGTCGTAGAGGAACCACACACACAATAGGACAATGCATCTTGTATGTAGTCTCTCTCAGTCGTAGGAGAACCACACACAATAGGTCAATGCATCTTGTATGTAGTCTCTCTCAGTCGTAGGAGAACCACACACAATAGGTCAATGCATCTTGTATGTAGTCTCTCTCAGTCGTAGGAGAACCACACACAATAGGTCAATGCATCTTGTATGTAGTCTCTCTCAGTCGTAGGAGAACCATACACAATAGGTCAATGCATCTTGTATGTAGTCTCTCTCAGTCGTAGGAGAACCACACACAATAGGTCAATGCATCTTGTATGTAGTCTCTCTCAGTCGTAGGAGAACCACACCCAATAGGTCAATGCATCTTGTATGTAGTCTCTCTCAGTCGTAGGAGAACCACACACAATAGGTCAATGCATCTTGTATGTAGTCTCTCTCAGTCGTAGGAGAACCACACACAATAGGTCAATGCATCTTGTATGTAGTCTCTCTCAGTCGTAGGAGAACCACACACAATAGGTCAATGCATCTTGTATGTAGTCTCTCTCAGTCGTAGGAGAACCACACACAATAGGTCAATGCATCTTGTATGTGTCTCTCTCAGTCGTAGGAGAACCAACACAATAGGTCAATGCATCTTGTATGTAGTCTCTCTCAGTCGTAGGAGAACCACACCAAATAGGTCAATGCATCTTGTATGTAGTCTCTCTCAGTCGTAGGAGAACCACACACAATAGGTCAATGCATCTTTTATGTAGTCTCTCTCAGTCGTAGGAGAACCACCCACAATAGGCCAATGCATCTTGTATGTAGTCTCTCTCAGTCGTAGGAGTACCATACACAATAGGTCAATGCATCTTGCATGTAGTCTCTCTCAGTCGTAGGAGAACCACCCACAATAGGTCAATGCATCTTGTATGTATTATCTCTCAGTCGTAGGAGAACCACACGCAATAGGTCAATGCATCTTGTATGTAGTCCTGTCTCGCTCGGTCGTAGGAGAACCACCCACAATAGGTCAATGCATCTTGTATGTAGTCTCTCTCAGTCGTAGGAGATCCACACACAATAGGTCAAT
Organism: Archivesica marissinica; assembly: GCA_014843695.1. Classification (NCBI taxonomy): domain Eukaryota; kingdom Metazoa; phylum Mollusca; class Bivalvia; order Venerida; family Vesicomyidae; genus Archivesica; species Archivesica marissinica. Next base: position 28,066,135 of record CM026389.1, read on the forward strand.
GCATCTTGTATGTAGCCTCTCTCAGTCGTAGAGGAACCACACACACACAATAGGTAAATGCATCTTGTATGTAGTCTCTCTCAGTCGTAGGAGAACCACAAACAATAGGCCAATGCATCTTGTATGTAGTCTCTCTCAGTCGTAGGAGAACCACACACAATAGGCCAATGCATCTTGTATGTAGTCTCTCTCAGTCGTAGGAGAACCACACACAATAGGTCAATGTATCTTGTATGTAGTCTCACTCAGTCGTAGGAGAACCACACTCAATAGGTCAATGCATCTTGTATGTAGTCTCTCTCAGTCGTAGGAGAACCACCCACAATAGGCCAATGCATCTTGTATGTAATCTCTCTCTCAGTCGTAGGAGAACCACACACAATAGTTCAATGCATATTGTATGTAGTCTCTCTCAGTCGTAGGAGAACCATACACAATAGGTCAATGCATCTTGTATGTAGTCACTCTCAGTCGTAGGAGAACCACACACAATTGGTCAATGCATCTTGTATGTAGTCTCTCTCAGTCGTAGGAGAACCACACACAATAGGTCAATGCATATTGTATGTAGTCTCTCTCAGTCGTAGGAGAACCATACACAATAGGCCAATGCATCTTGTATGTAGTCTCTCTCAGTCGTAGGAGAACCACACCCAATATGTCAATGCATCTTGTGTGTCGTCTCTCTCAGTCGTAGGAGAACCACCCACAATAGGTCAATGCATCTTGTATGTAGTCTCTCTCAGTCGTAGGAGAACCACCCACAATAGGTCAATGCATCTTGTATGTAGTATCTCTCAGTCGTAGGAGAACCACCCACAATAGGTCAATGCATCTTGTATGTAGTCTCTCTCAGTCATAGGAGTACCATACACAATAGGCCAATGTATCGTGTATGTATTATCTCTCAGTCGTAGGAGAACCACCCACAACAGATCAATGCATCTTGTATGTAGTCTCTCTCAGTCGTAGGAGAACCACACTCAATATGTCAATGCATCTTTTATGTAGTCTCTCTGAGTCGTAGGAGAACCACACACAATAGGTCAGTGCATCTTGTATGTAATCTCTCTCAGTCGTAGTAGAACCACACACAATAGCCCAATGCATCTTGTATGTAGTCTCTCACAGTCGTAGGAGAACCACACACAATAGGTCAATGCATCTTGTATGTAGTCTCTCTCAGTCGTAGGAGAACCACACCCAATAGGTCAATGCATCTTGTATGTAGTCTCTCTCAGTCGTAGGAGAACCACCCACATTAGGTCAATGCATCTTGTATGTAGTCTCTCTCAGTCGTAGGAGAACCACCCACATTAGGTCAATGCATCTTGTATGTAGTCTCTCTCAGTCGTAGGAGAACCACACACAATAGGTCAATGCATCTTGTTGTAGTCTCTCTCAGTCGTAGGAGAACCACACACAATAGCCCAATGCATCTTGTATGCAGTCTCTCTCAGTCGTAGAGGAACCACACACACAATAGGACAATGCATCTTGTATGTAGTCTCTCTCAGTCGTAGGAGAACCACACCCAATAGGTCAATGCATCTTGTATGTAGTCTCTCTCAGTGGTAGGAGAACCACAAACAATAGGTCAATGCATCTTGTATGTAGTCTCTCTCAGTCGTAGGAGAACCACACACAATAGGTCAATGCATCTTGTATGTAGTCTCTCTCAGTCGTAGGAGAACCATACACAATAGGTCAATGCATCTTGTATGTAGTCTCTCTCAGTCGTAGGAGAACCACACACAATAGGCCAATGCATCTTGTATGTAGTCTCTCAGTCGTAAGAACCACACCAAATATTCAATGCATCTTGTATGTAGTCTCTCTCAGTCGTAGGAGAACCACACAATAGGTCAATGCATCTTTTATGTAGTCTCTCTCAGTCATAGGAGTACCATACACAATAGGCCATTATCGTGTATGTATTATCTCTCAGTCGTAGGAGAACCACCCACAACAGATCAATGCATCTTGTATGTAGTCTCTCTCAGTCGTAGGAGAACCACACTCAATATGTCAATGCATCTTTTATGTAGTCTCTCTGAGTCGTAGGAGAACCACACAAAATAGGTCAGTGCATCTTGTATGTAATCTCTCTCAGTCGTAGTAGAACCACACACAATAGCCCAATGCATCTTGTATGTAGTCTCTCACAGTCGTAGGAGAACCACACACAATAGGTCAATGCATCTTGTATGTAGTCTCTCTCAGTCGTAGAAGAACCACACCCAATAGGTCAATGCATCTTGTATGTAGTCTCTCTCAGTCGTAGGAGAACCACCCACATTAGGTCAATGCATCTTGTATGTAGTCTCTCTCAGTCGTAGGAGAACCACCCACATTAGGTCAATGCATCTTGTATGTAGTCTCTCTCAGTCGTAGGAGAACCACACACAATAGGTCAATGCATCTTGTTGTAGTCTCTCTCAGTCGTAGGAGAACCACACACAATAGCCCAATGCATCTTGTTCATCTCTCTCAGTCGTAGAGAACCACCACAATAGGACAATGCATCTTGTATGTAGTCTCTCTCATCGTAGGAGAACCACACCCAATAGGTCAATGCATCTGTATGTAGTCTCTCTCAGTGTAGGAGAACCACAACATAGGCAATGCATCTTGTATGTAGTCTCTCTCAGTCGTAGGAGAACCACACCCAATAGGTCAATGCATCTTGTATGTAGTCTCTCTCAGTCGTAGGAGAACCACACACAATAGGTCAATGCATCTTGTATGTAGTCTCTCTCAGTCGTAGGAGAACCATACACAATAGGTCAATGCATCTTGTATGTAGTCTCTCTCAGTCGTAGGAGAACCACACACAATAGGCCAATGCATCTTGTATGTAGTCTCTCTCAGTCGTAGGAGAACCACACCCAATATGTCAATGCATCTTGTATGTAGTCTCTCTCAGTCGTAGGAGAACCACACTCAATAGGTCAATGCATCTTTTATGTAGTCTCTCTCAGTCGTAGGAGAACCACCCACAATAGGTCAATGCATCTTGTATGTAGTCTCTCTCAGTCGTAGGAGAACCACCCACAATAGGTCAATGCATCTTGTATGTAGTATCTCTCAGTCGTAGGAGAACCACCCACAATAGGTCAATGCATCTTGTATGTAGTCTCTCTCAGTCGTAGGAGAACCACACACAATAGGTCAATGCATATTGTATGTAGTCTCTCTCAGTCATAGGAGTACCATACACAATAGGCCAATGTATCGTGTATGTATTATCTCTCAGTCGTAGGAGAACCACCCACAACAGATCAATGCATCTTGTATGTAGTCTCTCTCAGTCGTAGGAGAACCACACTCAATATGTCAATGCATCTTTTATGTAGTCTCTCTGAGTCGTAGGAGAACCACACACAATAGGTCAGTGCATCTTGTATGTAATCTCTCTCAGTCGTAGGAGAACCACACACAATAGCCCAATGCATCTTGTATGTAGTCTCTCACAGTCGTAGGAGAACCACACACAATAGGTCAATGCATCTTGTATGTAGTCTCTCTCAGTCGTAGGAGAACCACACCCAATAGGTCAATGCATCTTGTATGTAGTCTCTCTCAGTCGTAGGAGAACCACCCACATTAGGTCAATGCATCTTGTATGTAGTCTCTCTCAGTCGTAGGAGAACCACACACATTAGGTCAATGCATCTTGTATGTAGTCTCTCTCAGTCGTAGGAGAACCACACACAATAGGTCAATGCATCTTGTTGTAGTCTCTCTCAGTCGTAGGAGAACCACACACAATAGCCCAATGCATCTTGTATGCAGTCTCTCTCAGTCGTAGAGGAACCACACACACAATAGGACAATGCATCTTGTATGTAGTCTCTCTCAGTCGTAGGAGAACCACACCCAATAGGTCAATGCATCTTGTATGTAGTCTCTCTCAGTGGTAGGAGAACCACAAACAATAGGTCAATGCATCTTGTATGTAGTCTCTCTCAGTCGTAGGAGAACCACACACAATAGGTCAATGCATCTTGTATGTAGTCTCTCTCAGTCGTAGGAGAACCATACACAATAGGTCAATGCATCTTGTATGTAGTCTCTCTCAGTCGTAGGAGAACCACACACAATAGGTCAATGCATCTTGTATGTAGTCTCTCTCAGTCGTAGGAGAACCACACCCAATATGTCAATGCATCTTGTATGTAGTCTCTCTCAGTCGTAGGAGAACCACCCACAATAGGTCAATGCATCTTGTATGTAGTCTCTCTCAGTCGTAGGAGTACCATACACAATAGGTCAATGCATCTTGTATGTAGTCTCTCTCAGTCGTAGGAGAACCACCCACAATAGGTCAATGCATCTTGTATGTAGTCTCTCTCAGTCGTAGGAGAACCACACGCAATAGGTCAATGCATCTTGTATGTAGTCTGTCTCATGTCGTAGGAGAACCACCCACAATAGGTCAATGCATCTTGTATGTAGCCTCTCTCAGTCGTAGAGGAACCACACACACACAATAGGTAAATGCATCTTGTATGTAGTCTCTCTCAGTCGTAGGAGAACCACAAACAATAGGTCAATGCATCTTGTATGTAGTCTCTCTCAGTCGTAGGAGAACCACACCCAATAGGTCAATGCATCTTGTATGTAGTCTCTCTCAGTCGTAGGAGAACCACCCACATTAGGTCAATGCATCTTGTATGTAGTCTCTCTCAGTCGTAGGAGAACCACACACATTAGGTCAATGCATCTTGTATGTAGTCTCTCTCAGTCGTAGGAGAACCACACACAATAGGTCAATGCATCTTGTTGTAGTCTCTCTCAGTCGTAGGAGAACCACACACAATAGCCCAATGCATCTTGTATGCAGTCTCTCTCAGTCGTAGAGGAACCACACACACAATAGGACAATGCTTCTTGTATGTAGTCTCTCTCAGTCGTAGGAGAACCACACCCAATAGGTCAATGCATCTTGTATGTAGTCTCTCTCAGTGGTAGGAGAACCACAAACAATAGGTCAATGCATCTTGTATGTAGTCTCTCTCAGTCGTAGGAGAACCACACACAATAGGTCAATGCATCTTGTATGTAGTCTCTCTCAGTCGTAGGAGAACCATACACAATAGGTCAATGCATCTTGTATGTAGTCTCTCTCAGTCGTAGGAGAACCACACACAATAGGCCAATGCATCTTGTATGTAGTCTCTCTCAGTCGTAGGAGAACCACACCCAATATGTCAATGCATCTTGTATGTAGTCTCTCTCAGTCGTAGGAGAACCACCCACATTAGGCCAATGCATCTTGTATGTAGTCTCTCTCAGTCGTAGGAGTACCATACACAATAGGTCAATGCATCTTGCATGTAGTCTCTCTCAGTCGTAGGAGAACCACCCACAATAGGTCAATGCATCTTGTATGTATTATCTCTCAGTCGTAGGAGAACCACACGCAATAGGTCAATGCATCTTGTATGTTGTCCTGTCTCGCTCGGTCGTAGGAGAACCACCCACAATAGGTCAATGCATCTTGTATGTAGCCTCTCTCAGTCGTAGAGGAACCACACACACACAATAGGTAAATGCATCTTGTATGTAGTCTCTCTCAGTCGTAGGAGAACCACAAACAATAGGTCAATGCATCTTGTATGTAGTCTCTCTCAGTCGTAGGAGAACCATACACAATAGGCCAATGCATCTTGTATGTAGTCTCTGTCAGTCGTAGGAGAACCACACACAATAGGCCAATGCATCTTGTATGTAGTCTCTCTCAGTCGTAGGAGAACCACACACAATAGGTCAATGTATCTTGTATGTAGTCTCTCTCAGTCGTAGGAGAACCACACTCAATAGGTCAATGCATCTTGTATGTAGTCTCTCTCAGTCGTAGGAGAACCACCCACAATAGGCCAATGCATCTTGTATGTAATCTCTCTCTCAGTCGTAGGAGAACCACACACAATAGTTCAATGCATATTGTATGTAGTCTCTCTCAGTCGTAGGAGAACCATACACAATAGGTCAATGCATCTTGTATGTAGTCACTCTCAGTCGTAGGAGAACCACACACAATTGGTCAATGCATCTTGTATGTAGTCTCTCTCAGTCGTAGGAGAACCACACACAATAGGTCAATGCATATTGTATGTAGTGTCTCTCAATCGTAGGAGAACCATACACAATAGGCCAATGCATCTTGTATGTAGTCTCTCTCAGTCGTAGGAGAACCACACCCAATATGTCAATGCATCTTGTGTGTCGGCTCTCGCAGTCGTAGGAGAACCACCCACAATAGGTCAATGCATCTTGTATGTAGTCTCTCTCTCAGTCGTAGGAGAACCACCCACAATAGGTCAATGCATCTTTTATGTAGTCTCTCTCAGTCGTAGGAGAACCACCCACAATAGGTCAATGCATCTTGTATGTAGTCTCTCTCAGTCGTAGGAGAACCACACACAATAGGTCAATGCATCTTGTATATAGTCTATCTCAGTCGTAGGAGAACCACACACAATAGGTCAATGCATCTTGTATGTAGTCTCTCTCAGTCGTAGGAGAACCACCCACAATAGGTCAATGCATCTTGTATGTAGTCTCCCTCAGTCTTAGGAGAACCACACACAATAGGTCAAAACATCTTGTATGTAGTCTCTCTCAGTCGTAGGAGAACCACACACAATAGGTCAAAACATCTTGTATGTAGTCTCTCTCAGTCGTAGGAGAACCACACTCAATAGGTCAATGCATCTTGTATGTAGTCTCTCTCTCTCTCAGTCGTAGGAGAACCACACACAATAGGTCAATGCAACTTGTATGTAGTCTCTCTCAGTCGTATGAGAACCACTCACAATAGGCCAATGCATCTTGTATGTTGTCGTAGGAGATCCACACACAATAGGTCTATGCATCTTGTATGTAGTCGTAGGAGAACCACACTTAATAGGTCAATGCATCTTGTATGTAGTTTCCATGTCTCGTGTTGGTGCTTTGTACCGTGCAAATAAGCGAACATAAATTGGGGACTCTGGAATGGGTCTCTGTCTGTATCAGTGCACTACCATCCAAATATCTAAAATGACTATTCTCTTCAGGAGGCATCGCTCATATGGGTAACCAGTAGCGCCGATAAATAAACGCAAAATCACACACAGAAAACATGATATACAAAAGCAACGAAAATAAATCGTGACCTGTTTTTTATAATCTAATACACATCTAAAAGCTTCCGCGTGGGCGTGCTATTAAATATGAATACACTAGAAACATGCGTAGGAATTCTAGTCAGCGCTGGTAATCTCGTAAATAGCTATAGGAGTGTTCATCGTACTCTCTGGAATCATTGCGCGATTTGTTATGTGTACTTTAAGTGATTCATAGAAAGGCAATATGTATCAATGACGATGTATTAGACGCAGTTGTACCACTTGTATTAAACATGTGAGAGTACAAGGGCATTCTTATAATTTGTTTCCATAACTCCCTTTATAAATACTAACCATAAAATTCACAAAAGAGTATCAACTCTGCTCATCTGAAGGATATGCTTTTGTAACATATAATCAAATAACAACACTGATATCTCACTCTTTGCACAATCACATCAATCATAAAACCCATATATGGGCCATTAGTGACCATTAGTGATGTACATCGGTTTCAAAATCTATGATCGATTAATCGGAATAATCGGACAGGTAAACCGATTAGATAATCAATTATTAATCGCGCTACTGATATAATTATAAATCAAAATCAATCCATTTAATTTGTGAGTTTAACAATCTATTTAGTACTAATAAATTACTTGCAGGTTACTAGTTTCGACAAATTAGTTACAACAGTTACTACATCTGACTACTAGACTTTAAGTTAGTAGACTGCCACCTGATATAAATTAAGTTAATGTTAATAAGGGACAAAACGCTTAATGACATACTAGTGGAAAGTCTAGTACTAGATGTTAGAATTTTTGTTGCAAACGTGCAATGCTAATAAAATACAGTCAATAGTAAATCGTGGTTTTATTTGAAATATAAACAAACATATAAGTAAGAGAGAGAAAAGAAGACTTGACACATTTTCACCAACGATTATCGCCGATGTCCATGTCGGCAAACGATTGTCGGCGACTTAGCGATAATCGGTTTATCACTAGTGACCATACACTATTGGTGCTATTGTACTCTTATAACTCGCTTACTAGAATACTTACGGACAAAAGTTTTGCACGGGTATTTTTCTATCACAATTAATGTCAATAACAAGCAGTACCACATATACACGTATGTATATTCCATTAATGTCAAACCCCTTGCGGGGACATAAACATGTTTTCTTGGGCAGACTTAGCAGTCCAGTGGTTAACCAGTACTAAACAATGTGTGTGAGGTGCCTTGCTCAATGGCACTACATACGTTGCCTGACTGGTATCTACCACTGGACGTCACATTGAATAGTATGTAATCTAAATTGATTTTGACTAACTTTTCAGAGAATATGTATGATACATTGATAATTTAGATTATAAAATATTGTACAAATATGTTATGTTAATATCAACACAGCGTCCTTACTATGCACAATCTGATACAATGAGAGACACTGCTCACTGAATACTATTTAGGAAGATTGGTCTTTGAATTCATTTGGACGGATCTGTAGTCCAGTGTTAACACACTGGACTGGTAATCCAGGTATCGCAGGTTCGATCCCCCGTCTGGCTCTAAGAAAATTAACACTCTTTCAGATGGAACTTTTAACCGAGGTCTCGTGTCAGTGCTGTACACCGTGCATGTAAAAGAACCAGAGGGGACTCTGTAATGGGTCTCTGTCTGTATCATTGCACTATCCTACAACAATCTAAAATGACTAATCTCGTCAGGAGGCGTCGCTCATATGGGCAACCGGTAGCGACGATAAATAAACGTAAAACACACATGAATTCATTTCGTCTGTTCTCATCGTTCATTCCTTTGCTACATGCTACATGCTATAAATTTACTATCGTTTTTACATCTTAAAATTATTAAATTATTAATTCTCGATAGATATCCTACAGATTATCAAATGGATAATTTACTGTAAAGTGTTATCGATTAATTAGCATGATTTTGATAAATACACGTACCGCAACATCTGGTTATGGACTAGCAGTAATAACAAAGGATTCCAACTAAAATGACCAAAATAATTTCGAGATGAATTTGTGTTTCTATATGTATGAACATGTAGCAGTATATGGCGAGTTGTTGCATTGGGTCATATCGGGGCTTGTTAACTTACCCTATATTGTTACAGACCCAATAGTAGAACGCCCTGACTTTCTCTATGTCCGACTTGCATGGACCTGTGAGGTATGCTACGAGGGACTTTACATTCTTTGTAACATCGACTGGAGTCTATAGTAAAATACAATTTGGGTTATAAGAAGGTGTTCTGTTACGGACATAAAATATTACGATGCACAACAGTACAATAGCGATACATGGTTGCCCTTTGTTTGCAATAGTACGGTGTTCTTGATGAACGTCGAGTAGCGGTATTCACGATAGTACGGTAGCGATGCATGGTGGCACTTTGTTTGCAATGATACGGAGTTCTGCGATGAACATCGAGATTCGGCATTCACGATAGTATGGTAGCGATGCATGGTGGTACTTTGTTTGCAATGATACGGAGTTCTGCGATGAACATCGAGATTCGGCATTCACGATAGTATGGTAGCGATGCATGGTGGTACTTTGTTTGCAATGATACGGAGTTCTGCGATGAACATCGAGATTCGGCATTCACGATAGTATGGTAGCGATGCATGGTGGTACTTTGTTTGCAATGATACGGAGTTCTGCGATGAACATCGAGATTCGGCATTCACGATAGTATGGTAGCGATGCATGGTGGTACTTTGTTTGCAATGATACGGAGTTCTGCGATGAACATCGAGATTCGGCATTCACGATAGTATGGTAGCGATGCATGGTGGTACTTTG
>CM026389.1:28077096-28156410 GCA_014843695.1 Archivesica marissinica
AGAGGAACCACACACACAATAGGTCAATGGTTCTTGTATGTAGTCTCTCTCAGTCGTAGGAGAACCACACCCAATAGGTCAATGCATCTTGTATGTAGTCTCTCTCAGTGGTAGGCGAACCACAAACAATAGGTCAATGCATCTTGTATGTAGTCACACTCAGTCGTAGGAGAACCACACTCAATATGTCAATGTATCTTGTATGTAGTCTCACTCAGTCGTAGGAGAACCACACTCAATAGGTCAATGCATCTTGTATGTAGTCTCTCTCAGTCGTAGGAGAACCACCCACAATAGGCCAATGCATCTTGTATGTAATCTCTCTCTCAATCGTAGGAGAACCACACACAATAGTTCAATGCATATTGTGTGTAGTCTCTCTCAGTAGTAGGAGAACCATAAACAATAGGTCAATGCATCTTGTATGTAGTCTCTCTCAGTCGTAGGAGAACCACACACAATTGGTCAATGTATCTTGTATGTAGTCTCTCTCAGTCGTAGGAGAACCACACTCAATAGGTCAATGCATCTTGTATGTAGTCTCTCTCAGTAGTAGGAGAACCACACAAAATAGGTCAAGCATCTTGTGGTGTCTCTCTTCAGTCGTAGAGAACCACCAAAATAGTTCAAGCTATTGTATGTAGTCTATACAGTGTAGGAGAACCATACCAATTAGGTCAATGCATATGTATTAGTAATCTCAGTAGTAGGAGAACCACACACATTGGTCAATGAATCTGTATTAGTTCTCTCAGTGTAGGAGAACCACACACAATAGGTCAATGCATATTGTATGTAGTCTCTCTCAGTCATAGGAGTACCATACACAATAGGCCAATGTATCGTGTATGTATTATCTCTCAGTCGTAGGAGTACCACCCACAACAGATCAATGCATCTTGTATGTAGTCTCTCTCAGTCGTAGGAGAACCACACTCAATATGTCAATGCATCTTTTATGTAGTCTCTCTGAGTCGTAGGAGAACCACACAAAATAGGTCAGTGCATCTTGTATGTAATCTTCTCGTCGTAGTAGAACACACACAATAGGCAAATGCATCTTGTATGTATTTGTGTGGGGTGGTTGTTGGTGGTGGTCTTATCAGTCGTAGAAGAACCTCACCCAATAGTCAATGTCTTGTGGTAGTCTCTCTCAGTGTTAGGAGAACCACCCACATTAGGTCAATGCATCTTGTATGAGTCTCTCTCAGTCGTAGGAGAACACCCACATTAGGTCAATGCATCTTGTATGTAGTCTCTCTCAGTCGTAGGAGAACCACACACAATAGGTCATTGCATCTTGTTGTAGTCTCTCTCAGTCGTAGGAGAACCACACACAATAGCCCAATGCATCATGTATGCAGTCTCTCTCAGTCGTAGAGGAACCACACACACAATAGGACAATGCATCTTGTATGTAGTCACACTCAGTCGTAGGAGAACCACACTCAATATGTCAATGTATCTTGTATGTAGTCTCACTCAGTCGTAGGAGAACCACACTCAATAGGTCAATGCATCTTGTATGTAGTCTCTCTCAGTCGTAGGAGACCCACCCACAATAGGCCAATGCATCTTGTATGTAATCTCTCTCTCAATCGTAGGAGAACCACACACAATAGTTCAATGCATATTGTATGTAGTCTCTCTCAGTAGTAGGAGAACCATACACAATAGGTCAATGCATCTTGTATGTAGTCACTCTCAGTCGTAGGAGAACCACACACAATTGGTCAATGCATCTTGTATGTAGTCTCTCACAGTCGTAGGAGAACCACACACAATAGGTCAATGCATCTTGTATGTAGTCTCTCTCAGTCGTAGGAGAACCACACCCAATATGTCAATGCATCTTGTGTGTCGTCTCTCTCAGTCGTAGGAGAACCACCCACAATAGGTCAATGCATCTTGTATGTAGTCTCTCTCAGTCGTGGAGAACCACACCCAATAGGTCATGCATCTTGTATATAGTCTCTCTCAGTGGTAGGAGAACCACAAACAATAGGTCAATGCATCTTGTATGTAGTCTCTCTCAGTCGTAGGAGAACCATACACAATAGGTCAATGCTTGTATGTAGTCTCTCTCGGTCGAGGAGAACCACACACAATAGGCCAATGCATCTTGTATGTAGTCTCTCTCGTGTAGGAGAACCACACCCAATATGTCAATGCATCTTGATTGTCTTCTCAGTCGTAGGAGAACCACACTCAATAGGTCAATGCATCTTTATGTAGTTCTCTCTGTCATAGGAGTACCATACACAATAGGCCAATGTATCGTGTATGTATTATCTCTCAGTCGTAGGAGAACCACCCACAACAGATCAATGCATCTTGTATGTAGTCTCTCTCAGTCGTAGGAGAACCACACTCAATATGTCAATGCATCTTTTATGTAGTCTCTCTGAGTCGTAGGAGAACCACACAAAATAGGTCAGTGCATCTTGTATGTAATCTCTCTCAGTCGTAGTAGAACCACACACAATAGCCCAATGCATCTTGTATGTAGTCTCTCACAGTCGTAGGAGAACCACACACAATAGGTCAATGCATCTTGTATGTAGTCTCTCTCAGTCGTAGAAGAACCACACCCAATAGGTCAATGCATCTTGTATGTAGTCTCTCTCAGTCGTAGGAGAACCACCCACATTAGGTCAATGCATCTTGTATGTAGTCCTCCAGTCGTAGGAGAACCACCCACAATTGGTCAATGCATCTTGTATGTAGTCTCTCTCAGTCGTAGGAGAACCACAAAATAGGTCAATGCATCTTGTTGTAGTCTCTCTCAGTCGTAGGAGAACCAACACAATAGCCAATGCATCTTGTATGCAGTCTCTCTCAGTCGTAGAGGAACCACACACCACAATAGGACAATGCATCTTGTATGTAGTCTCTCTCAGTCGTAGGAGAACCACACCCAATAGGTCAATGCATCTTGTATGTAGTCTCTCTCAGTCGTAGGAGAACCAACCAATAGGTCAATGCATCTTGTATGTAGTCTCTCTCAGTCGTAGGAGAACCATACACAATAGGTCAATGCATCTTGTATGTAGTCTCTCTCAGTCGTAGGAGAACCATACACAATAGGTCAATGCATCTTGTATGTAGTCTCTCTCAGTCGTAGGAGAACCACACACAATAGGCCAATGCATCTTGTATGTAGTCTCTCTCTCAGTCGTAGGAGAACCACACCCAATATGTCAATGCATCTTGTATGTAGTCTCTCTCAGTCGTAGGAGAACCACACTCAATAGGTCAATGCATCTTTTATGTAGTCTCTCTCAGTCGTAGGAGAACCACCCACAATAGGTCAATGCATCTTGTATGTAGTCTCTCTCAGTCGTAGGAGAACCACCCACAATAGGTCAATGCATCTTGTATGTAGTATCTCTCAGTCGTAGGAGAACCACCCACAATAGGTCAATGCATCTTGTATGTAGTCTCTCTCAGTCGTAGGAGAACCACACACAATAGGTCAATGCATATTGTATGTAGTCTCTCTCAGTCATAGGAGTACCATACACAATAGGCCAATGTATCGTGAATGTATTATCTCTCAGTCGTAGGAGAACCACCCACAACAGATCAATGCATCTTGTATGTAGTCTCTCTCAGTCGTAGGAGAACCACACTCAATATGTCAATGCATCTTTTATGTAGTCTCTCTGAGTCGTAGGAGAACCACACACAATAGGTCAGTGCATCTTGTATGTAATCTCTCTCAGTCGTAGGAGAACCACACACAATAGCCCAATGCATCTTGTATGTAGTCTCTCACAGTCGTAGGAGAACCACACACAATAGCTCAATGCATCTTGTATGTAGTCTCTCTCAGTCGTAGGAGAACCACACCCAATAGGTCAATGCATCTTGTATGTAGTCTCTCTCAGTCGTAGGAGAACCACCCACATTAGGTCAATGCATCTTGTATGTAGTCTCTCTCAGTCGTAGGAGAACCACCCACATTAGGTCAATGCATCTTGTATGTAGTCTCTCTCAGTCGTAGGAGAACCACACACAATAGGTCAATGCATCTTGTTGTAGTCTCTCTCAGTCGTAGGAGAACCACACACAATAGCCCAATGCATCTTGTATGCAGTCTCTCTCAGTCGTAGAGGAACCACACACACAATAGGACAATGCTTCTTGTATGTAGTCTCTCTCAGTCGTAGGAGAACCACACCCAATAGGTCAATGCATCTTGTATGTAGTCTCTCTCAGTGGTAGGAGAACCACAAACAATAGGTCAATGCATCTTGTATGTAGTCTCTCTCAGTCGTAGGAGAACCACACACAATAGGTCAATGCATCTTGTATGTAGTCTCTCTCAGTCGTAGGAGAACCATACACAATAGGTCAATGCATCTTGTATGTAGTCTCTCTCAGTCGTAGGAGAACCACACACAATAGGCCAATGCATCTTGTATGTAGTCTCTCTCAGTCGTAGGAGAACCACACCCAATATGTCAATGCATCTTGTATGTAGTCTCTCCCAGTCGTAGGAGAACCACCCACATTAGGCCAATGCATCTTGTATGTAGTCTCTCTCAGTCGTAGGAGTACCATACACAATAGGTCAATGCATCTTGCATGTAGTCTCTCTCAGTCGTAGGAGAACCACCCACAATAGGTCAATGCATCTTGTATGTATTATCTCTCAGTCGTAGGAGAACCACACGCAATAGGTCAATGCATCTTGTATGTTGTCCTGTCTCGCTCGGTCGTAGGAGAACCACCCACAATAGGTCAATGCATCTTGTATGTAGCCTCTCTCAGTCGTAGAACCACACGGTCGTAGGAGAACCACACACAATAGGTCAATGCATCTTGTATGTAGCCTCTCTCAGTCGTAGAGGAACCACACACACACAATAGGTAAATGCATCTTGTATGTAGTCTCTCTCAGTCGTAGGAGAACCACAAACAATAGGTCAATGCATCTTGTATGTAGTCTCTCTCAGTCGTAGGAGAACCACACCCAATAGGTCAATGCATCTTGTATGTAGTCTCTCTCAGTCGTAGGAGAACCACCCACATTAGGTCAATGCATCTTGTATGTAGTCTCTCTCAGTCGTAGGAGAACCACACACATTAGGTCAATGCATCTTGTATGTAGTCTCTCTCAGTCGTAGGAGTACCACACACAATAGGTCAATGCATCTTGTTGTAGTCTCTCTCAGTCGTAGGAGAACCACACACAATAGCCCAATGCATCTTGTATGCAGTCTCTCTCATTCGTAGAGGAACCACACACACAATAGGACAATGGTTCTTGTATGTAGTCTCTCTCAGTCGTAGGAGAACCACACCCAATAGGTCAATGCATCTTGTATGTAGTCTCTCTCAGTGGTAGGCGAACCACAAACAATAGGTCAATGCATCTTGTATGTAGTCTCTCTCAGTCGTAGGAGAACCACACACAATAGGTCAATGCATCTTGTATGTAGTCTCTCTCAGTCGTAGGAGAACCATACACAATAGGTCAATGCATCTTGTATGTAGTCTCTCTCAGTCGTAGGAGAACCACACACAATAGGCCAATGCATCTTGTATGTAGTCTCTCTCAGTCGTAGGAGAACCACACCCAATATGTCAATGCATCTTGTATGTAGTCTCTCTCAGTCGTAGGAGAACCACCCACATTAGGTCAATGCATCTTGCATGTAGTCTCTCTCAGTCGTAGGAGAACCACCCACAACAGATCAATGCATCTTGTATGTAGTCTCTCTCAGTCGAAGGAGAACCACACTCAATATGTCAATGCATCTTTTATGTAGTCTCTCTGAGTCGTAGGAGAACCACACACAATAGGTCAGTGCATCTTGTATGTAATCTCTCTCAGTCGTAGGAGAACCATACACAATAGGTCAATGCATCTTGTATGTAGTCTCTCTCAGTCGTAGGAGAACCACATCAAATATGTCAATGCATCTTGTATGTAGTCTCTCTCAGTCGTAGGAGAACCACACTCAATAGGTCAATGCATCTTTTATGTAGTCTCTCTCAGTCGTAGGAGAACCACCCACAATAGGCCAATGCATCTTGTATGTAGTCTCTCTCAGTCGTAGGAGTACCATACACAATAGGTCAATGCATCTTGCATGTAGTCTCTCTCAGTCGTAGGAGAACCACCCACAATAGGTCAATGCATCTTGTATGTATTATCTCTCAGTCGTAGGAGAACCACACGCAATAGGTCAATGCATCTTGTATGTAGTCCTGTCTCGCTCGGTCGTAGGAGAACCACCCACAATAGGTCAATGCATCTTGTATGTAGTCTCTCTCAGTCGTAGGAGATCCACACACAATAGGTCAATGCATCTTGTATGTAGCCTCACTCAGTCGTAGAGGAACCACACACACAATAGGTAAATGCATCTTGTGTGTAGTCTCTCTCAGTCGTAGGAGAACCACAAACAATAGGCCAATGCATCTTGTATGTAGTCTCTCTCAGTCGTAGGAGAACCACACACAATAGGCCAATGCATCTTGTATGTAGTCTCTCTCAGTCGTAGGAGAACCACACACAATAGGTCAATGCATCTTGTATGTAGTCTCTCTCAGTCGTAGGAGAACCACACTCAATAGGTCAATGCATCTTGTATGTAGTCTCTCTCAGTCGTAGGAGAACCACAAACAATAGGTCAATGCATCTTGTATGTAGTCTCTCTCAGTCGTAGGAGAACCACACACAATAGGTCAATGCATCTTGTATGTAGTCTCTCTCAGTCGTAGGAGAACCATACACAATAGGTCAATGCATCTTGTATGTAGTCTCTCTCAGTCGTAGGAGAACCACACACAATAGGCCAATGCATCTTGTATGTAGTCTCTCTCAGTCGTAGGAGAACCACACCCAATATGTCAATGCATCTTGTATGTAGTCTCTCTCAGTCGTAGGAGAACCACCCACATTAGGCCAATGCATCTTGTATGTATTCTCTCTCAGTCGTAGGAGTACCATACACAATAGGTCAATGCATCTTGCATGTAGTCTCTCTCAGTCGTAGGAGAACCACCCACAACAGATCAATGCATCTTGTATGTAGTCTCTCTCAGTCGAAGGAGAACCACACTCAATATGTCAATGCATCTTTTATGTAGTCTCTCTGAGTCGTAGGAGAACCACACACAATAGGTCAGTGCATCTTGTATGTAATCTCTCTCAGTCGTAGGAGAACCATACACAATAGGTCAATGCATCTTGTATGTAGTCTCTCTCAGTCGTAGGAGAACCACATCAAATATGTCAATGCATCTTGTATGTAGTCTCTCTCAGTCGTAGGAGAACCACACTCAATAGGTCAATGCATCTTTTATGTAGTCTCTCTCAGTCGTAGGAGAACCACCCACAATAGGCCAATGCATCTTGTATGTAGTCTCTCTCAGTCGTAGGAGTACCATACACAATAGGTCAATGCATCTTGCATGTAGTCTCTCTCAGTCGTAGGAGAACCCCCACAATAGGCAATGCATCTTGTAGTATATCTTCAGGTAGGAGAACCACACGCAATAGGTCAATGCATTGTATGTAGTCCTGTCTCGCTCGGTCGAGGAGACCACCACAATAGGTCAATGCATCTTGTATGTAGTCTCTCTCAGTCGTAGGAGACCACACACAATAGGTCAATGCATCTTGTATGTAGCTCTCAGTCGTAGAGGAACCACACACAATAGGTAATGCATCTTGGTGTAGTCTCTCTCAGTCGTAGGAGAACCACACACAATAGGCCAATGCATCTTGTATGTAGTCTCTCTCAGTCGTAGGAGAACCACACACAATAGGCCAATGCATCTTGTATGTAGTCTCTCTCAGTCGTAGGAGAACCACACACAATAGGTCAATGTATCTTGTATGTAGTCTCTCTCAGTCGTAGGAGAACCACACTCAATAGGTCAATGCATCTTGTATGTAGTCTCTCTCAGTCGTAGGAGAACCACCCACAATAGGCCAATGCATCTTGTATGTAATCTCTCTCTCAGTCGTAGGAGAACCACACACAATAGTTCAATGCATATTGTATGTAGTCTCTCTCAGTCGTAGGAGAACCATACACAATAGGTCAATGCATCTTGTATGTAGTCACTCTCAGTCGTAGGAGAACCACACACAATTGGTCAATGCATCTTGTATGTAGTCTCTCTCAGTCGTAGGAGAACCACACACAATAGGTCAATGCATATTGTATGTAGTCTCTCTCAGTCGTAGGAGAACCATACACAATAGGCCAATGCATCTTGTATGTAGTCTCTCTCAGTCGTAGGAGAACCACACCCAATATGTCAATGCATCTTGTGTGTCGTCTCTCTCAGTCGTAGGAGAACCACCCACAATAGGTCAATGCATCTTGTATGTAGTCTCTCTCAGTCGTAGGAGAACCACCCACAATAGGTCAATGCATCTTGTATGTAGTCTCTCTCAGTCGTAGGAGAACCACACACAATAGGTCAATGCATCTTGTATGTAGTCTCTCTCAGTCGTAGGAGAACCACACACAATAGGTCAATGCATCTTGTATGTAGTCTCTCTCAGTCGTAGGAGAACCACACACAATAGGTCAATGCATCTTGTATGTAGTCTCTCTCAGTCGTAGGAGAACCACACACAATAGGATAGGTCAATGCATCTTGTATGTAGTCTCTCTCAGTCGTAGGAGAACCACACACAATAGGTCAATGCATCTTGTATGTAGTCTCTCTCAGTCGTAGGAGAACCACACCAAATAGGTCAATGCATCTTGTATGTAGTCTCTCTCAGTCGTAGGAGAACCACACACAATAGGTCAATGCATCTTGTATGTAGTCTCTCTCAGTCGTAGGAGAACCACACACAATAGGTCAATGCATCTTGTTGTAGTCTCTCTCAGTCGTAGGAGAACCACACACAATAGCCCAATGCATCTTGTATGCAGTCTCTCTCAGTCGTAGAGGAACCACACACACAATAGGACAATGCATCTTGTATGTTGTCTCTCTCAGTCGTAGGAGAACCATACACAATAGGTCAATGCATCTTGTATGTAGTCTCTCTCAGTCGTAGGAGAACCACACCAAATATGTCAATGCATCTTGTATGTAGTCTCTCTCAGTCGTAGGAGAACCACACTCAATAGGTCAATGCATCTTGTATGTAGTCTCTCTCAGTCGTAGGAGAACCACACACAATAGGTCAATGCATCTTGTTGTAGTCTCTCTCAGTCGTAGGAGAACCACACACAATAGGCCAATGCATCTTGTATGTAGTCTCTCTCAGTCGTAGGGAACCACACACAATAGGTCAATGCATCTTTTATGTAGTCTCTCTCAGTCGTAGGAGAACCACCCACAATAGGCCAATGCATCTTGTATGTAGTCTCTCTCAGTCGTAGGAGTACCATACACAATAGGTCAATGCATCTTGCATGTAGTCTCTCTCAGTCGTAGGAGAACCACCCACAATAGGTCAATGCATCTTGTATGTATTATCTCTCAGTCGTAGGAGAACCACACACAATAGGTCAATGCATCTTGTATGTAGTCCTGTCTCGCTCGGTCGTAGGAGAACCACCCACAATAGGTCAATGCATCTTGTATGTAGTCTCTCTCAGTCGTAGGAGAACCACACACAATAGGTCAATGCATCTTGTATGTAGCCTCTCTCAGTCGTAGAGAACCACACACACAATAGGTCAATGCATCTTGTATGTAGTCTCTCTCAGTCGTAGGAGAACCACACACAATAGGTCAATGCATCTTGTATGTAGTCTCTCTCAGTCGTAGGAGAACCACACACAATAGGTCAATGCATCTTGTATGTAGTCTCTCTCAGTCGTAGGAGAACCACACACAATAGGTCAATGCATCTTGTATGTAGTCTCTCTCAGTCGTAGGAGAACCACACACAATAGGTCAATGCATCTTGTATGTAGTCTCTCTCAGTCGTAGGAGAACCACACACAATAGGTCAATGCATCTTGTATGTAGTCTCTCTCAGTCGTAGGAGAACCACACACAATAGGTCAATGCATCTTGTATGTAGTCTCTCTCAGTCGTAGGAGAACCACACACAATAGGTCAATGCATCTTGTATGTAGTCTCTCTCAGTCGTAGGAGAACCACACCCAATATGTCAATGCATCTTGTATGTAGTCTCTCTCAGTCGTAGGAGAACCACCCACAATAGGTCAATGCATCTTGTATGTAGTCTCTCTCAGTCGTAGGAGAACCACCCACAATAGGTCAATGCATCTTGTATGTAGTCTCTCTCAGTCGTAGGAGAACCACACACATTAGGTCAATGCATCTTGTATGTAGTCTCTCTCAGTCGTAGGAGAACCACACACAATAGGTCAATGCATCTTGTTGTAGTCTCTCTCAGTCGTAGGAGAACCACACACAATAGCCCAATGCATCTTGTATGCAGTCTCTCTCAGTCGTAGAGGAACCACACACACAATAGGACAATGCTTCTTGTATGTAGTCTCTCTCAGTCGTAGGAGAACCACACCCAATAGGTCAATGCATCTTGTATGTAGTCTCTCTCAGTGGTAGGAGAACCACAAACAATAGGTCAATGCATCTTGTATGTAGTCTCTCTCAGTCGTAGGAGAACCACACACAATAGGTCAATGCATCTTGTATGTAGTCTCTCTCAGTCGTAGGAGAACCACACACAATAGGTCAATGCATCTTGTATGTAGTCTCTCTCAGTCGTAGGAGAACCACACACAATAGGTCAATGCATCTTGTATGTAGTCTCTCTCAGTCGTAGGAGAACCACACACAATAGGTCAATGCATCTTGTATGTAGTCTCTCTCAGTCGTAGGAGAACCACCCACATTAGGTCAATGCATCTTGTATGTAGTCTCTCTCAGTCGTAGGAGAACCACCCACAATAGATCAATGCATCTTGTATGTAGTCTCTCTCAGTCGTAGGAGAACCACACTCAATATGTCAATGCATCTTTTATGTAGTCTCTCTGAGTCGTAGGAGAACCACACACAATAGGTCAATGCATCTTGTATGTAGTCTCTCTCAGTCGTAGGAGAACCATACACAATAGGTCAATGCATCTTGTATGTAGTCTCTCTCAGTCGTAGGAGAACCACACTCAATAGGTCAATGCATCTTGTATGTAGTCTCTCTCAGTCGTAGGAGAACCACCCACAATAGGCCAATGCATCTTGTATGTAGTCTCTCTCAGTCGTAGGAGAACCACACACAATAGGTCAATGCATCTTGTATGTAGTCTCTCTCAGTCGTAGGAGAACCACACAATAGCAATGCATCTGTATGTATTCTCTCAGTCGTAGGAGAACCCACGCAATAGGTCAATGCATCTTGTATGTAGTCTTCTCTCGGTCGTAGGAGAACCACCCACAATAGGTCAATGCATCTTGTATGTAGTCTCTCTCAGTCGTAGGAGAACCACACACAATAGGTCAATGCATCTTGTATGTAGCCTCTCTCAGTCGTAGAGGAACCACACACAACAATAGGTAAATGCATCTTGTATGTAGTCTCTCTCAGTCGTAGGAGAACCACAAACAATAGGCCAATGCATCTTGTATGTAGTCTCTCTCAGTCGTAGGAGAACCACACACAATAGGCCAATGCATCTTGTATGTAGTCTCTCTCAGTCGTAGGAGAACCACACTCAATATGTCAATGCATCTTGTGTGTAGTCTCTCTCAGTCGTAGGAGAACCACACACAATAGGTCAATGCATATTGTATGTAGTCTCTCTCAGTCATAGGAGTACCATACACAATAGGCCAATGTATCGTGTATGTATTATCTCTCAGTCGTAGGAGAACCACCCACAACAGATCAATGCATCTTGTATGTAGTCTCTCTCAGTCGTAGGAGAACCACACTCAATATGTCAATGCATCTTGTATGTAGTCTCTCTCAGTCGTAGGAGAACCACACACAATAGGTCAGTGCATCTTGTATGTAGTCTCTCTCAGTCGTAGGAGAACCACACACAATAGCTCAATGCATCTTGTATGTAGTCTCTCTCAGTCGTAGGAGAACCACCCACATTAGGTCAATGCATCTTGTATGTAGTCTCTCTCAGTCGTAGGAGAACCACACACAATAGGTCAATGCATCTTGTATGTAGTCTCTCTCAGTCGTAGGAGAACCACACACAATAGGTCAATGCATCTTGTATGTAGTCTCTCTCAGTCGTAGGAGAACCACACACAATAGGCCAATGCATCTTGTATGCAGTCTCTCTCAGTCGTAGAGGAACCACACACACAATAGGACAATGCATCTTGTATGTAGTCTCTCTCAGTCGTAGGAGAACCATACACAATAGGTCAATGCATCTTGTATGTAGTCTCTCTCAGTCGTAGGAGAACCACACCAAATATGTCAATGCATCTTGTATGTAGTCTCTCTCAGTCGTAGGAGAACCACACTCAATAGGTCAATGCATCTTTTATGTAGTCTCTCTCAGTCGTAGGAGAACCACCCACAATAGGCCAATGCATCTTGTATGTAGTCTCTCTCAGTCGTAGGAGTACCATACACAATAGGTCAATGCATCTTGCATGTAGTCTCTCTCAGTCGTAGGAGAACCACCCACAATAGGTCAATGCATCTTGTATGTATTATCTCTCAGTCGTAGGAGAACCACACGCAATAGGTCAATGCATCTTGTATGTAGTCCTGTCTCGCTCGGTCGTAGGAGAACCACCCACAATAGGTCAATGCATCTTGTATGTAGTCTCTCTCAGTCGTAGGAGATCCACACACAATAGGTCAATGCATCTTGTATGTAGCCTCTCTCAGTCGTAGAGGAACCACACACACCAATAGGTAAATGCATCTTGTGTGTAGTCTCTCTCAGTCGTAGGAGAACCACAAACAATAGGCCAATGCATCTTGTATGTAGTCTCTCTCAGTCGTAGGAGAACCACACACAATAGGTCAATGTATCTTGTATGTAGTCTCACTCAGTCGTAGGAGAACCACACTCAATAGGTCAATGCATCTTGTATGTAGTCTCTCTCAGTCGTAGGAGAACCACCCACAATAGGCCAATGCATCTTGTATGTAGTCTCTCTCAGTCGTAGGAGAACCACACACAATAGTTCAATGCATATTGTATGTAGTCTCTCTCAGTCGTAGGAGAACCATACACAATAGGTCAATGCATCTTGTATGTAGTCACTCTCAGTCGTAGGAGAACCACACACAATTGGTCAATGCATCTTGTATGTAGTCTCTCTCAGTCGTAGGAGAACCACACACAATAGGTCAATGCATATTGTATGTAGTCTCTCTCAGTCGTAGGAGAACCATACACAATAGGCCAATGCATCTTGTATGTAGTCTCTCTCAGTCGTAGGAGAACCACACCCAATATGTCAATGCATCTTGTGTGTCGTCTCTCTCAGTCGTAGGAGAACCACCCACAATAGGTCAATGCATCTTGTATGTAGTCTCTCTCAGTCGTAGGAGAACCACCCACAATAGGTCAATGCATCTTGTATGTAGTCTCTCTCAGTCGTAGGAGAACCACACACAATAGGTCAATGCATCTTGTATGTAGTCTCTCTCAGTCATAGGAGTACCATACACAATAGGCCAATGTATCGTGTATGTATTATCTCTCAGTCGTAGGAGAACCACCCACAACAGATCAATGCATCTTGTATGT
The DNA here is from genome assembly GCA_014843695.1 of Archivesica marissinica. Classification (NCBI taxonomy): domain Eukaryota; kingdom Metazoa; phylum Mollusca; class Bivalvia; order Venerida; family Vesicomyidae; genus Archivesica; species Archivesica marissinica. Next base: position 28,090,750 of record CM026389.1, read on the forward strand.
AGTCTCTCTCAGTCGTAGGAGAACCACACTCAATATGTCAATGCATCTTTTATGTAGTCTCTCTGAGTCGTAGGAGAACCACACACAATAGGTCAGTGCATCTTGTATGTAATCTCTCTCAGTCGTAGTAGAACCACACACAATAGCCCAATGCATCTTGTATGTAGTCTCTCACAGTCGTAGGAGAACCACACACAATAGGTCAATGCATCTTGTATGTAGTCTCTCTCAGTCGTAGGAGAACCACACCCAATAGGTCAATGCATCTTGTATGTAGTCTCTCTCAGTCGTAGGAGAACCACCCACATTAGGTCAATGCATCTTGTATGTAGTCTCTCTCAGTCGTAGGAGAACCACCCACATTAGGTCAATGCATCTTGTATGTAGTCTCTCTCAGTCGTAGGAGAACCACACACAATAGGTCAATGCATCTTGTTGTAGTCTCTCTCAGTCGTAGGAGAACCACACACAATAGCCCAATGCATCTTGTATGCAGTCTCTCTCAGTCGTAGAGGAACCACACACACAATAGGACAATGCATCTTGTATGTAGTCTCTCTCAGTCGTAGGAGAACCACACCCAATAGGTCAATGCATCTTGTATGTAGTCTCTCTCAGTCGTAGGAGAACCACAAACAATAGGTCAATGCATCTTGTATGTAGTCTCTCTCAGTCGTAGGAGAACCACACACAATAGGTCAATGCATCTTGTATGTAGTCTCTCTCAGTCGTAGGAGAACCATACACAATAGGTCAATGCATCTTGTATGTAGTCTCTCTCAGTCGTAGGAGAACCACACACAATAGGCCAATGCATCTTGTATGTAGTCTCTCTCAGTCGTAGGAGAACCACACCCAATATGTCAATGCATCTTGTATGTAGTCTCTCTCAGTCGTAGGAGAACCACACTCAATAGGTCAATGCATCTTTATGTAGTCTCTCTCAGTCGTAGGAGACCATACACAATAGGCCAATGCATCTTGTATGTAGTCTCTCTCAGTCGTAGGAGAACCACCCACAATAGGTCAATGCATCTTGTATGTAGTCTCTCTCAGTCGTAGGAGAACCACACACAATAGTTCTCTATGTAGGAACCACACACAATAGGTCAATGCATCTTGTATGTAGTCTCTCTCAGTCGTAGGAGAACCACACACAATAGGTCAATGCATCTTGTATGTAGTCTCTCTCAGTCGTAGGAGAACCACACACAATAGGTCAATGCATCTTGTATGTAGTCTCTCTCAGTCGTAGGAGAACCACCCACAATAGGTCAATGCATCTTGTATGTAGTCTCTCTCAGTCGTAGGAGAACCACACACAATAGGTCAATGCATCTTGTATGTAGTCTCTCTCAGTCGTAGGAGAACCACACACAATAGGTCAATGCATCTTGTATGTAGTCTCTCTCAGTCGTAGGAGAACCACACACAATAGGCCAATGCATCTTGTATGTAGTCTCTCTCAGTCGTAGAGGAACCACACACAATAGGTCAATGCATCTTGTATGTAGTCTCTCTCAGTCGTAGGAGAACCACACACAATAGGTCAATGCATCTTGTATGTAGTCTCTCTCAGTCGTAGGAGAACCACACACAATAGGTCAATGCATCTTGTATGTAGTCTCTCTCAGTCGTAGGAGAACCACACACAATAGGTCAATGCATCTTGTATGTAGTCTCTCTCAGTCGTAGGAGAACCACACACAATAGGTCAATGCATCTTGTATGTAGTCTCTCTCAGTCGTAGGAGAACCACACACAATAGGTCAATGCATCTTGTATGTAGTCTCTCTCAGTCGTAGGAGAACCACACACAATAGGCCAATGCATCTTGTATGTAGTCTCTCTCAGTCGTAGGAGAACCACACCCAATAGGTCAATGCATCTTGTATGTAGTCTCTCTCAGTCGTAGGAGAACCACACTCAATAGGTCAATGCATCTTGTATGTAGTCTCTCTCAGTCGTAGGAGAACCACCCACAATAGGTCAATGCATCTTGTATGTAGTCTCTCTCAGTCGTAGGAGAACCACACACAATAGGTCAATGCATCTTGTATGTAGTCTCTCTCAGTCGTAGGAGAACCACCCACAATAGGTCAATGCATCTTGTATGTAGTCTCTCTCAGTCGTAGGAGAACCACACACAATAGGTCAATGCATATTGTATGTAGTCTCTCTCAGTCATAGGAGTACCATACACAATAGGCCAATGTATCGTGTATGTATTATCTCTCAGTCGTAGGAGAACCACCCACAATAGATCAATGCATCTTGTATGTAGTCTCTCTCAGTCGTAGGAGAACCACACTCAATATGTCAATGCATCTTGTATGTAGTCTCTCTCAGTCGTAGGAGAACCACCCACATTAGGTCAATTCATCTTGTATGTAGTCTCTCTCAGTCGTAGGAGAACCACACACAATAGGTCAGTGCATCTTGTATGTAGTCTCTCTCAGTCGTAGGAGAACCACACACAATAGCCCAATGCATCTTGTATGTAGTCTCTCACAGTCGTAGGAGAACCATACAAAATAGGCCAATGCATCGTGTATGTAGTATCTCTCAGTCGTAGGAGAACCACCCACAATAGGTCAATGCATCTTGTATGTAGTCTCTCTCAGTCGTAGGAGAACCACCCACAATAGGTCAATGCATCTTGTATGTAGTCTCTCTCAGTCGTAGGAGAACCACACACAATAGGTCAATGCATCTTGTATGTAGTCTCTCTCAGTCGTAGGAGAACCACACACAATAGGTCAATGCATCTTGTATGTAGTCTCTCTCAGTCGTAGGAGAACCACACACAATAGGTCAATGCATCTTGTATGTAGTCTCTCTCAGTCGTAGGAGAACCACACACAATAGGTCAATGCATCTTGTATGTAGTCTCTCTCAGTCGTAGGAGAACCACACCAATAGGTCAATGCATCTTGTATGTAGTCTCTCTCAGTCGTAGGAGAACCACCACAATAGGTCAATGCATCTTGTATGTAGTCTCTCTCAGTCGTAGGAGAACCATACACAATAGGTCAATGCATCTTGTATGTAGTCTCTCTCAGTCGTAGGAGAACCACCCACAATAGGTCAATGCATCTTGTATGTAGTCTCTCTCAGTCGTAGGAGAACCACACGCAATAGGTCAATGCATCTTGTATGTAGTCTGTCTCAGTCGTAGGAGAACCACCCACAATAGGTCAATGCATCTTGTATGTAGTCTCTCTCAGTCGTAGGAGAACCACACACACAAATAGGTCAATGCATCTTGTATGTAGTCTCTCTCAGTCGTAGGAGAACCACACACAATAGGTCAATGCATCTTGTATGTAGTCTCTCTCAGTCGTAGGAGAACCACACCCAATAGGTCAATGCATCTTGTATGTAGTCTCTCTCAGTCGTAGGAGAACCACCCACATTAGGTCAATGCATCTTGTATGTAGTCTCTCTCAGTCGTAGGAGAACCACACACATTAGGTCAATGCATCTTGTATGTAGTCTCTCTCAGTCGTAGGAGAACCACACACAATAGGTCAATGCATCTTGTTGTAGTCTCTCTCAGTCGTAGGAGAACCACACACAATAGCCCAATGCATCTTGTATGCAGTCTCTCTCAGTCGTAGAGGAACCACACACACAATAGGACAATGCTTCTTGTATGTAGTCTCTCTCAGTCGTAGGAGAACCACACCCAATAGGTCAATGCATCTTGTATGTAGTCTCTCTCAGTGGTAGGAGAACCACAAACAATAGGTCAATGCATCTTGTATGTAGTCTCTCTCAGTCGTAGGAGAACCACACACAATAGGTCAATGCATCTTGTATGTAGTCTCTCTCAGTCGTAGGAGAACCATACACAATAGGTCAATGCATCTTGTATGTAGTCTCTCTCAGTCGTAGGAGAACCACACACAATAGGCCAATGCATCTTGTATGTAGTCTCTCTCAGTCGTAGGAGAACCACACCCAATATGTCAATGCATCTTGTATGTAGTCTCTCTCAGTCGTAGGAGAACCACCCACAATAGGCCAATGCATCTTGTATGTAGTCTCTCTCAGTCGTAGGAGTACCATACACAATAGGTCAATGCATCTTGCATGTAGTCTCTCTCAGTCGTAGGAGAACCACCCACAATAGGTCAATGCATCTTGTATGTATTATCTCTCAGTCGTAGGAGAACCACACGCAATAGGTCAATGCATCTTGTATGTTGTCCTGTCTCGCTCGGTCGTAGGAGAACCACCCACAATAGGTCAATGCATCTTGTATGTAGCCTCTCTCAGTCGTAGAGGAACCACACACACACAATAGGTAAATGCATCTTGTATGTAGTCTCTCTCAGTCGTAGGAGAACCACAAACAATAGGTCAATGCATCTTGTATGTAGTCTCTCTCAGTCGTAGGAGAACCATACACAATAGGCCAATGCATCTTGTATGTAGTCTCTGTCAGTCGTAGGAGAACCACACACAATAGGCCAATGCATCTTGTATGTAGTCTCTCTCAGTCGTAGGAGAACCACACACAATAGGTCAATGTATCTTGTATGTAGTCTCTCTCAGTCGTAGGAGAACCACACTCAATAGGTCAATGCATCTTGTATGTAGTCTCTCTCAGTCGTAGGAGAACCACCCACAATAGGCCAATGCATCTTGTATGTAATCTCTCTCTCAGTCGTAAGAGAACCACACACAATAGTTCAATGCATATTGTATGTAGTCTCTCTCAGTCGTAGGAGAACCATACACAATAGGTCAATGCATCTTGTATGTAGTCACTCTCAGTCGTAGGAGAACCACACACAATTGGTCAATGCATCTTGTATGTAGTCTCTCTCAGTCGTAGGAGAACCACACACAATAGGTCAATGCATATTGTATGTAGTGTCTCTCAGTCGTAGGAGAACCATACACAATAGGCCAATGCATCTTGTATGTAGTCTCTCTCAGTCGTAGGAGAACCACACCCAATATGTCAATGCATCTTGTGTGTCGGCTCTCGCAGTCGTAGGAGAACCACCCACAATAGGTCAATGCATCTTGTATGTAGTCTCTCTCTCAGTCGTAGGAGAACCACCCACAATAGGTCAATGCATCTTTTATGTAGTCTCTCTCAGTCGTAGGAGAACCACACACAATAGGTCAATGCATCTTGTATGTAGTCTCTCTCAGTCGTAGGAGAACCACCCACAATAGGTCAATGCATCTTGTATGTAGTCTCCCTCAGTCGTAGGAGAACCACACACAATAGGTCAATGCATCTTGTATGTAGTCTCTCTCAGTCGTAGGAGAACCACACACAATAGGTCAATGCATCTTGTATGTAGTCTCTCTCAGTCGTAGGAGAACCACACACAATAGGTCAATGCATCTTGTATGTAGTCTCTCTCAGTCGTAGGAGAACCACACACAATAGGTCAAAACATCTTGTATGTAGTCTCTCTCAGTCGTAGGAGAACCACACACAATAGGTCAATGCAACTTGTATGTAGTCTCTCTCAGTCGTATGAGAACCACTCACAATAGGCCAATGCATCTTGTATGTTGTCGTAGGAGATCCACACACAATAGGTCTATGCATCTTGTATGTAGTCGTAGGAGAACCACACTTAATAGGTCAATGCATCTTGTATGTAGTTTCCATGTCTCGTGTTGGTGCTTTGTACCGTGCAAATAAGCGAACATAAATTGGGGACTCTGGAATGGGTCTCTGTCTGTATCAGTGCACTACCATCCAAATATCTAAAATGACTATTCTCTTCAGGAGGCATCGCTCATATGGGTAACCAGTAGCGCCGATAAATAAACGCAAAATCACACACAGAAAACATGATATACAAAAGCAACGAAAATAAATCGTGACCTGTTTTTTATAATCTAATACACATCTAAAAGCTTCCGCGTGGGCGTGCTATTAAATATGAATACACTAGAAACATGCGTAGGAATTCTAGTCAGCGCTGGTAATCTCGTAAATAGCTATAGGAGTGTTCATCGTACTCTCTGGAATCATTGCGCGATTTGTTATGTGTACTTTAAGTGATTCATAGAAAGGCAATATGTATCAATGACGATGTATTAGACGCAGTTGTACCACTTGTATTAAACATGTGAGAGTACAAGGGCATTCTTATAATTTGTTTCCATAACTCCCTTTATAAATACTAACCATAAAATTCACAAAAGAGTATCAACTCTGCTCATCTGAAGGATATGCTTTTGTAACATATAATCAAATAACAACACTGATATCTCACTCTTTGCACAATCACATCAATCATAAAACCCATATATGGGCCATTAGTGACCATTAGTGATGTACATCGGTTTCAAAATCTATGATCGATTAATCGGAATAATCGGACAGGTAAACCGATTAGATAATCAATTATTAATCGCGCTACTGATATAATTATAAATCAAAATCAATCCATTTAATTTGTGAGTTTAACAATCTATTTAGTACTAATAAATTACTTGCAGGTTACTAGTTTCGACAAATTAGTTACAACAGTTACTACATCTGACTACTAGACTTTAAGTTAGTAGACTGCCACCTGATATAAATTAAGTTAATGTTAATAAGGGACAAAACGCTTAATGACATACTAGTGGAAAGTCTAGTACTAGATGTTAGAATTTTTGTTGCAAACGTGCAATGCTAATAAAATACAGTCAATAGTAAATCGTGGTTTTATTTGAAATATAAACAAACATATAAGTAAGAGAGAGAAAAGAAGACTTGACACATTTTCACCAACGATTATCGCCGATGTCCATGTCGGCAAACGATTGTCGGCGACTTAGCGATAATCGGTTTATCACTAGTGACCATACACTATTGGTGCTATTGTACTCTTATAACTCGCTTACTAGAATACTTACGGACAAAAGTTTTGCACGGGTATTTTTCTATCACAATTAATGTCAATAACAAGCAGTACCACATATACACGTATGTATATTCCATTAATGTCAAACCCCTTGCGGGGACATAAACATGTTTTCTTGGGCAGACTTAGCAGTCCAGTGGTTAACCAGTACTAAACAATGTGTGTGAGGTGCCTTGCTCAATGGCACTACATACGTTGCCTGACTGGTATCTACCACTGGACGTCACATTGAATAGTATGTAATCTAAATTGATTTTGACTAACTTTTCAGAGAATATGTATGATACATTGATAATTTAGATTATAAAATATTGTACAAATATGTTATGTTAATATCAACACAGCGTCCTTACTATGCACAATCTGATACAATGAGAGACACTGCTCACTGAATACTATTTAGGAAGATTGGTCTTTGAATTCATTTGGACGGATCTGTAGTCCAGTGTTAACACACTGGACTGGTAATCCAGGTATCGCAGGTTCGATCCCCCGTCTGGCTCTAAGAAAATTAACACTCTTTCAGATGGAACTTTTAACCGAGGTCTCGTGTCAGTGCTGTACACCGTGCATGTAAAAGAACCAGAGGGGACTCTGTAATGGGTCTCTGTCTGTATCATTGCACTATCCTACAACAATCTAAAATGACTAATCTCGTCAGGAGGCGTCGCTCATATGGGCAACCGGTAGCGACGATAAATAAACGTAAAACACACATGAATTCATTTCGTCTGTTCTCATCGTTCATTCCTTTGCTACATGCTACATGCTATAAATTTACTATCGTTTTTACATCTTAAAATTATTAAATTATTAATTCTCGATAGATATCCTACAGATTATCAAATGGATAATTTACTGTAAAGTGTTATCGATTAATTAGCATGATTTTGATAAATACACGTACCGCAACATCTGGTTATGGACTAGCAGTAATAACAAAGGATTCCAACTAAAATGACCAAAATAATTTCGAGATGAATTTGTGTTTCTATATGTATGAACATGTAGCAGTATATGGCGAGTTGTTGCATTGGGTCATATCGGGGCTTGTTAACTTACCCTATATTGTTACAGACCCAATAGTAGAACGCCCTGACTTTCTCTATGTCCGACTTGCATGGACCTGTGAGGTATGCTACGAGGGACTTTACATTCTTTGTAACATCGACTGGAGTCTATAGTAAAATACAATTTGGGTTATAAGAAGGTGTTCTGTTACGGACATAAAATATTACGATGCACAACAGTACAATAGCGATACATGGTTGCCCTTTGTTTGCAATAGTACGGTGTTCTTGATGAACGTCGAGTAGCGGTATTCACGATAGTACGGTAGCGATGCATGGTGGCACTTTGTTTGCAATGATACGGAGTTCTGCGATGAACATCGAGATTCGGCATTCACGATAGTATGGTAGCGATGCATGGTGGTACTTTGTTTGCAATGATACGGAGTTCTGCGATGAACATCGAGATTCGGCATTCACGATAGTATGGTAGCGATGCATGGTGGTACTTTGTTTGCAATGATACGGAGTTCTGCGATGAACATCGAGATTCGGCATTCACGATAGTATGGTAGCGATGCATGGTGGTACTTTGTTTGCAATGATACGGAGTTCTGCGATGAACATCGAGATTCGGCATTCACGATAGTATGGTAGCGATGCATGGTGGTACTTTGTTTGCAATGATACGGAGTTCTGCGATGAACATCGAGATTCGGCATTCACGATAGTATGGTAGCGAAGCTTGGTGGCACTTTGTTTACAATAATAAGGTGTTCTACGATTAACATCGAGTATCAACGTTCACGATTGTACGGTAGTGATGTATGGTGACGCTTTGTTTGCAATAATACGGAGTTCTGCGATGAACATCGAGTATCGGCATTCACGATAGTACGGTAGCGATACATGGTGGCGCTTTGTATACGGAGTTCTGCGAGGGACATAGTACAATAGAGGTGTACAATATTTTGGTAATAATACAGTGTTATGATGCGGTCAGCGGGTATCATTATGCACGGTTGTACGATATTGATGCACTGTGGGTGTTTGGGTAACACTATATTAAATTGTTCTGTTATATTTAACTCTATGTGCATATAGTGCATTCGAGTACATTCATGCACGATTTTGTTTTGGTGTAATGAATCGTCGTGTAAGATGGTGTATTGGCAATAGTATGGTGTTCCGTTAGGGTCATCGGTGTGTTATTGGTGATAGTGGTGTCTGTGATCTGGTAGGTCATTCGAAATTCGCCATGCCCGAATGTGCTTGGTAATAAAGCGAGTTTGCTTGAGAACCATCGAGAATCAACACGCACGGTGATACGGTTGCGATGCCGGGCGATAGCCTGGTGTTCCCTCAGGCCTTCAAGTATCTCTGTGCGCGAGTATACGTTGTCGATGCACGGTTGTATGTTTGGTACGAGTATCGGCATTCACGATAGTACGGTAGCGATGCATGGTGGCATTTTGTTTACAATACTACGGAGTTCTGTGATGGATATCAAGCATCGTCATTATGTATGTACGTACTATTACGTAATAGTATGGTGTTGTGCTAGGGACGTCGAGTAACCCTATACTAGTATAATTATGATTGGGGAATAGTATGTATGTTCCTTTAATGTCAAACCCCTCGCGGGGACTTAGACATGTTTTCCTGGGCAGGCTTAGCCGACCTAAGCGATTAACCAGTACTAAGCAATGTGTGTGAGGTGCCTTGCTCAATGGCACTACATACGTGGCCTGACCGAGTATCGAACCCGGTACTGTGTTCCGTAAGGGACTTTCGAATATCTTCATTCACGATATTGCTTGGTAATCGTACGGTGTTCCGCTAGGGCCATCGGGTATAGCAATGCAACATAGTACCACGGCGATGCACGATCAGTATGTGCTTTGGGTAATAGTTCTGTCTATGTTTTGTCAGGGCATTCGGATATCGCCATGCACGACTGTGATTGGTTATACTGGTTTTGTCATGGCATTCGGATATCGCCATGCACGACTGTTATTGGTTATACTGGTTTTGTCATGGCATTCGGATATCGCCATGCACGACTGTGATTGGTCATAATGTTATGTTGCGTTATGCTCATCGAGTATCGCATTACACAATGATTCGATGTCGACGCACTGTCGTGTTTTTGTGAAATAGTATGGTGTTGCGTTAGCGCCACCGGAACCTTGATCCGACTTCGAAATAACCGGAGAATTCGACATAACCGACTTTGACATAACGGATGTAGACTGTATATATACAATGCCGATGGTACGATGGATATGTGCAATGGTACGTTAGCGATGCAAGATGGTAAGATGGCGAAGCTTGATGGACCAGTCACATATAGTGCATCGTATCACTAGCACATATTGCAATACAACCGATCGTATGGCATAATAACAATCTTACATAGGTATTAAAGCGACACTACGCGGTGAAAAAGCAACTGTCTACAGAATGTAATTTCCTATTATATGGTACAATGTCCTCCAAATAATGATGTGTAACATACTCTTGAGTATATCAACCATTAAACAAGCGTCGTATACGACGCTTATTGGTTTAACAAGCTACTGTAAATATGGCCCAATATCAATGCGTGTATCCTAACCACATCTATGGTACATATTTATCGTATATATTTATTTTCGAATTATTTCTGAAGAATTTATTTATACGTAAAATATGTTTGTTTTATTTTTGCTTTTTGCGATTTAGTGTCGCTTTAAAGATGTGTTTTGCTGAATAAACAATCGCACGTAGTTTATCCACAATGATTCGTTAACTGTAATATTACTGCGAAATCGAAAGTTCACAATTTTGTATTCAATTTCAAACGCTTAGCAAATAACAATAGTTTACTCTTTGAAAACATATTTATTTGTTTTTGATTATTATTATTATTATTATAGTTATTATTATCGTCACTTACAGATGTATGTTGCCCATGTGTATCAATTGACTCGACTTCGGGTACTGTTGAAAGCTCTGGCTGTTTCATCTAATAACAGACACAAAAACACCAGGTTCATTGTTAATTGACAAAATCTTAATATGCGCTTTCAGTCTGAACATTAGTTTATACAAATTTATTTTTAGCTCGATTGCGAAACAAGTTCTTACAACTTATATTAATCACGCTCGAGACTTCATTCCTGATGAAATACAGAGAAGAGGCAATGTGGAATTTAAATGCCTCGCCTAAGGCTCTGGACAGCTTGGCGCGAATGCGTTTCAACTGCGCTATCAGTATTACGACTTCCAATCTGAACTTTACCATAGCAATGTCTTTTATCATATTATGAATGTTATATTTTATTATAGTTTCTAATTTCAGTCAGTATCTTAAAGGGACATTACATTGCAAAACGCAAATACAATGCATTTTCCACGTATAAATGCATTGCTACTACATATTCCTCTGAATACTTTCGAACACTAACATTGAATCAATAAACAGTGGTTTTGTGGTATACAAACTTTCAAAATTTAAAGTACGATTTCATATAACGGTTATCCGTGCTCCGGAATAGACGTTTCTGTGTCATTGGAGTCAATAGTAAACGCGCGATACTTTCTATTAGAGATAATTTAACCAAAATTAGTCTATACATAAATATACAAAGGCACACATGTGATATATCACGGTGAATATGTACCATACCTCGTGTTATGCAGGATAAACGCGTTGTATTACGCATGAATGTCGACCCTATTTACATTATTTTGTTATGTCAACAAACCGCGTATACGTTGTTTGTTTATTAGTTGAAATACTCAGTTTTTGAGGCAAATATTTGGGGGGGGGATTAATACCATATAATAGCAAGTTACATTCTGCAGACATTTGCGTTTTCACCGATGTAGTGTCGCTTTAAAGTCGTATCCATGTTCAGACAACTTGGTAAAATTGAACTGGGTGACAAGTATACAATGTTTATGCCAGCATATTTAATAAAACAGGCTAAGAGTAATCTATGTACTGTGGTTTCAAAATAAGTAATAAACCGTTGAAATATTACACTACTGTATAGGTAAGGCAATATACGATAGCTTACAGGTACTGTGATTTATACCTGACTTACCTATACTGCAATAGTGTATCGAATGTTTGTTCACAACCGTTATTACTTTACTTTGAAAGCACAGTATTAAAAAAAAATACGTTGATGTCTTTGTTATGATTTTCTAATAAGACAAGGAACGATGACGAGGGACAAACATGAACAATAAGGCGCTCTGTTATGCTATCCAATGAATGATATTGTAGTTTGTTCTCAGTGAAATAAAACTCCATCTCCATCCTCGTGTTTTCTAATAATATAGCAATATAGCAACTTGGTTGCGTTTCGTATTCCTGCGAGGTTAGATGTACTTTTGTATTTCGTGTGTTTTATGACTATCATGAACAGTTAATAAATAAAGTATACTGAGCCCAAAAAAGAAAGTATCCACTTTTATGTTTAGAATTATTTCATTAACATGAATAATTAGCCAAAATAATTAAGAAATAATAATTATCAACCGTGGTATATCGCAGAATAACCCGAGTTTGAAGTTCTTATGCATGGAAATATATCACGAAGGCCGAAGGCCTGAGTGATATATTTCTACGCATAAGAACGACAAACGAGGGTTATTCTGCGATATACCACGGTTGATAATTATTATTTCGATTCTAACACGACTTACTTCTAATAATTTTAGACGAGAATCAAAGGAGTATTTTCTTCAAACGCCACTGCATTTGGCTTTCGAAATTTCCTCCCGCGTAAGGGGTGATGACGTTATTGTTTATGGAAAATATCAATCTAGTGCATAAATGAACAAAAGTTGTAACTGATCAATAATTTTATTTATTTTGTCAAATAAAACTGTACAGAATAGTAACTGAAACGTTACTTAACAGAAAAACAAGACGGACAAGAGATTATCTGATTCTAAAAATAGCTCACTTCAGTGAATTCCCACGGCCTTCGTGATATATTTCTACGCATAAGAACTTCAAACTCGGGTTATTCTGCGATATACCACGGTTGATACTTCTTATTTCTTAAATATACAGTTTTGAAGTAAATAAAAATATTAATAAAAATAAAGACTTTATTTAACGAGAGAACTCATTTGAACAATTAAGTAAATCTACCATGAGGCCCTTAACAAATTAAAACAATGAAATAGCATAATGAAACATGTAAACAGTAACCAGTAAAACTTTCATAGGAAATAAGATATAAACTGCAAGAACTAATACTTATATTCATGTATATTTGTAAATTATCAGTGTATTAGGTTATTGGTCTGTTCTTTGCACCACCTGATATATAAAGCTTTGAAGTGTGGAACAGAATGTGCTGTTTTGATGTGATAAGGGAGGGAATTCCACAAGTGTGACCCTGAATATAAGAAAGATTTTCTAAAAACTTCAGTATAGTCGGCTAAGAGGTGTAAAGTTGGAGATTGGCGGATGATCGCAGGTTTTGAGTTCGAACATCGGAAGTAAATCTGAATGACTCTTGCAGATAGACAGGTGCTAGGCCATTGCATGTATTAAACATTAAGACTGCTTTTTGAATAAAACGGGTTATTATCTTCTATATTTTGCTTTGGATAAATGCTTACATGTTGTTCTAAAATAAGGGATATAGCCGGAAGAATTGAAATCGGCCTATAGTTCGGGGACAACTTTTGCTTGTTTAAAAGGTAGTTGGTATTGATTCGTTATTATACTGGTGTTGAATATTTTCGTCAGAACAGGGGCTATCACTACCGCACACATGTTCAGGTATCTGGCCCCAATACCGTCTAACACAGTCGATTTGGAAATATCAATGGAGTTTATGCTGGTATTCAACAACTGAATATAGGTAGTACCAACGGAATGGTAAAACACGGGAACTGTATTGTGGCTCCACTTTCATGATTACTGATAACAGAACTATTGATAGAAAAGTACTTTACACAGAAGTTAAATGTGTGCTGAACACATCGGCCAGCTCATGTGGGTAAGTAATAGGAGTGTGTTTTACGCTTATTTATAGTCGCTACCGGTTGCCCATATGAGCGACGCCTCCTGAAGATATTAGTCATTTTATATTTTGGAGGATAGTGCAATGATACAGACAGAGACCCATTCCAGAGTCTCCTCTGGTTCTTTTACGTGCAAGGTGCACAGCACCGACAGGAGATCTCGGTTTAATGTCCCATCTGAAAGACTGTTAATTTTATTAGGGTCAGACGGGGGATCGAACCTGCGTCCCTTGATTACTAGTCCAGCGTGTTACCACTGGACTACAGATCCGTATGTATGTAATAGGATTCCCGTCATTGCCATTTATATAGTTAGTCCATACATTATATTCATCTTGCTAGCGCTATGTTGATTGGACGGAATAAAGCTATAGTAATTATTACCAAATACAACCGGACTCAACTGATTTTGGCACACTGGTCACATCGTATAGAATAGAGCAAACAATCCCACTGAATACACGACACCGTTTGTGAATGTACTTTTAAGCAGTTCTGTACACTTTTCGAATATGATTGGATTTTAGAGTTTCCATCTAATAGAAAACTAGCGTGTTATTTGATACTTTAAAGTGTATTCGTCAGATCCAATAGCCATAATTTATTTAGTCAGTGGAAGTTCATTGAAATTGTCTGCGATACAGTTATTCCGTTGCCTAGTATTTGAACTTGTCTGCGATACAGTTATCCCGTTGCCTAGTATTTGAAATTGTCTGCCATAAGGTTAGTTCGTTGCCTAGTATTTGAAATTGTCTGCCATACAGTTATTTCGTTTCGTATTATTTGAAATTGTCTGCGATACAGTTATTTCGTTTCGTATTATTTGAAATTGTCTGCGATACAGTTATTCCGTTGCCTAGTATTTGAAATTGTCTGCCATACAGTTATTTCGTTGCCTATTATTTGAAATTGTCTGCCATACAGTTATCCCGTTGCCTAGTATTTGAAATTGTCTGCCATACAGTTATTTCGTTTCGTATTATTTGAAATTGTCTGCCATACAGTTAGTTCGTTGCCTAGTATTTGAAATTGTCTGCCATACAGTTAGTTCGTTGCCTAGTATTTGAAATTGTCTGCGATACAGTTATTCCGTTGCCTATTATTTGATATTGTCTGCGATACAGTTATTATGTTGCCTAGTATTTGAAATTGTCTGCGATACAGTTATCCCGTTGCCTAGTATTTGAAATTGTCTGCGATACAGTTATCCCGTTGCCTAGTATTTGAAATTGTCTGCGATACAGTTATTCCGTTGCCTAGTATTTGATATTGTCTGCGATACAGTTATTTCGTTGCCTAGTATTTGAAATTGTCTGCCATACAGTTATTTCGTTGCCTAGTATTTGAAATTGTCTGCCATACAGTTATTTCGTTGCCGATTAGATACAGTTATTTCGTTGCCTATTAGATACAGTTATTTCGTTGCCGATTAGATACAGTTATTTCGTTGCCTATTAGATACAGTTGTTTCGTTGCCGATTAGATACAGTTATTTCGTTGCCTATTAGATACAGTTATTTCGTTGCCGATTAGATACAGTTATTTCGTTGCCGATTAGATACAGTTATTCCGTTGCCTATTATTTGAAATTGTCTGCGATACAGTTATTTCGTTGTCTAGTATTTGAAATTGTCTACGATGCAGTTATTTCGTTGTCTAGTATTTGAAATTGTCTACGATGCAGTTATTTCGTTTCGTATTATTTGAAATTGTCTGTCATACAGTTATTTCGTTGCCTAGTATTTGAAATTGTCTGCCATACAGTTATTTCGTTGCCTATTATTTGAAATTGTCTGCCATACAGTTATTTCGTTGCCTAGTATTTGAAATTGTCTGCGATACAGTTAGTTCGTTGCCTAGTTTTTGAAATTGTCTGCCATACAGTTAGTTCGTTGCCTAGTATTTGAAATTGTCTGCCATACAGTTATTTCGTTTCGTATTATTTGAAATTGTCTGCGATACAGTTATTCCGTTGCCTAGTATTTGAAATTGTCTGCGATAGTTATCCCGTTGCCTAGTATTTGAAATTGTCTGCGATACAATCATTCCGTTGCCTATTATTTCGATTATATCTACTATGTTTATTTATCACTATTATTAAACTATTACGTTTTACCTTTTGCACATGCGCATCAACATGCATAAACATGTAAGGGGAGGGTACTACTATCCTCTTTTTCTCTCTAGGCGGTGCAGTCTTTGGAGTTATCTTTCTTGTTAGCTTTCCCCCAGTGAAGCCCGAGCAGAAACAACCACTGACGTTCTCCGTGTCCTCCCCGTGGGGATTACTGACGTACACGTCCACCGACTGACAGCAACCCATTCTAGTGTAAATATTCCAATAAAGAAATAGACAATTTACTTCAAAATCCAATTGTATTTATTGTGTACATACGTATTTGTAGTAAATTATGTTATATAATGTCGAATAAATATGTTTAAACAAAATATGTCAATATTCGTAATATGTACATATACAATCGTACATGTATATAATCTCACTGATATTAATTCAATTTAATTGTACATAGCATAATGATGGTGGTGGCATGGCTGGTCTTGCACCTGGCTTAATGGTCGGCGTGGTGGTAAGAGTTTCATTTATATGGTGCCCCACGCTGAGTTCTACGGCTGTGGAGTAATAGTGGTCATGCCCCCATTCATCATTTAAACACTTGTCTTCAGTTTCTGAAAGTTTCTGTCTGCATCAACCCCTAGCTATAGAGCACCTTTATGCTGAATCCTGTTATATTGTGATTTTCTCTCCTCTCCTCTCTATCGAACTCTCTCCCTCGAACTCTCTCGAAGCAAGTTTTAGCAACTTATATTAATCACTCTCGTTGGCGCAGATGACAGCGTATATGTGGCCATTCATGTGGGAGGAATTCACAGAAACAAATATTGTTTCAGTTTAAATATGTCAATGATGGAATGCTATAGTAAAGGTGTTATGTGGTGTTATGCAATACTTTTCACATGAAAAGTGTGAACATCCAAGTATTACCGTGTCCATTAACATTACAGATATCACACGACCAGTTATGTAACGGAAAAAGCATGCATAGAGTGCAAGGTTACAGCTATGCACACTTATGAAACTGTTCTTTCCAGGATGAAAAACTAACTGTTTGAAGCCCTGATAGAAAGTTTAAAGGGCAATATTGACTGACTTTGTTGGGGATATATATCATTGTATTAGGTAACCTGTATTTCTGTTTCTGGTATCATCGCTATATGTATAGCAATGGTCTAATGTATAAGGGCTAAACTAAACATACTCTTTATGACTTTGAAATAGTTTGATGAAAAAAGTGTTAAATTGTATAAAACAAAAACAGATATTTAAAAACGTATAGGGTCCAGAATATAGAGTCAGGTTGGAACTGTTCAAACTAAAAACATACAATTATCCCTTTCCGTCGTTTTAGGAATATAAATTAGAAACATGTACACCAGGTTGTCAATGGGCTATACTAGAGGACATAGAAAACGCACACTTCGGATAAGTGTGTTTTACATGAAAAACAATATAATCATATGAATACACAGTTTTAAACATTTTGGAATATTTTCATACGAATAACAATTCTGTATAACTATTCATATATGTATAATTGGAATCGGGTAAAAATGGATTTACCCAGCAATTAGGGATGTAATAAAGTATAACAGGGTTGGATATATGTCAAACATGTTCTATTGATGTCATTTCTTGTCATATTATTAACTTAGTACGTCGTTCCTCCAGTAGTAATATGTTATTAAATGATATAACTTGATTTATGTATAATATCAGTGTCTGTAAATGCAGATAAAATCCCATCTCCCCCATGATGTAATAGAGTCGACCGACCTCACAGACGAAATTACTAAAATCAAATAGTTCCATATACGTTTGTTATATTTGTTTATTTATAATAGTCCGTTAAGTTTAGGAACATCAATCCATGGGGTGAAATGTTAGTGAGTTGTTATTGGAAAAATATGTTTGGTGTTGGGCGTTGTTGGCAAAATATCACTACACAGTACTTGCATACATGTACAATTAAAATAGCACCATTTTACGGCGAACAGAATAGATCAGACCGGGACATGATGTGTTGTAGCCTGTGATATAATGTTAGCAACGTTATATGTCTAATAACCACAGGGATTCGGCACGTTTGGGGGTACTAGTATATATATTTAAGTACAGGGATTCTACTCTGTGGGATGTCAGATTTCGCATCGATCAGTAAAATGGCCCTATCTGAAATAATTTTGAACAAATCTGTCCAAATATAACGCCTATCCCGAGTCTTTATATTGTTCTTCAACTAAAACACACAACTTTAAGCTGCATGCATGCATACTTTGCAAACAATTGCCACAGACATTGGCCATAGCAGGTCACATTTCCATACTAGGACACGGGTTCTGTCAGCAACAACAAACAATCTTGGACGGGAGAGTTTTAACAGTGAATAACATTATCAATAAAATGTATTTCCACTAACGTGTAGGTTTATTCGGCAAAAATATACGTCAAAAAGAGATTTCGTAGAATGTTTCTATTTGTTTTGAAAATTTGTCAAGCGCCGCAGTTCGCGTTGAAACGAGCGTTCTGATTGGATTATTAGAATGTAACTAGATGTTGTTTTTTTTATGAAGAATATCATAATTTTATTTTACCTATTCATAGTCATCTCTTGTATATAAATAATAAGGTATAATGACTTTTACTAAAAAGGTAATCTCCGGTGACTGAATGGTTTCCCGATTGGTGCAGGGTAGAAACTGTCAGGCTGGGCGAAAGTAAAACGGAAGTTAAATATAATAGAATTTTTGAAGATTACTTTTTTTAGTGAAACTAGAGCGTGTACGTGAGTAACCACTTTGTGTTGAGTCAAATTAAATTAATATCCATTATGGATGACCAGCAAGCACACCAAGAACCGGTTCAACCGGAATCAATTTTATCACGTATAAAATGTAGGTGCTCAGATTGGAACCTTGAATCAGACATTCGTGACCCAAGGCGTGGCGAATATAGTACCGGATTATAATGGTAAGCCCAATACTTTTCGATACTGGGTTAAAGCCATTGAAAAATATGCTGTGTTAATAGGGGCTACGGATGAGAGAACACGATTGATTGCTTATCAGTCGGCACAAGGCCATGTGGGTGATTTTATACATCGATATCTACGCGAAAATGCACACTGTGACTGGCCGCGATTACTCAGAGAACTTACAGCTAGATTCTCACCGGTGTCCGATCCTCAGCATGCTTTAACTTTACTAAGAGGTCTTAAGCAAACACAAAATGAGGGTATGTCATTATATCTTGAGCGGTTACTGGGGTTATCAGACCTAGCATTTCAAACGTGCAGGGTCAAGAGGTTATTGAACAACAGCTGATCGGATATTTTAGCGAATGGCTGCATAGTAATAATATTAAGTTTAGCTTAATGCGCGAAGCCCACACAACATTGAAGGCAGCTATTCAATATGCCCGTAGGGAACAAACGAGATTTAATCATAGTACAGGTCATGAGTTCGATCGCGCTGAAGAACCGATGGATGTTAGTCTAGCCAGGCCAGCTAGGGAATGTTTTAAATGTCACAAGGTTGGACATATCGCAAAACAATGTACCGAACGTCTACGACCAGGTGTTACGCATCAGGATCGAGTTTATAAGCCCATTCATGCAGTACAAAGCAATTATTCGAATGTACCAAGCGTACAAGAACCGCGCGGCGAGTAAATGTCATATACACGAGAGGACTATAGAAACTATAGGGGGTATGCGCAGCCACGAATCATATAGCAGGCATCTAGGGGGTAGGTAATCTGTTGGTTTTCTTGGAAACCAGGCCATATTAAGAGAGGTGGTTACGAGTTCCGTAGTATACATACGGGCGACCAGCAAGGGGTATTCGGAAAAAACTAGCATGTCCCCGTCGGCAAGGCGGGTGTATTAAAGAGGGAAAGATTAAAGAGGGATGGATTAAAGATAGATGGATTAAAGAGGGATGGATTAAAGAGGAATGGATTAAAGAGGGATGGATTAAAGAGGGATGGATTATAGAGGGATATATTAAAGAGGGATCCATTCAAGAGGGATGGATTAAAGAGGGATATATTAAAGAGGGATGGATTATAGAGGGGTGTATTAAAGAGGGATGGATTATAGAGGGATGGATTATAGAGGGATGGATTATAGAGGGGTGGATTATAGAGGGATGGATTATAGAGGGATGGATTATAGAGGGGTGTATTAAAGAGGGATGGATTATAGAGTGATGGATTATAGAGGATATATTAAAGAGGGATGGATTATAGAGGGGTGTATTAAAGAGGGATGGATTATAGAGGGGTGTATTAAAGAGGGATGGATTATAGAGGGGTGTATTATAGAGGGATGGATTATAGAGGGATGTATTGTAGAGGGATGGATTATAGAGGGATGGATTATAGAGGGATGGATTATAGAGGGATGGATTATAGAGGGGTGGATTATAGAGGGTGGATTATAGAGGGATGGATTATAGAGGGATGGATTATAGAGGGATGGATTATAGAGGGATGGATTATAGAGGGTGGATTATAGAGGGATGGATTATAGAGGGGTGGATTATAGAGGGATGGATTATAGAGGGATGGATTATAGAGGGGTGGATTATAGAGGGATGGATTATAGAGGGATGGATTATAGAGGGATGGATTATAGAGGGATGGATTATAGAGGGATGGATTATAGAGGGGTGGATTATAGAGGGATGGATTATAGAGGGATGGATTATAGAGGGATGGATTATAGAGGGGTGTATTAAGAGGGATGGATTATAGAGGGATGGATTATAGAGGGGTGGATTATAGAGGGATGGATTAAAGAGGGATGGATTATAGAGGGATGGATTATAGAGGGATGTATTAAAGAGGGATGGATTATAGAGGGGTGTATTAAAGAGGGATGGATTATAGAGGGGTGTATTAAAGAGGGATGGATTATAGAGGGATGGATTATAGAGGGATGGATTATAGAGGGATGGATTATAGAGGGGTGGATTATAGAGGGATGGTTAAGGGTGATTATAGAGGGATGTATTAAAGAGGGATGGATTATAGAGGGATGGATTATAGAGGGATGGATTATAGAGGGATGGATTATAGAGGGGTGTATTAAAGAGGGATGGATTATAGAGGGATGGATTATAGAGGGATGGATTATAGAGGGATGGATTATAGAGGGATGGATTATAGAGGGATGGATTATAGAGGGATGGATTATAGAGGGATGGATTATAGAGGATGGATTATAGAGGGGTGGATTATAGAGGGATGGATTATAGAGGGATGGATTATAGAGGGATGGATTATAGAGGATGGATTATAGAGGGATGGATTATAGAGGGATGGATTATAGAGGGATGGATTATAGAGGGATGGATTTGGGGGTGTATTAAAGAGGGATGGATTATAGAGGGATGGATTATAGAGGGTTGTATTAAAGAGGGATGGATTTGGGTTTAAAGAGGGATGGATTATAGAGGGGTGTATTAAAGAGGGATGGATTATAGAGGGGTGTATTAAAGAGGGATGGATTATAGAGGGGTGTATTATAGAGGGATGGATTATAGAGGGATGTTTGAGGGGTGTATTAAAGAGGGATGGATTATAGAGGGATGGATTATAGAGGGATGGATTATAGAGGGATGGATTATAGAGGGTGGATTAAGAGGGATGGATTATAGAGGGTGTGGGGGGGAGGGATGGATTATAGAGGGATGGATTATAGAGGGATGGATTATAGAGGGGTGGATTATAGAGGGATGGATTATAGAGAGGTGTATTAAAGAGGGATGGATTATAGAGGGATGGATTATAGAGGGATATATTAAAGAGGGATGGATTATAGAGGGGTGTATTAAAGAGGGATGGATTATAGAGGGGTGTATTAAAGAGGGATGGATTATAGATGGATGGATTATAGAGGGATGGATTATATGGGAGTATGAAACCATACAGCATAAATATTTCTGGAAATCCGAAATCATGTACATAAATCTCCCAGAAGGCAGACCAATCATTTAGTACAGGCAGTTAAGCACTTGACTCGTGTGGCACTTAAATAATCACTGGCAAGGTGAACATCAACACATTTTGCTTGACACGGGGGCAGTGTGGCGAAGATATATATTAAATCATCCAGACTGTATAATGAATGGTTCATACACCACATCTTAATTTTTATTTTAATTATCCAAATGGAATGTAGACAAAAATTAAGTCCGTAATGCACTATAATAATATTTTTATTATTCATTAAAGAACGTAAATTTATTTTTGTACAGGTGTTCAATCAATCAATCTAAATATCCAAATATGAAAAAAGCCCCCTAAGACTTGTTGTCTTCACATATATATACTAATAGACTCCGCCGGATCCGTCGGCCTGACAAGCAAAACATATGAATTATAATATATGTGACATACCATCATATGATATACTATTGGACTCCGCCGGCCGGCTCCGGCGACTCCGTCGGCATGACATACACAATCATATGAATTATAATAGGTATGTGATATACTCCGCCGGCTGTTTATTTCAATCTGAATAAATAGTAGTATTTCTCGTGATATTCGCGACAGGCAGTATAGTATATGGGTGGCGGTTATAACGTTAATCCAAATTTGTAGCAAGATTCATGTTCGCTAAAATGCTTAATGCTGGATATTGAACATATATCTAGCAAAATAAAACATTGGTCAGTTGGAAATGTGTAGCCTGGGGGAGATTCAATGAAAAATGTGTGAATTAGAATACACTGCAGTATTATCACGGGTGGATTTGTAGTCCAGTGGACTGTTAATCCAGGGGTGCAGGTTCGATCCCCCGTCTGACCCTAATACAATTAACAGTCTTTCAGATAGGACGTTAAACCGAAGTCTCGTGTCGGTGCTTTACACCGTGCACGTAAAAGAATCAGAGGAGACTCTGGAATGGGTCTCTGTCTGTATCATTACACTATCCTCCAAAAATCTAAAATGACTAATCTCGTCAGGATGCGTCGCTCATATGGGAAATCGGTAGCGGCGATAAATAAACGTAAATACACTCACTAATTATCCATGAAAAGCAGTGGTTTTATCACTTTGCGTGCGAAAAGCAATCATAATTATGGTACACCACTTTCTATAAGCTTTGGGGTCCCCTTAAGCCTATGCAAATAAGTAACACTATATGAACTGTGACTTTGCTTTTTGTGAGATTTGAAAGTAGGGCGTGTATGTCTTTTAGATCAGCCATTATTATGTATAGAATATAAGCCGAAAATGATCCAATATGTAAAATATTGGACTATGTGAGGCGCCTAGCGCCGAAGACAGTACCAATATTTTACATATTGGATCCGTGTGAGGCGTATATCTTACTTAAAACACACACTTATATAATACTATATAATACTATACAATGCCTTCATTCAAGAGTGTTTGAAACAGATACAACTGTCAGCGACCACTACGGAACATACGTATTCATGCAGATTAATATTCGTCCTAATGCCCCGTTTACACGCACGGTTTGGAATTACAAAAGAGCAAATTGTATTGAACTAAACGAACAAGTTCACAATACTGATTGGTCATTTATAAATCACAAGGACATTAACACAGCCGCCTCTCATTTTATTAATAAATTCATTGAGTTATGCAAAACATGTATTCCATCAAAATTAGTTACTGTAAGAACAAATGTTAAACCGTGGTATAACTCCGAAATAAGGAAATCATCTAGACAACGCGACAGACAAAAGAAAATAGCTACGTCTAGCGGAAAAATAAAGGATTGGAAATCATACAAATCCCTTCGCAATAAGGTTAATAACATGAAAAAGCATGCGAAGGAAATTTTCTTTAATAATCTCGAGTTTTCACTAAATGATGCAAGTTCTAACAACCCGCATGAATACTGGAAGATAGTAAATCTACTTGTCAAAGAAAATTCAACTACATGTAGTTGCGATTCCATCCCACCTCTTTGAGATAGGACATTTTTAAAAACGCGTTAGCATTCACAGACGAAGATAAAGCCAATGTACTTAAATGATTTTTCGTCTCAATATCGACCATTGATGACACAAATGTACAATTACCAATATGCATGCTTATATCGAACAATTCATTCAATAATTTTAATATATCTGAACCCGAAGTAACCGATATTTTGGCAAACTTAGTTATCAAAAAGACTAGTGGGCCGGACCAAATCAGTCATAGAATGTCGAATTACTTAGAGAATAGAAGACAAAAGGTATGTGTAAGTTCGTCCTTTTCTGAGGAGAACATTCTTAATGCTGGCGTGCCCCAGGGCTCAGTTCCTGGTCCACTAGTATTCTGATATAAGTAAATGACATTGCAGAATCACTTCATAGCATTACTAGACTGTTCGCCGATGATAGTTCCATTGCTGTAAGTTCCAATGATAATTTATACATACAATACATTATTAACCATGATCTTGACATTATTGGTACGTGGGCAAGACGATGGTTGATTCAATTTAATCCTGCAAAAACAGATGTTATGTTCATGTCTCTGAGCAAATATAATCACATACTTCCTACTCTGTATTATCAGAACACACAACTTAATTATGTTCGAAGTCATAAACATCTTTGTGTTACCCTTAGCAATGACGGTACTTGGCATAGTCACATTTTAAATATAGCAGCTTCTGCGTCTAAAGTTTTAGGTACAATGCGTATGTTAAAATTGAAATTAAAGAGGAAAACATAAAACCAAATATACATTTCATACTTGAGACCAATCATGGAATACGCAACCATTGTTTGGGATAATTGTACTATCTATGATAAAGAAATGCTATATCAACATAGATAAAGTAAAATTCGTGATCGTGGAAGTCGTGATAGCGCAGTGGATGCACGTTCGCTTCAGGTGCGAAAGGTCCGGAGTTCAAGCCCCACTGGAGCCGTTACGATTGTGCCCTTAGGCAAGGCATTTAAATTCCACGTTGCCTCTTCTCTTTCCCTCGTGGCGATGGATTCCATCAGGAATGAGGTCTCGAGAGTGATTTATATAAGTTGAAATAACTTGTTTCGCAAGCAAGCTCAAATAAATTTGTATAAACTAAAGTAAAATTGATATTACTGACACGATATCGCACATTTTGTTAAATAAAGTTTGATTATTTGGAAGGGTCGTTTTCTAATGTTGGCTATAACTTGTGGCCCGACCCTTTTGCGTATGTTACACAAATGTATATATGTGCCTTATGATCTGTTAACTTATTTCACATCTAATTCATGTTCGTATGTAATATTGTATTGTCGAATGATATGCAATAAAATATGGTTAAATAAAAAAAATATATAGCACGATTCTACTAATTAAAATTGTTCATTTCGTATATTTACGCGAACAATTTAATATGAAACGCTGGTCTTTTGACAGCAGTCCAATATTAATAATAATGGACTGCAAGTACAAAGGTATGACGTCACGATAGTGTTTTAAATTCAGTTTCAAAACAAGATCACATACCAGGACGAATTTATTTAAATTTCGTACATGTTGGTATATGTGAAGCTTCTCCTTGTCCAACCGTAATAGCGAGCTAACCCGTTGCCTGCTGAAATAGCGAGCTAACCCGTTGCCTGCTGAAATAGCGAGCTAACCATTTGTCTGCTGAAATAGCGAGCTAACCTTTTGTCTGCTGAAATAGCGAGCTAACCATTTGTCTGCTGAAATAGCGAGCTAACCATTTGTCTGCTGAAATAGCGAGCTAACCCTTTGTCTGCTGAAATAGCGAGCTAACCATTTGTCTGCTGAAATAGCGAGCTAACCATTTGTCTGCTGAAATAGCGAGCTAACCATTTGTCTGCTGAAATAGCGAGCTAACCATTTGTCTGCTGAAATAGCGAGCTAACCATTTGTCTGCTGAAATAGCGAGCTAACCATTTGTCTGCTGAAATAGCGAGCTAACCATTTGTCTGCTGAAATAGCGAGCTAACCATTTGTCTGCTGAAATAGCGAGCTAACCATTTGCCTGCTGAGTAAATAAAATCACATTTGCTAACAACATAGATCCAGATCAGCCGGCATAGCGCCGCGTCTGATCAGGATCTATGTTGCTTGCTATTCAGCCAAGTGTTTTAGCTCCACTATCTGAATAGCAAGCAACATATACCCTTATCAGACGGCACATTATGCGCCGTCTGATCTGGCTCTATGTTGTTTGCAAAAGTGATTTTATCTGCCGCTAGCGTGCACATAGTTAAATAAAACAGTAATTCGAGGTCTTACCTTAGCAACGCTTGTTATTTTCCTACTACATTGAATCCTGTGTATTTCTAACGCTATCACCGGGTCCTTATCGCAGATGTTACGTAATTGCCAATATGCTACCCGAGTTTATCTTGTAACACTCTTAACAATTACGTATCCTTATCATTAAAACTATTTCATAAGCAACCGTACTTAATAATAATAATAATAATAATAATAAAAATGGTGATCTCCGACACACGAGAGTAAATCAATACAGAAGAATGCGGTGGATTCGATATCGCATTGTCTTAAAAAGAAAATCGATGAATGGAAGAGTGACTTTGAACAGTCAAAATTACATTTCCACTAGCGTTTATGGGGACTTGAGTATGTATGGAAAACGGAACATATCAATGAAATGCACACGAGTTTAACAACACAATACAAAACAAATATAAATGTCATTGTTATTTTTATTGTATTCTTCAAAATTAATAAATATGATACACAATTTTATGAAAGTTGAATGTATTATGCCAGAAACAAATATCACCTAATGCCAGAAACAAACATCACCTAAAGCGTGTGCAGAAAGGGACCATAGCAACCCATTGTTGCTCAGTTCTTGTGTTTCATATTAATATGTGGAAAAAGAACAATGCAATTGATCAATAAGGATGTATTATTATGATAGAATGGGGCTTATGGTGTTTGCGCGTGTGTGTTTCATAAAGGGAGATAACTGTTTGCTATACAGCTGACGAGGTAAGAACACATGTCTATGTGCCATGCTATAAAAGACGCCAACCGGAAGGTAAGAATATACGCCCACGTGACAGGATGCACTGTGATATTTTTTTTATTTAAGTTTATTTAACGTTGCTACCGGGTGCCCATTTGAGCAACGGGAAACACCTTTCCTGGGCAGGGCTCCAGCTGTTAACCAGTACTTGGTGCACCAACCTTCGCAAGAAACTGCCAACATATTCATATAAAGAGACACGGTCTGAGCGGGGCTCGAACCCGTGACAATCAGTGATGATAGGTTACAGTGGTATACAAGTCAGCGACCTTAACCATTCGACCACGGAGGCAGACTTCTATTATTTTATACATCTAGTTGATATAGCATGTAAGCGGCAGCCACTCATAATAAAGAACACATTGACACGTGACAGGTCACAATGGATCAGTACCCAGCTATCTTGAATTAATTATCCTAATACAGACGGACCTGTAGTCCAGTTGTAACACGCTGGACTGGTAATCCAGGGATCGCAGGTTCCATCCCCCGTCTGACCCTAATAAAATTAACAGTCTTTAAGATTGGAATTTAAACCGAGGTCTCGTGTCGGTGCTGTACACCGTGCATGTAAAAGAACCAGAGGAGATTCTGGAATGGATCTCTGTCTGTATCATTGCACTATCCTCCAGAAATCTAAAATGACTAATCTCTTCAGGAGGCGTCGCTCATATGGGCAACCGGTAGCGACGATAAATAAACGTAAAACACACACACAATTCATATCCTAAGTGCAATTCCTGTTATATTCTAAATGTAGTTGATAAAGCGGTAATCAACCGGGAAAATGGATATATTTGGTAAAATAGTTCGGGTTTCTATTCACCAATATTACAACTACATATCAAACTGTTTGATTTGTTCTTCAAAAATATTGCCACAGAAACGACATAATTCATCCATCAAATAAACGTGTCGTATACGATATTTGGATAACACAACAACACTGTATGTAAGGAAGTTCTTCAATCCATGCGTGAAACAACACGAGTATCCTGAATAACACAAGCACTGTATGATATACATAAATATTCTCATACACCAATAACCAACGAGTCAGTGGGACGGGACGCATATACATATATACAGTATGCACATGTCAAAATACACATACATCATAAGAAACAGACACCACGACGGGATACAACAGTTTGTATATACAGTATGCACATGTCAAAATACCTATACATTATAAGAAACAAACACCACGACGGAATACAACGGTTTGTATATACAGTATGCACATGTCAAAATACCTATACATGATAAGAAACAGACACCACGCTGGGATACAACAGTTTATATATATATACAGTATGCACATGCCAAAATACCTATACATCATAAGAAACAGACACAACGACGAGATACAACAGTTTGTATATATATACAGTATGCACATGTCAAAATACCTATACATTATAAGAACCGGACACCACGACGGGATACAACAGTTTGTATATATACAGTATGCACATGTCAAAATACCTATATATCATAGGAACCGGACACCACGACGGGATACAACAGTTTGTATATATATACAGTATGCACATGGCAAAATACCTATACATTATAAGAAACAGACACCACGACGGGATACAACAGTTTGTATATATATACAGTATGCACATGTCAAAATACCTATACATTATAAGAAACAGACACCACGTCGGGATACAACAGTTTGTATATATACAGTATGCACATGGCAAAATACCTATACATCATAAGAAACAAACACCACGACGGGATACAACAGTTTGTATATACAGTATGCACATGTCAAAATACCTATACAACATAAGAACCAGACACCACGACGGGATACAACAGTTTGTATATATATACAGTATGCACATGTCAAAATACCTATACATTATAAGAAACAAACACCACGACGGGATACAACAGTTTGTATATACAGTATGCACATGTCAAAATACCTATACAACATAAGAACCAGACACCACGACGGGATACAACAGTTTGTATATATATACAGTATGCACATGTCAAAATACCTATACATTATAAGAAACAAACACCACGACGGGATACAACAGTTTGTATATACAGTATGCACATGTCAAAATACCTATACAACATAAGAACCAGACACCACGACGGGATACAACAGTTTGTATATATATACAGTATGCACATGTCAAAATACCTATACATTATAAGAAACAAACACCACGACGGGATACAACAGTTTGTATATACAGTATGCACATGTCAAAATACCTATACAACATAAGAACCAGACACCACGACGGGATACAACAGTTTGTATATATATACAGTATGCACATAGCAAAATACCTATGCATCATAAAAAACAGACACCACGACGGGATACAACAGTTTGTATATATATATATATATATATATATATATATATATATATATATATACAGTATGCACATGGCAAAATACCTATACATTATAAGAAACAGACACCACGACGGGATACAACAGTTTGTATATATATATATACAGTATGCACATGGCAAAATACCTATACATTATAAGACACAGACACCACGAAGGTATACAACAGTTTGTATATATATATACAGTATGCACATGTCAAAATACCTATACATTATAAGACACAGACACCACGACGGGATACAACAGTTTGTATATATATATACAGTATGCACATGTCAAAATACCTATACATTATAAGAAACAGACACCACGACGGGATACAACAGTTTGTATATACAGTATGCACATGGCAAAATACCTATACATTATAAGAAACAGACACCACGACGGGATACAACAGTTTGTATATATATACAGTATGCACATGCCAAAATACCTATACATCATAAGAAACAGACACCACGTCGGGATACAACAGTTTGTATATATACAGTATGCACATGGCAAACTACCTATACATTATAAGAAACAGACACCACGACGGGATACAACAGTTTGTATATATATATACAGTATGCACATGTCAAAATACCTATACATTATAAGAAACAGACACCACGCTGGGATACAACAGTTTGTATATATATACAGTATGCATGTGTCAAAATACCTATACATTATAAGAAACAGACACCACGACGGGATACAACAGTTTGTATATACAGTATGCACATGCCAAAATACCTATACATCATAAGAAACAGACACCACGTCGGGATACAACAGTTTGTATATATACAGTATGCACATGGCAAACTACCTATACATTATAAGAAACAGACACCACGACGGGATACAACAGTTTGTATATATATATACAGTATGCACATGTCAAAATACCTATACATTATAAGAAACAGACACCACGCTGGGATACAACAGTTTGTATATATATACAGTATGCATGTGTCAAAATACCTATACATTATAAGAAACAGACACCACGACGGGATACAACAGTTTGTATGTACAGTATGCACATGGCAAAATACCTATACATTATAAGAAACAGACACCACGACGGGATACAACAGTTTGTATATATATACAGTATGCACATGCCAAAATACCTATACATCATAAGAAACAGACACCACGTCGGGATACAACAGTTTGTATATATACAGTATGCACATGGCAAAATACCTATACATCATAAGAAACAAACACCACGACGGGATACAACAGTTTGTATATACATTATGCACATGTCAAAATACCTATACAACATAAGAACCAGACACCACGACGGGATACAACAGTTTGTATATATATACAGTATGCACATAGCAAAATACCTATACATCATAAGAAACAGACACCACGACGGGATACAACAGTTTGTATATATATACAGTATGCATGTGTCAAAATACCTATACATTATAAGACACAGACACCACGACGGGATACAACAGTTTGTATATATATATACAGTATGCACATGGCAAAATACCTATACATTATAAGACACAGGCACCACGACGGGATACAACAGTTTGTATATATATATATACAGTATGCACATGGCAAAATACCTATACATTATAAGAAACAGACACCACGACGGGATACAACAGTTTGTATATATATACAGTATGCACATGTCAAAATACCTATACATTATAAGAAACAGACACCACGTCGGGATACAACAGTTTGTATATATACAGTATGCACATGGCAAAATACCTATACATCATAAGAAACAGACACCACGACGGGATACAACAGTTTGTATATACAGTATGCACATGTCAAAATACCTATACAACATAAGAACCAGACACCACGACGGGATACAACAGTTTGTATATATATACAGTATGCACATGTCAAAATACCTATACATTATAAGAAACAGACACCACGACGGGATACAACAGTTTGTATATATATACAGTATGCACATGTCAAAATACCTATACATCATAAGAAACAGACACCACGACGGGATACAACAGTTTGTATATATATACAGTATGCACATGGCAAAATACCTATACATCATAAGAAACAGACACCACGACGGGATACAACAGTTTGTATATATATACAGTATGCACATGGCAAAATACCTATACATTATAAGAAACAGACACCACGACGGGATACAACAGTTTGTATATATACAGTATGCACATGTCAAAATACCTATACATCATAAGAAACAGACACCACGACGGGATACAACAGTTTGTATATATATACAGTATGCACATGGCAAAATACCTATACATCATAAAAACAGACACCACGACGGGATACAACAGTTTGTATATATATATTTTTTTTTCAGTATGCACATGGCAAAATACCTATACATTATAAGAAACAGACACCACGACGGGATACAACAGTTTGTATATATATATATACAGTATGCACATGGCAAAATACCTATACATTATAAGACACAGACACCACGAAGGTATACAACAGTTTGTATATATATATACAGTATGCACATGTCAAAATACCTATACATTATAAGACACAGACACCACGACGGGATACAACAGTTTGTATATATATATACAGTATGCACATGTCAAAATACCTATACATTATAAGAAACAGACACCACGACGGGATACAACAGTTTGTATATATATACAGTATGCACATGCCAAAATACCTATACATCATAAGAAACAGACACCACGTCGGGATACAACAGTTTGTATATATACAGTATGCACATGTCAAAATACCTATACAATATAAGAACCAGACACCACGACGGGATACAACAGTTTGTATATATATACAGTATGCACATGTCAAAATACCTATACATTATAAGAAACAGACACCACGACGGGATACAACAGTTTGTATATACAGTATGCACATGTCAAAATACCTATACAACATAAGAACCAGACACCACGACGGGATACAACAGTTTGTATATATATACAGTATGCACATGTCAAAATACCTATACATTATAAGAAACAGACACCACGACGGGATACAACAGTTTGTATATACAGTATGCACATGTCAAAATACCTATACAACATAAGAACCAGACACCACGACGGGATACAACAGTTTGTATATATATATATATATATATATATATATATAAATACAGTATGCACATGGCAAAATACCTATACATTATAAGAAACAAACACCACGACGGGATACAACAGTTTGTATATACAGTATGCACATGTCAAAATACACATACATCATAAGAAACAGACACCACGACGGGATACAACAGTTTGTATATACAGTATGCACATGTCAAAATACCTATACATTATAAGAAACAGACACCACGACGGAATACAACGGTTTGTATATACAGTATGCACATGTCAAAATACCTATACATGATAAGAAACAGACACCACGCTGGGATACAACAGTTTATATATATATACAGTATGCACATGCCAAAATACCTATACATCATAAGAAACAGACACAACGACGAGATACAACAGTTTGTATATATATACAGTATGCACATGTCAAAATACCTATACATTATAAGAACCGGACACCACGACGGGATACAACAGTTTGTATATATACAGTATGCACATGTCAAAATACCTATATATCATAGGAACCGGACACCACGACGGGATACAACAGTTTGTATATATATACAGTATGCACATGGCAAAATACCTATACATTATAAGAAACAGACACCACGACGGGATACAACAGTTTGTATATATATACAGTATGCACATGTCAAAATACCTATACATTATAAGAAACAGACACCACGTCGGGATACAACAGTTTGTATATATACAGTATGCACATGGCAAAATACCTATACATCATAAGAAACAGACACCACGACGGGATACAACAGTTTGTATATACAGTATGCACATGTCAAAATACCTATACAACATAAGAACCAGACACCACGACGGGATACAACAGTTTGTATATATATACAGTATGCACATGTCAAAATACCTATACATTATAAGAAACAAACACCACGACGGGATACAACAGTTTGTATATACAGTATGCACATGTCAAAATACCTATACAACATAAGAACCAGACACCACGACGGGATACAACAGTTTGTATATATATACAGTATGCACATGTCAAAATACCTATACATTATAAGAAACAAACACCACGACGGGATACAACAGTTTGTATATACAGTATGCACATGTCAAAATACCTATACAACATAAGAACCAGACACCACGACGGGATACAACAGTTTGTATATATATATAATATATATATTATATATACAGTATGCACATGGCAAAATACCTATACATATAAGAAACAGACACCACGACGGGATACAACAGTTTGTATATACAGTATGCACATGTCAAAATACCTATACAACATACGAACCAGACACCACGACGGGATACAACAGTTTGTATATATATACAGTATGCACATAGCAAAATACCTATGCATCATAAAAAACAGACACCACGACGGGATACAACAGTTTGTATATATATATATATATATATATATATATATATATATATATACAGTATGCACATGGCAAAATACCTATACATTATAAGAAACAGACACCACGACGGGATACAACAGTTTGTATATATATATATACAGTATGCACATGGCAAAATACCTATACATTATAAGACACAGACACCACGAAGGTATACAACAGTTTGTATATATATATACAGTATGCACATGTCAAAATACCTATACATTATAAGACACAGACACCACGACGGGATACAACAGTTTGTATATATATATACAGTATGCACATGTCAAAATACCTATACATTATAAGAAACAGACACCACGACGGGATACAACAGTTTGTATATACAGTATGCACATGGCAAAATACCTATACATTATAAGAAACAGACACCACGACGGGATACAACAGTTTGTATATATATACAGTATGCACATGCCAAAATACCTATACATCATAAGAAACAGACACCACGTCGGGATACAACAGTTTGTATATATACAGTATGCACATGGCAAACTACCTATACATTATAAGAAACAGACACCACGACGGGATACAACAGTTTGTATATATATATACAGTATGCACATGTCAAAATACCTATACATTATAAGAAACAGACACCACGCTGGGATACAACAGTTTGTATATATATACAGTATGCATGTGTCAAAATACCTATACATTATAAGAAACAGACACCACGACGGGATACAACAGTTTGTATATACAGTATGCACATGCCAAAATACCTATACATCATAAGAAACAGACACCACGTCGGGATACAACAGTTTGTATATATACAGTATGCACATGGCAAACTACCTATACATTATAAGAAACAGACACCACGGCGGGATACAACAGTTTGTATATATATATACAGTATGCACATGTCAAAATACCTATACATTATAAGAAACAGACACCACGCTGGGATACAACAGTTTGTATATATATACAGTATGCATGTGTCAAAATACCTATACATTATAAGAAACAGACACCACGACGGGATACAACAGTTTGTATGTACAGTATGCACATGGCAAAATACCTATACATTATAAGAAACAGACACCACGACGGGATACAACAGTTTGTATATATATACAGTATGCACATGCCAAAATACCTATACATCATAAGAAACAGACACCACGTCGGGATACAACAGTTTGTATATATACAGTATGCACATGGCAAAATACCTATACATCATAAGAAACAAACACCACGACGGGATACAACAGTTTGTATATACATTATGCACATGTCAAAATACCTATACAACATAAGAACCAGACACCACGACGGGATACAACAGTTTGTATATATATACAGTATGCACATAGCAAAATACCTATACATCATAAGAAACAGACACCACGACGGGATACAACAGTTTGTATATATATACAGTATGCATGTGTCAAAATACCTATACATTATAAGACACAGACACCACGACGGGATACAACAGTTTGTATATATATATACAGTATGCACATGGCAAAATACCTATACATTATAAGACACAGGCACCACGACGGGATACAACAGTTTGTATATATATATATACAGTATGCACATGGCAAAATACCTATACATTATAAGAAACAGACACCACGACGGGATACAACAGTTTGTATATATATATATACAGTATGCACATGGCAAAATACCTATACATCATAGGAACCAGACACCACGACGGTATACAACAGTTTATATATATATATACAGTATGCACATGTCAAAATACCTATACATTATAAGACACAGACACCACGACGGGATACAACAGTTTGTATATATATATACAGTATGCACATGTCAAAATACCTATACATTATAAGAAACAGACACCACGCTGGGATACAACAGTTTGTATATATATACAGTATGCATGTGTCAAAATACCTATACATTATAAGAAACAGACACCACGACGGGATACAACAGTTTGTATATACAGTATGCACATGGCAAAATACCTATACATTATAAGAAACAGACACCACGACAGGATACAACAGTTTGTATATATATACAGTATGCACATGCCAAAATACCTATACAACATAAGAACCAGACACCACGACGGGATACAACAGTTTGTATATATACAGTATGCACATGTCAAAATACCTATACATTATAAGAAACAAACACCACGACGGGATACAACAGTTTGTATATACAGTATGCACATGTCAAAATACCTATACAACATAAGAACCAGACACCACGACGGGATACAACAGTTTGTATATATATACAGTATGCACATAGCAAAATACCTATACATCATAAGAAACAGACACCACGACGGGATACAACAGTTTGTATATATACAGTATGCACATGTCAAAATACCTATACATTATAAGACACAGACACCACGACGGGATACAACAGTTTGTATATATATACAGTATGCACATGGCAAAATACCTATACATTATAAGAAACAGACACCACGACGGGATACAACAGTTTGTATATATATATATACAGTATGCACATGGCAAAATACCTATACATTATAAGACACAGACACCACGACGGGATACAACAGTTTGTATATATATATCAGTATGCACATGGCAAAATACCTATACATTATAAGAACAGACACCACGACGGGATACAACAGTTTGTATATATATACAGTATGCACATGGCAAAATACCTATACATTATAAGAAACAGACACCACGACGGGATACAACAGTTTGTATATATACAGTATGCACATGGCAAAATACCTATACATTATAAGAAACAGACACCACGACGGGATACAACAGTTTTATATATATACAGTATGCACATGTCAAAATACCTATACATTATAAGAAACAGACACCACGTCGGGATACAACAGTTTGTATATATATACAGTATGCATGCAAAATACCTATACATTAAGAACAGACACCACGGGGATACAACAGTTGTATATACAGTATGCACATGTCAAAATACCTATACATCATAAGAAACAGACACCACGACGGGATACAACAGTTTGTATATATATACAGTATGCACATGGCAAAATACCTATACATTATAAGAAACAGACACCACGACGGGATACAACAGTTTGTATATATATACAGTATGCACATGTCAAAATACCTATACATTATAAGAAACAGACACCACGACGGGATACAACAGTTTGTATATATATACAGTATGCACATGTCAAAATACCTATACATCATAAGAAACAGACACCACGACGGGATACAACAGTTTGTATATACAGTATGCACATGGCAAAATACCTATACATTATAAGAAACAGACACCACGGCGGGATACAACAGTTTGTATATATATACAGTATGCACATGTCAAAATACCTATACATCATAAGAAACAGACACCACGACGGGATACAACAGTTTGTATATATACAGTATGCACATGGCAAAATACCTATACATCATAAGAAACAGACACCACGACGGGATACAACAGTTTGTATATACAGTATGCACATGCAAAATACCTATACATTATAAGAAACAGACACCACGCGGGATACAACAGTTTGTATATACAGTATGCACATGGCAAAATACCTATACATCATAAGAAACAGACACCACGACGGGATACAACAGTTTTATATATACAGTATGCACATGCAAAATACCTATACATATAAGAACAACACCACGACGGGATACAACAGTTTGTATATACAGTATGCACATGGCAAAATACCTATACATTATACAGTATGCACATGGCAAAATACCTATACATCATAAGAACCGGACACCACGTCGGGATACAACAGTTTGTATACATATACAGTATGCACATGGCAAAATACCTATACATCATAGGAACCAGACACCACGTCGGGATACAACAGTTTGTATATATATACAGTATGCACATGGCAAAATACCTATACATTATAAGAAACAGACACCACGCCGGGATACAACAGTTTGTATATATATACAGTATGCACATATCAAAATACCTATACATCATAAGAAACAGACACCACGACGGTATACAACAGTTTGTATATATACGTATGCATACGTCAAAATACCTATGTATGTATGTATGTATGTATGTATGTATGTTCCATTAATGTCAAACCCCTTGCGGGGACCTAGACATGTTTTACTGGGCATGCTAAGCCGACCATAACGGTTAACCAGTACTAAGCAATGTGTGTGAGGTGCCTTGCTAAATGACACTACATATGTGACCTGACTGAGTATCGAACCCGGACCGTTCGATTCCAAATCCGACGCTCTA
Source organism: Archivesica marissinica (assembly GCA_014843695.1). Taxonomy (NCBI): domain Eukaryota; kingdom Metazoa; phylum Mollusca; class Bivalvia; order Venerida; family Vesicomyidae; genus Archivesica; species Archivesica marissinica. The sequence goes on from CM026389.1 coordinate 28,129,025, forward strand.
CCATTGGACCACCGACGCCACCTTTTCATTATCCAATCATCATGAAGACATCGATTCGGTGAAAGTCCGCCTCCGTGGTCGAGTGGTTACGGTCGCTGACTTGTATACCACTGTAACCTATCATCACTGATGTTCACGGGTTCGAGCCCCGCTCAGGTCGTGTTTCAAGTATATGAAAATATGAAAAACGGTTGCACTTTCTTACGGAGGTTTGTGCACCAACTGCTGGTTAACCGCTGGAGCCTGCCCAGGAAAGGTGTTGTTATGTAAACTGCCCGTCGGCGATATAGCCGAAAATGGTTCTGATGTAGGCGCAAAACCTGAACAAACAAACAACCGTTTCGGTGAAATGTAACAATTAGCGTGCGTCTCCGTGAACTAGTGGTTGGGAAGTCCACATAAATCGAAGGTTTGAACCTCGCCAGGGTTCATTTTTATATGGCCGGTTGGTGAGCCGCCAGCTAGTTAAATAATGGTTACTTATTGCCTATCAGTTTCATGCATGAACTGTGTACAATGATTTAATTCGGGAAGTACTGGTGCTCATAAGAAGTGTCTCATAAGTCAGAAAGTGCTGGTCTTTTACAAACATTCTTTTCGCATTTGAGATTTGATATACTATCAAACAAGATAAGTACACAATACCTTAATTGTGTTTGACATGCGATAATATTACTTGTGTATGAAATAACGTGGAAATAAAATTAACAGATCAACAAGTCAGATTAGCTCTGCTTGACGTTTATATTGTTCTTGTTTCCGAACAGAACAACCGTTTACAGATTACAAATGGCATACTCTTTAATTTGATATGGCCATGTTTTGCAGTCAATACATATAAATACTATCCCCTTTTCCATGTCAAATATCTTAAATATTTAAGAAATAAATGTACTTCATAAGTAAATCAAATGTTCCAGGATTATTCGCGGTTAATGGAATAAAACAGGTGAATTAAAATTTTGATGTACTAGAAATAAAATTAATTAGAAAATTATATTTGTCTTGCCGTTGTTTATCGGCGAATAAAGCAACGGATTGGAGTTTAAACATAGTTTATTTCAAACAATTATACAACCTATACAAAGCTATAGCTTATAGAGGTCTTCTCCTAGGCAACGGATTGGAGTTTAAACATAGTTTATTTCAAACAATGATACAACATATACAAAGCTATAGCTTATAGAGGTCTTCTCCTAAGCAACGGATTGGGGTTTAAACATAGTTAAACATAGTTCATTTCAAACAATGATATTACATATACAAATGTACAATTTACACAAATATTTACATACATGTATGAAAAAGGATTAGAGCCGAAAGCGATAGCTTATAGAGGTCTTCTCCTAAGCAACGGATTGGAGTTCTGGCGAGTAGGTATTAACCACGCAGGCCGTAACACCACATGACAACTGTGGTTTCCATTCTAACATGACCCAATATAATACCTTCATGGCGATGGATTCCATCAGGAATGAGGTCTTGAGAGTGATTAATATAAGTTGAAAGAACTTGTTTCGCAATCGAGCTAAAATAAATTTGTCTAAACTAAACCAAATATAATGCTATAAAGTGTGTTATTGTGTCTTCTTATCTGTTATTTGTCTGACGGCTTTACAAAATACCTCCCTGTAAAATACCTTGTTTCCATTAATGTAACTTACATACAAATTGTACAATTATCATTGGCTTAAATTAAATACTAACTCTTGTTCCGTGCCATGTATGTTTTTCATTTCCTTTAAGGTAGTGACTGGAACATTTGTTTTAACCTATCATTTTTAAATTATCAGGGGACCATTCGGTTCGCTATGGGATGCTTAAATTCAAAGAAATCATCATCTACCACCACAGTGCGTTCGAGACCTTCAACCTCTACACGTGTTCATCACATAGGTAACAGCAATGGCATAGTGCGTATGCCAAAGCTTAATCTAGAACAGGATGATGCCAGGAACAATCAGACAGATAATGACGTCGTTGACGGTATGCACATTCGTCAATTACGCATGAAACCACCCCCACCTGCACCGACGCCGTCACCGCCATCATTAGTAACGACGCCTCGCCCATTAGAAACAGAACCACCCACTCCAGAAAGTGATCGACCTCCATTACACATCCAGTATGCAGAGGACCTCCGTCCTATTAGTCCAGTAGCGTCCGAAATAGCTGAAGCAACAAGAGAAGACAATCACAACCCACCAACAGTATCTACCGAACCGACTCTAGATGCTATACATAAAGCATCTACACAATCTAAAGCAGAAGATAACAATAAATCACTGCGAGTGTCTGTTTCCAATGTGACACTAAACCCAAATGTAAATGGACTGAGTCGAGCACCATTGCTGCTGCGGGATATGTCTGTGGAAGAACTTGACACAGGAATAGATGAGTTTAGTAAATATAGGTTAGTGTATAATAGACCGGATAGACCAAAATCGGAATCGCATTTAGTCAGAAATAGAACGTTTGTTATTAGACATGGATTTGAAGGTCTAAAGGTTGATAGACCAAGATCAGAGTATATTCCAAAACTAACAGAACCGTCTATGTAAGCAGAATATTGTCCTATCAAAACAAAACACACTCGTTCTTCTTACAATAAGGAACATTTGGAGGTAGATGGAGATAGCCTGTAACTATAAGTGACATTCGAATGTGCGATAATAATATATTCGTTATTATTCTTCATATAATTATATTATACGAATGGAAAATCACTGACTCTGTGATATAGTTCGTCAATAACATGTCATAAACTTGCATGTAGTTCATTTAATGTCTATAAATGTCATATTTGCTTTCTTTAAACTGAAATTAAGACTATAATTTGCATTGCATCTCTCTTAAGCTATAAACCAGCGACCACACAAAGTAATGATGTGCAGACATCGATGATTAAATCTCTCATAGCATAAGATCAGTATGCAATTAAGTGCACTATGCTGTGTTGAAATATATATACATCTCAATATCAGAAAACTACTTAAATACTGTAGTGCCAGATTTCCCAACCCACTCTCCTAGTTTCATATAAATTATATTATACATGATTGTGTGTGGGGGCCCAGTTAGACACGACACCGTTAAATACAAGGCAGTCTGAATAATGTATTCACTTCTTGGCGGAAAGGTACAAAGTAAATACAGTATGGGGCAATCCGAACAATGTATTCACTTATTGACGGAAATGTACAAAGTAAATACAGTATGGGGCAATCCGAACAATGTATTCACTTATTGACGGAAATGTACAAAGTAAATACAGTATGGGCCAATCCGAACAATGTATTCATTTATTGACGGAAATGTACAAAGTAAATACAGTATGGGGCAATCCGAACAATGTATTCACTTATTGACGGAAATGTACAAAGTAAATACAATATGGGGCAATCCGAACAATGTATTCATTTATTGACGGAAATGTACAAGTAAATACAGTATGGGGCAATCCGAACAATGTATTCATCAGGGAATGAAACTTGAAACTTAAAACTTGTTTATTTGCGTAAACGCCTATTTCTACACATAAATACATATTCAATGTCGTTGTACAATAGTGAATTAAAAGATAATAAAAACAGTACATCAATCCAGACACAAACATTAAATAATCATCAATGAAGAAATCACATTAGAATATTCAGAACAATGCGTAGTAGTCTCTGAAGAAGCGAGTTTTCAATTATTTCTTGAATAGATTAAGTGACTCACTTTGTTTAAGGCTCAAGGCAGTTCATTCCAAAGCTTGCGTCCAACAGTACTAAAACCTCTGTCACTGAAGGTCTTTTTCTTATTATAAGGTACAAGGTAGCATCCTACGGATGATTCAGAGGATCGTAGTGAGCGTTTTGAGACTTTACTGGACAAAAGTTCAATAAGGTATTGAGGAGCATTTCCAACAGAACCATTGTACATATAAGTGAGGATTTTAAAATTAATTCTTGCCTTAATAGGTAACCAGTGCAAATCATATAATGCCTGTTTTGAACTATCACGCCTAATGATACATAATAAATGCAGTACGGGTAAACCCAACAATGTATTCACTTCTTCAGGGAATCATGCATAATAAAAGTAGTGCGGGTAAACCCAACAATGTATTCACTTCTTCAGGGAATCATGCATAATAAAAGTAGTACGGGTAAACCCAACAATGTATTCACTTCTTCAGGGAATCATGCATAATAAAAGTAGTACGGGTAAACCCAACAATGTATTCACTTCTTCAGGGAATCATGCATAATAAAAGTAGTACGGGTAAACCCAACAATGTATTCACTTCTTCAGGGAATCATGCATAATAAAAGTAGTACGGGTAAACCCAACAATGTATTCACTTCTTCAGGGAATCATGCATAATAAAAGTAGTACGGGTAAACCCAACAATGTATTCACTTCTTCAGGGAATCATGCATAATAAAAGTAGTACGGGTAAACCCAACAATGTATTCACTTCTTCAGGGAATCATGCATAATAAAAGTAGTACGGGTAAACCCAACAATGTATTCACTTCTTCAGGGAATCATGCATAATAAAAGTAGTACGGGTAAACCCAACAATGTATTCACTTCTTCAGGGAATCATGCATAATAAAAGTAGTACGGGTAAACCCAACAATGTATTCACTTCTTCAGGGAATCATGCATAATAAAAGTAGTACGGGTAAACCCAACAATGTATTCACTTCTTCAGGGAATCATGCATAATAAAAGTAGTACGGGTAAACCCAAACAATGTATTCACTTCTTCAGGGAAGCATGCATAATAAAAGTAGTACGGGTAAACCCAACAATGTATTCACTTCTTCAGAGAATCATGCATAATAAAAGTAGTACGGGTAAACCCAACAATGTATTCACTTCTTCAGATAATCATGCATAATAAAAGTAGTACGGGTAAACCCAAACAATGTATTCACTTCTTCAGGGAAGCATGCATAATAAAAGTAGTACGGGTAAACCCAAACAATGTATTCACTTCTTCAGGGAAGCATGCATAATAAAAGTAGTACGGGTAAACCCAACAATGTATTCACTTCTTCAGAGAAGCATGCATAATAAAAGTAGTACGGGTAAACCCAACAATGTATTCACTTCTTCAGGAACTGCATAATAAAAGTAGTACGGGTAAACCCAACAATGTATTCACTTCTTCAGATAATCATGCATAATAAAAGTAGTACGGGTAAACCCAAACAATGTATTCACTTCTTCAGGGAAGCATGCATAATAAAAGTAGTACGGGTAAACCCAAACAATGTATTCACTTCTTCAGGGAAGCATGCATAATAAAAGTAGTACGGGTAAACCCAACAATGTATTCACTTCTTCAGAGAATCATGCATAATAAAAGTAGTACGGGTAAACCCAAACAATGTATTCACTTCTTCAGGGAAGCATGCATAATAAAAGTAGTACGGGTAAACCCAAACAATGTATTCACTTCTTCAGGGAAGCATGCATAATAAAAGTAGTACAGGACAGTCTGAACACTGTACTAGTATGCACTTCTTGAACACATGTATATACAACGTTGGATAGTCTGAACAATATGTCAATTGTCACATAACAAAACGTCATTGGTTCACATTAGATACGCAGTGTTTACTATTTTAGAGTGATTTTAGAGTGTCATTCATTAACAACAAATACAATGTTTTGCACTCCTCTCTGTAGATTGGAATCCAGCCGGGGATGCCGGATTCTTTGTATGAGAAAACTATCCAGCTGCCTTGCCAACACTCAGTGGTTCTACACGGGTGCCCTTCAGTGCTTGACTTACAGCTCAGGGCGGCACCGGTGGATGTGGTTTTTCTCCACCAAAAACAACAGGAGACTACTCGCCACTCTAACCTCCCAAAACAGTTTAGTTTAACCCATTCAACACCAAGTAACTGACATGGACTGGTCCATGATATTTTTAGACCAATAAATTAATAACAAAATTACATTTGGATCAGTATCAAAATGGGTAAAAAAAATTTTTTAAATAGTTATATTGCTTGAAAAAAGTGCAGATCCTGATGAGACGGCTCGTCACGAGCCGGCTCATCTGGATCTACACTTTTGTGTAAGCCAATTTAGAGGTCTGTGGTGTTGAAAGGGTTAATCATAAAGTATTGCTCGATTCATTGTGAATACAAAACATGACATATTAAATAAAGGCAAACGGACCAGGCCACACGTTCTAGCAACATTAGTTACGGCCCTTCCCAAAAATAAAATCAATCTATCTTGAATATGTTGATACACGGAAAAGCTTAGCTATATTAGAGTATTTCTAGCAACACATCCTGTGTATGTAGGCCTACCTTCAGGAGTCAAGTCCACCATTGCAACCTCTACACTCATTCTCATGTTAGGGACCTCCGTTACCGAAGGGTTAAGGTGGTTGACTTTAAATCACTTACAACTCACCAATGTAGGTTCGAATCCCACCATGGGTGTCGAATACTTTCATGTGAGCAAATTGTCCAGCTGAATTGTGGAAGTTGGTGGTTCTACCCTGTTACTCGTTCGTGCCTGAAATACTGCTCGGAGGGGCATGCTCTGTCTTTCTCCATCAATAATAGCTGGCACGTCGCCATATGACCTAAGCTGTTGGTGCAACTTTAGGCCGCGAAAACAAACAAACACGTCATTTGCCAAAACAAGAATAGTTCCGCTTTACAACTAGAGAACCACCAACTTATTTGTGGACTAGATCCCTCAGGAAAATAAAACGAAGCTGACAACTTGCAATGCCACCTTACTCATCTCCTCCCCTCAATGCTCATCTTCCCTAATATGAAACTAACATATTGATAATGGTGATGTGCGAGTTCTATATATCGCTGTATTCCACAGCATCCACTCGCGAGTAGTGTGTGCACTTGCACCAATAGTACAAATACATTATGGAGAACTGAACGGTAATCTTATATCCAGCGTCAATTGATATTAAGTACATCTATAGTTCATGCGAATTCACACACCTCTGCTTCGATATCTAAGAAATGCCACCAGACGATATAGGTCCCACTGGAGATCCCATAACAAGGTTTACTAAAGTCTATGCTTAGATTATGTAGATCTATATCTTAAGGTTATAGTTCCTAACATACACTCGTATTTCCTGCGTTAACTAGACACGTGGGATTTGATTGAAATCAATATGGTGATGTGCACTTAGAAACGAACTAAATGTAATACGTAGCACAAAAAAACTGTTTGAAGTTATACCCGTACTTACACAATTGATTAGAAGGCAACTTGATCACGTTAAAACTAATGTGACGCACATAAAACTGTTTGAAGTTATACCCGTACTTACACAATTGATTAGAAGGCAACTTGATCATGTTAAAACTAATGTGACGCCAATAAAACTGTTTGAAGTTATACCCGTACTTACACAATTGATTAGAAGGCAACTTGATCATGTTAAAACTAATGTGACGCCAATAAAACTGTTTGAAGTTATACCCGTACTTACACAATTGATTAGAAGGCAAGTGGATCATGTTAAAACTAATAGTAATCTTATACAAACAACTGTTGGCCTTTGATTACTATTCAATACGTCATGTAGCTCGCACATTGTCAGCTAGGTAAGATAAGATAAGATAAATTTTATTTTGAATCGGCAAAACATATCACAAATAACATAAGCTCTGATGAGCTTTTATAACCGAATATGTAACAACATGTGTATATGAATAACAAGAGTAAAACAGCTATGGGTAACACAAATTTGAATTAAATTAGACACTCTATGATAAAACAGAACATGTTTATTTAGTCGAACAGTACAATTAGACATAAGATGAACATAAGAAGCTACATAATAAAAGAATAAGACAACAGCCATGCATGCAGACATCTAAGAAGTTCATAAATGAAATCTAAATGCAATCGATAGGTGAAACCGAACCAGCGATATTATATTTTAAGAACAAGTGACCCTAACGATTGTAATGCTCTAGTAGTAATATGGAACACATGATTTGGAATGTGATATCCAGAAACAAAGTGATTACCACGCGACAGAATAACAACAGTCTCAATATGTACAATGTACAATGAATATAACGGTTTGACACTAACGTTAAAGTCCCACTATGTGTTCTGTGTCTTCCAGTAGCAAATAACAACAATAAGTCATACAATATACAAGACTACAAATATAAAATGTATATTTCCAATGTGTGTGTTTTACGTTTATTTATCGTCGCTACCGGTTGCCCATATGAGCGACGCCTCCTGAAGAGATTAGTTATTTTAGATTTTGGAGGATAGTGCAATGATACAGAGAGAGACCCATTCCAGAGTCTCCTCTTGTTCTTTTACGTGCACGGTGTACAGCACCGACACGAGACCTCGGTTTAACGTCCCATCTGAAAGACTGTTAATTTTATTAGGGTCAGACGGGGGATCGAACCTGCGATCCCTGGATTACCAGTCCAGCGTGTTACCACTGAACTACATATCCGTCTGTTATATTTCCAATGTATAATGTTAATGTTAATATATGTATAATTCATACAAGATACAAGAAACCTAATGACCTAACGTCGGATCACAATTACAAAATACAAATAGCTAATACGCTATTTTCCCACAAATATATCTTAGATTCAAAACACAGCTAAGGAATTAAAATTTGGTTAGTGTAAGCATAGTTCATTTCAAACAAATTGCAACATTTATACATTTTAAACAATAGATACATGTAACAATATAGCTTATAGAGGCATTCTCCTAACAGTTGCCAGACAATGCCAGTTTATCCTAATTCTAACTTTACAAACCATACATTATAATGTTGCTGGTGATAGTGTGCATACAATTACTTTAGGATGATGGGAACAGTCTATCAGATGGGACTATAAACCGAGGTCTGATATAGGCATATCAAGTTGTATCAAGTTTCAACGTTTATTCGACAAATCAACAATATATACATGCGTTTGGCCATTAACAAATACTAGTTTTCATTATGGCAAAGAAAGAAATATAAACATGCATTTAACTTGTACTTTGTACAGATAAAACAATTTACGATTAAAGCAATTACACAAAATATTATAAATTACGGACCAGTTAGAATTTGCTTCTTTGATAAATTTGGCAAGATTATGTAATCGTTTTTGATTGGTTGCTGACAAAATACACAAACAATTTCCAGAAGTAGGCCATGCAGAATTGAATATATAGATGACAGCACTATGAGAAATGGATTTATGAATCAGTGTGCATCATATTCCAAGTACGTAATATAGGGCTATTGATCATAAAAGCAAAACTCAAGTTCAAGGTAACAATGTTGACAATACCGTTAAAATGATACGCAATGTTATCAGGCCAAGCTTATCAGGTCAAGGATAACAGGTGAGTAGTTTGCCCATGCATATAGATCCTCTACATATTTTGTCCTAAATACATTTTCAAAGTAATCTGATGGCCCACCAGAGAGTGGAATCCGACGATATGACAATACAATAATGCCGAGAAACAATGATAAACACAAACATAAGTTTACATATGATATAGTTTGACCTTTGTATCAGGGTCAGGGTCACAGGTACCTTCTTGCTAATAATTTCAAACACAATACATGTTTTCTCTACGCCTACATTACTAGTATTTATATGTGTGTGTTTTTTGTTTTGGTAGACAATATCAAGCTGGATACGTTGTTCTGTTCGATAGAAGTTATATATTTCATTTCCATTGTTCGACAAACTGCGGTTACTCCGAGTACTGCAATAGTTTTGCTTGGAAATGATTAACTAAATAGTTGTATATTATATTCTGTGGACTAGTTAGTATATGGCGAGATAGCACACGGCACGAGCATTCTTTAATGTAGGCCGTAGGCCGACGGAATTGTATCAATAGTACAACAAATAACATGCAATATAATAAAACCATATGGATGTACATTGTCACACAATAACGAGTTACGAGAGAGAGAGGGGAGAGGAGAGGATAGGAGATGAGAGGAGAGGGGATAGGAGAGGGGATAGGAGAGGGAGAGGGGAGAGGGAGGGGAGAGGAGAGAGGAGAGGAGAGGAGGGAGAGGGAGGAGAGGAGAGGAGAGGAGAGGAGAGGAGAGGAGAGGAGAGGAGAGGAGAGGGGAGGGGAGAGGAGAAGGAGAGAGGAGAGGAGGGAGAGGAGAGGGTTTTGAGGAGAGGGGGAGAGGAGGAAGGAGATAGAGAGGAGGAGGGGAGAGGAGGAGGGGAGAGGGGAGAAGGGGAGAGGGGAGAGGAGAGGAGAGGAGAGGGGAGGGGAGGGGAGGGGGGAGGGGAGGGGGCAGAGGAGAAGGAGAGAGGAGAAGAGGAGGAGGGAGAGGAGATGAGAGGGGAGGAGAGAGGGAGAGGAGAAGGAGAGAGGAGAGGAACATAGTTAGATATAATCGAAATAATAGGCAACGGAGACACTGTATCGTAGATTAAGGATTCATCTGCTTATAAACTTGATAAGATGTATGATGCTATGCACGCATTTTTCTGAAAATAATTCAAACAGAGTATACTTTATTTATTTAAGTATCATCTATGTACATCATATTTACAGCAACATAGGTACAGCATATATCAGTGTACATAGTCATTATCTGTATTGTGTTTGTGTGTTACGTTTATTTACCGTCGCTACCGGTTGCCCATATGAGCGACGCCTCCTGAAGAGATTAGTCATTTTAGATGTTTGGAGGATAGTGCAATGATACAGACAGAGACCCATTCCAGAGTCTCATCTGGTTCTTTTACGTGCACGGTGTAAAGCACCGACACGAGACATCGGCTTAACGTCCCATCTGAAAGACTGTTAATTGTATTAGGGTCAGACGGGGGATCGAACCTGCGATCCATGGATTATCAGTCCAGCGTATTACCACTGGACTACAGATCCGTCTGTTCTCTGTATTATAAGAGATTATAGCCATATATGTATACAATGATAAAACTATGTTTACGATGCAAGTCTTCAGTTAAAACAAAAAGTACTAAATTAAATATGCATTGCTTAATAAATGTCTTAAGAAACCAATTATCACCATTCATCAGTCAAAAATGAACTGATTTATAACATTAACATAGATTGCACATAAAAAACATTTACATAGAATGCATTATTTACATGAGATATAGTAGTAACTATATTATTATGCATTGCAGTAGTAAAATGTGCTCTGCCATGAAAGAACAACGATTCAATACAAGCACAACGGATTCCCTTCTTCCAAGCCGAAGAGGCACAGCTGTGCAAATGGAAACGAAATTGAGAGGAAATGACGCTATACAAAACGTTACAATGGTCAGTAGACCGCCCACTCCTATACCTGTATATGAAAAGCCAAAGAAAATGATTAAATATAAAATGACAGGTAATAATAATGTTTTTGTAGAAGAAGATAATGCAATATCTAATCATTCATCTGATCCTGCTGAACAGTGCGATACCGATGAACTAACTATAACTGAACTAGATGTAACTAATAAAAGAGGGGAAAATATAGTGATATTTGACATAGCAAAAGATGAGAAGTATGCATCATCTGTGGCTGACAAAGGTGACTCGTGTTTGACACTAGTACCATTAACTGATAAACCAGGAACTATTTCAGACATTTACTTTCAAACGACTCAAGAATTACATTCAGAGAGCCAATGCTTACCAGTTCCCAATACTCTGTATGAAAAAGAATTAGAGAAGAGTAGACTAAGTCGGAAAAGAAAACGCACTAGAAATAAAAAAGCAGATTATACGCCAAGATTAAAACATCGTGATAAAACACAGGACACTGTCCCAGAAAGGTTATTGAAAAGAACGTTAAACATACGACCAAGTTCTGGAACAAGTACTTGGACAACAGATAGTAAGATATCATTCGGTAGCACAGATTCACTTACTATTATTGATAGTGATATGGCAAAGGAAACAAAGACAGATCGATATTCGTATATTAATTCAGGGACCATACCCATTAACTTTAAACAGTTTACACCTGGTGCAAATACGGAGCTAGTTGATTTAGAAGACGAAGGCGAAGATATTAACAACGATTCGTTATTAACAGATGAACAAGACCAAACTGAACAGCTTGACGTATGGTTTGGCATGAAACCGTACGAAGTATTTACAAGTACCGGAGAAAGAGACACGGGTGTTGTTAAAACAGTTGCAAGTGGCCCTAGTTCTAGTGAATGCAATACGAAACAGAAACTGATGTATTCAAGATTTGCTAGACGACCACAATCTGAATCTGTGTTAAGAAGGGCGGCAAAGCCCCCGCTGCCTCCTGGGTCGGAATTGAAAATACGACCTACATCAGAAACAGTGAGGAGACCACATGCCTTTTCAAAACATTTCACCACAGACTTAGATATTCATTAACTTGTATTATCACATAACTCTGCTTGTATTCAGTGTAATAACACTATCTCATAATTTGCTATGTGTACACACGTGTAATAACACCTAGACTGAGTCTGATTGTTTGAGAAAATAATCCTTACAATTTGTAAATTAAACTTTAAAGTATGCATATTTCCATTTGAATCGGTACATAACGTTAATGGGTAGACACACGCTGATTTAAAAGAAGTATTGACGCAATAATAACGCTGTTTGAAACATAAATATAACGCTGCTTTGCGTAGTGACGTCATGATAAGTTAGTGACGTCATGATAATTTGCGCTGACCGTTGCGCAAAAATATGCTTAAAACCTAATATGATGTGATTAAAAGGATCATACACTCGTTTCCAAACTCGTTTCATAAAATATGGAATGAAATCACCTTGTGTGTTTTATGTTTATTTATCGTCGCTACCGGTTGCCCATATGAGCGACGCCTCCTAAAGATATTAGTCATTTTAGATTGTTGGAGGATAGTGCAATGATACAGACAGACACCCATTCCAGAGTCTCCTCTGGTTCTTTTACGTACACGATGTAAAGCACCGACAAGAGACCTCGGTTTAAAGTCCCATCTGAAAGACTGTTAATTGTATTAGGGTCAGACGGGGGATCGAACCTGTGATCCCTGGATTACCAGTCCAGCGTGTTACCAATGAAATCACCACTCATGTAAGATCCTGTATATAGTTTTGAATATAGTCAGATTTGTCATTGCTAAGCAACGTCATCCTAGCGATGTAGTTTCGAAATTTGGTGACGTAGTTGTTGAACTTGGTGACGTAGTTGTTGAACTTGGTGACGTAGCTGTTGTTTGTGTTTGGGGGTTAACAGGAGCACAAATAGCGACTATTCTGCTTTAATGGTGAAGGAAACCCCAGTGTGTCCCTCTTAGCAATATTTCAGCCATAGACGGCCACACGGGATGAACCTCCGTCAGTATACATCAGTTGGAGCAGTTCCTAACATGAAATAATTCGACCCAGCCGAATTCTTTTTATTCCAATATATTTGAGCTCGAATGCGAAACAAGTTCTTACAACTTATATTAATCACTCTCGAGACCTCATTCCTGATGGTGTCCATCGCCACGAGTGAGAGAGCGAAGAGGCAATGTGGAATTTAAATGTCTTGCCTAAAGGCACAATTGTATTAGAACGGCTCCAGCGGGGCTCGAACTCCGGGCATTTCGCACCTGAAGCGAACGTGCATCCACTGCGCTATTACGATTTCCACGGAATTCGAACTATCAGCGGTGATAGGAAAGAGATTTGAAGTCAGGGCGAGGTTGCATTAGCGGTGTGAGTTCGAAACCTGGTCAATACCATTACTATATATAATTAAATAGATCTATTAAGTCGATTCATATATATAATTAACACGTATTCTAAATAGTTACGTTCACATGGGTAGCACCACCGACCTTCCACAAGCCGGCCGGATCTCCTCCTCATATGAAAGAATTCGACACCCCATTGGATTCTTGAAATCTGAGTGAAAATATAATCGACAACTAATATAATTAACATGCATAATGAATATGCACACTAATAAGTTAATCTTACAGTCTGTCCGATTAGCGCAGTAGTTAGCGCGCTCGCTTTTCACCAATGCAACCCGGGTTCGATCCTCGGAACGGGAAGTATGTGAGATGGTAGGGTAGTCGCCAGATCGGACAGGTGGGTTTTCTCCGGGTACTCCGGTTTCCTCCCACACGAATGACAACGTTTACGCTTTCATCCACACCAACGAGAGTGAACTTATATGTTATATTTCGGATTTTACGCCTGCATCAGCACCATGTTGGGCTATATCGCCGGCGGGCAGTTTACCTAACAACACCATTCCTGGGCAGGCTCCAGCGGTTAACCAGTACTTGGGTGCACCAACCTCCATAAGAAACTGCCAACTTGTTCATATAAATGAGAAACGGCCTGAGTGGGGCTCGAACCCGTGACCATCAGTGATGATAGGTTATAGTGGTATGCAAGTCAGCGACCTTAACCACTCGACCACGGAGGCAGACTGCAAGAACGCAATCAAGCTAAAATAAATGTATATATATAAACTATATACTAATGTGTGTTTGTATGTTTTTGGGGTTGAATGTCACTAACAGCTTAGGTAATATGGCCAGGAAGACACAGCTTGCTATTACTATCGAGCGGTATTGCAGACACGAACGGACACCCAGGTAGAACCACCACCCTTCCACATGTCAGCTGGAGAGCTTCCTCACATGAAACAAATCGACACATCCAGTTGTATTCGAACATACAACAGATAAGGACAACGAGCGGAACCACTCCGCCCAGAAATAGAACTATGTAAACGCACTTGGAGCTAAGGTAGCTAACATACATTAATTGTAACTCGTGTTTGCCTTGGCTTAAGGCGTACTTCAAATGTACTTCAATGGTACAACATATGTAACTATTCGTCTGTATTGTGAATAGATAGAAGACGACACAAACTAACCATTAATTCTCAAGGTTACAATTTCGACCAATTTACTTCCAATACCAATATCCTTGTCTAACATAGTATCGCTAGTGCATACCAGTTGCTATGCCATCTATAGAAATGCTCCCTTTTATGAACAATGGAGATGTATGCAAATCTTCTTTGTTCTTAAGCAACGGTAATCCATTGAATAGTTTTTTCTGGAACCACCTATCATTAGCATTAAGGCATATATAACTTTTCAAGTAGTGTCTTATTTCTTCATCAAGATTCATATCTTCCACCTCTTCTTTAATAAGTACTAGCAAGTGATTTGAATTTTCTCGTAATGATTTCTGGAATGCCGTTCTAAATGTAAATAGAGACCACTCGTTTTCTATGTGTGAAGGGGAGAGTATTAAGATCGTCCGGTGACTTCTTTCGATGGCGTTTAGGATATTTTCGTCTATTGAAGCACCAGGGACGAAGTCTCTGTCAGCAATGCAATAGGTAAATCCTTTCTCGTTACAAAGTGGCAATAGTTCTTTCAAAACGTATTGGAAATCATTATCGTGATAAGAAATAAAGACATGAGTGTTTGCTCCAATGTCTATAACACTATTGGACGCTACTTCAGATTCCACTTGGCAGTAGCTATTTATAAAACATCTTGATATATATTCGCTGTTCCTTCTAAAATGTAGACATTGAATGCCTTCTGAGTGAGGCTTTTGTGTGTGTGGCATATAATACACAATCTTATTTCTAAACAGTTTGTCTGTAGAATCAACAAATCTTCCCCTCTCTATAAACCGTCGCAAGTCCTTGTCTTCTATTTCATTTGCTTTCATCTCATGTGATACAATAATTCCATAATGTGATTTCGTTTCCTTGATTTTCTCCTGCGCAATCCTCCAAGCAATAGTAAATGATTCGACTGGGGATTGCCAGTCATGAGATAAACAAAATATCATGCGCTTACTGTGCCTAACAGTTCGGGACAGGTTTTCCTGGAAGGAATAACCAACGATAAAGTCTCTAACCATATCACAAACTACAAAATGATAATTTTCATGTTCAAGCAAGGACACAATTTGTTCCATGACCCAGTCTGTCTCAAGCCCTGAATGTACAACCACACAATCAATGTCTTCATTTCGTTTCTCAGAATCATTGTCAAATGGGTGAACACCAAGATATATAAACATCAATACCTTGCATTCTAGCCTATATGCATAGAAGATAATGGTCAAAATTAGCACACATATAATTACTGTTGAGCTCGCAATGGACGGTATTACGACGTGTCGGATTTCATCAAAATTTGATTTTTCATGACACACAAACCTTCCATCAGGAACTTCCAATATGAGCATCCCATCTCCGTTTTCAATTTTGCATGCAACATTATACCAGTCGATAACCGATTGTTTATTTTTCACCAACCAATCTTTCATCCACTGTGTTTTGCAATCACATGTAAATGGATTTGGCCAAATCGAGATCCTGACTAACTTTACTAATCTCAGTTCAATTGGTAGATATGCCAGTACGTTTGAGTGGAGCATCAGTTCCTCCAAGTTCGTCATCTGTTTTATAACGTTTCCACTGACGGTATCAATCTTATTATAACTAACATCCAAAATAATTATATTTTCTGAATGTGTTATGGTATTTATTTCTGTAATGTTATTATCACCATACCACAACTCTAAGCGTCCAGCAGGTAGGGTTGTATGTAGTCGGTGTATTTTCCGGTTTCTACAATCAACAATAATGTTATTCACAACTGCTCGTTTAAAACAGTAGCACTCCGGTGGACAATCGGTGACAGTAACCTTGCAGTATGTTTCTTCAGGTTCTACCTTTAACATATGTCTTCCTGATAATTCAGTTGGTGCTTGGCATATCCAATCTTTGAAGAAATACTCATCCTTAGAGAGTGTCCCATTTATTTCATTTGTTTCAATAAATTTAGAAATAGTATTTATATTGCAATCACAAATCAGTGGATTATTTCTTATGTCGAATTTAAAGTGAACCAATAGAACGAGCAAGATGTGCTTGGTGTCTGCCGTTAGATGTTCCGTTAAACCGAGTGTGCTTATATTGCAATTTGTCAAATCAATAGTTCTTAGTTCACCTTCTCTTTCAATGAGGCTTGACACATCAGAACTGCTAACGGAAGCAATTACGCTCTGGTAGACTTGTAGAGCATCTACTTGTTCTAAAAAATGTGTGAAATTCTTGAATGATATTTGGGTTGAATGGAAATTTGCAAGAACGAGACTTCTGATCCAAAATGGAAATTGTGGTAGATATTGAAGTGGGTTAAATTGGAAATGAAGTTCTTTCAAATTGATAGAATCAATTGGGAATGAATACGGATTGAGTTCCGTCAGCTTGTTATGTTCTAACCGAAGCTCCTGTAGGTTGTGTAGACTTGAAAACATCCCAGCTGGTATTGATTCAATGGAGTTGTTTGCTAAGCTTAAATATCTCAAGGAGACCAGGTCATCAAAGATACCACCAGGCAACCGCACTATTTGGTTGCCGCTTATATCAAGTTTCCTCAACGCATTTAAGCCAATGAAGACGTCGTTTGGCAAAATTACAAGTTTGTTGTCGCTGATATCGAGGTTCTGTAGTCCTGTTACATTGCTAAATGTTCTGCTTCCCACTGTGTGTAGGCCATTGCTTTTCAAACCTATTTTATGTAGCATTCCATGAAATCCAAATATTTCTAGATTTTCAATTTTGTTTCCATCAAGTTCGAAATACCTTCTAAAAATATTATCTGGAATTTCAACGTGGTCTGCAGCACTATAGTGATTCTGAAAGAAAGGACTTCTGGAAATATTTCTTGGAAGCTCTATAGGTTCATCTGTCCATGGGAATTGCTCCGGTGGCAAAACGAACTTGTTTTTTGACAGTTCCAATGTCTGTAGATTCGGAAATATTTTATCTATGTCTACTGGTAGCATGGTCAAAGATATATTCTTCAGTGTGATTTCAGCAAGAAGATAATACGAAACATTGACTTTAAAGATGTCTGAGAGTTGTTGGATATGTTCGTATAAATTTATGTACGCAAATGAAGCAACATTCTTCATTGCGTCTTGTTGATCATGATCACTATCATCATGCGTCAATGTATTGTTTATTCCTGCTGCAATCACAAGAACTTTCGTATCAGCGACGTTTAGTAGATTATTCAAGTTCACCATGTCTATTGTGCAATTTATAATCTCCACATGAAACATAACATGTGTGTTAGGTTCTCGATCATACTCCGTTAAATGAATTCGTTTCTCTTCGTTACATGTTATTGCCATTACAATTTCGGTCGCGTTGTTAGGCAGTGCCATTGACGTCACCAGTTCTGTCATGTTGATAGAACACTTGTGTGCGTTTCTTTCTTCAACAGAAACAAAACTGTAAATACAATAGAGTTTATATTAGTATGAATGCTATTGTACATTTACTGCTTAGATAGGAATGTTAGCCTATATTAGTGTGAATGCTATTGTACATTTACTGCTTAGATAGCAATGTTAGCCTATATTAGTGTGAATGCTATTGTACATTTACTGCTTAGATAGGAATGTTAGCCTATGTTAGTGTGAATGCTATTGTACATTTACTGCTTAGATAGCAATGTTAGCCTATATTAGTGTGAATGCTATTGTACATTTACTGCTTAGATAGGAATGTTAGCCTATATTAGTATGAATGCTATTGTATATTTACTGCTTAGATAGCAATGTTAGCCTATATTAGTGTGAATGCTATTGTACATTTACTGCTTAGATAGCAATGTTAGCCTATATTAGTATGAATGCTATTGTACATTTACTGCTTAGATAGCAATGTTAGCCTATATTAGTATGAATGCTATTGTACATTTACTGCTTAGATAGCAATGTTAGCCTATATTAGTGTGAATGCTATTGTACATTTACTGCTTAGATAGCAATGTTAGTCTATATTAGTATGAATGCTATTGTACATTTACTGCTTAGATAGGAATGTTAGCCTATATTAGTGTGAATGCTATTGTACATTTACTGCTTAGATAGCAATGTTAGCCTATATTAGTATGAATGCTATTGTACATTTACTGCTTAGATAGCAATGTTAGCCTATATTAGTGTGAATGCTATTGTACATTTACTGCTTAGATAGCAATGTTAGCCTATATTAGTGTGAATGCTATTGTACATTTACTGCTTAGATAGGAATGTTAGTCTATATTAGTGTGAATGCTATTGTACATTTACTGCTTAGATATGAATGTTAGCCTATATTAGTGTGAATGCTATTGTACATTTACTGCTTAGATAGCAATGTTAGCCTATATTAGTGTGAATGCTATTGTACATTTACTGCTTAGATAGCAATGTTAGCCTATATTAGTATGAATGCTATTGTACATTTACTGCTTAGATAGCAATGTTAGCCTATATTAGTATGAATGCTATTGTACATTTACTGCTTAGATAGCAATGTTAGCCTATATTAGTGTGAATGCTATTGTACATTTACTGCTTAGATAGGAATGTTAGTCTATATTAGTATGAATGCTATTGTACATTTACTGCTTAGATATGAATGTTAGCCTATATTAGTGTGAATGCTATTGTACATTTACTGCTTAGATAGCAATGTTAGCCTATATTAGTGTGAATGCTATTGTACATTTACTGCTTAGATAGCAATGTTAGCCTATATTAGTATGAATGCTATTGTACATTTACTGCTTAGATAGCAATGTTAGCCTATATTAGTATGAATGCTATTGTACATTTACTGCTTAGATAGCAATGTTAGCCTATATTAGTATGAATGCTATTGTACAGTTACTGCTTAGATAGGAATGTTAGCCTATATTAGTGTGAATGCTATTGTACATTTACTGCTTAGATAGCAATGTTAGCCTATATTAGTATGAATGCTATTGTTGTACATTTACTGCTTAGATAGGAATGTTAGCCTATATTAGTATGAATGCTATTGTACATTTACTGCTTAGATAGCAATGTTAGCCTATATTAGTATGAATGCTATTGTTGTACATTTACTGCTTAGATAGGAATGTTAGCCTATATTTGTGCCGTTATTTGCCTACCACAATACAGCCTACTCGTGTTTTACAGTATGATATCACGTTCATCCGTTTTCGTTTGATATCACATTTTCTTGTTTGATATCACATTTTCTTGTTTGATATCACCTTTTCTGGTTTGATATCATCTGTTCTCGTTTGATATCACATTTTCTTGTTTGATATCACATTGTTTGATATCACATTTTCTTGTTTGATATCACCTTTTCTGGTTTGATATTACATTTTCTTGTTTGATATCACATTTTCTTGTTTGATATCACCTTTTCTGGTTTGATATCATCTGTTCTCGTTTGATATCACATTTTCTGTTTGATATCACATTTTCT
Source organism: Archivesica marissinica (assembly GCA_014843695.1). NCBI lineage: Eukaryota > Metazoa > Mollusca > Bivalvia > Venerida > Vesicomyidae > Archivesica > Archivesica marissinica. The sequence goes on from CM026389.1 coordinate 28,149,336, forward strand.
TGTTTGATATCACCTTTTCTGGTTTGATGTCACCTTTTCTCGTTTGATATCACCTTTTCTCGTTTGATATCACCTTTTCACCTTTTCTGGTGTGATACGGTTCGTATCAAGTTACCTCTGGTCGATACCTAGGCTGATATCAAGTTACCTCGGGTCGATACCTAGGCTGATATGAAACTACCCATATAACAATCTCTAAGTACATCAGTTTTCTAAAGTCATATTCCAGTTGTTTTTAAATGGAATTATACTGTATGTGAGTATCCCGTTTTCCCCCAGAAATGTTAATAAAATATTTCGGAGAAATGGAGGTACTAAGAGAGCCGAGCGAAAGGACTGCCCTAGTATAGACGGATGGATCTGTACACACATTGCATATACAGTTGTGCATACTGAAATATAACATTTGAACCGTATACCGTCAACCGAGCCCACGGGCAGTGACGTCCAACAAATATCACTTCAAGCAAATTATATCAATGTGGGTTGGGACGACAATCTAGTGATTTATTCATACTGGCCTAATATGCAAATATAATTGGCTACATTGATATGTAGCTCGTGTCGCACGGACATTTCATGCGCATGTGTACTAGAAGTATCACGAGGAATTAAGATATCAGTAACTATTTGATGATCCAAGAACGTACCGCTATGATTTTATAATTGTATGTATGTATGTTCCTTTATTGTCAAACCCCTCGCGGGGACTTCGACATGTTTTCCTGGGCAGGCTCAGCCGACCTAAGCGATTAATGTGTGCGAGGTGCCTTGCTCAATGACACTACATACGTGGCCTGACCGAGTATCGAACCCGGGACCGTTCGATTCCAAATCCGACGCTCTACCACTGGACCACGGACGCCACACTGTTGGGATATAGTTGTCAAAAAAGAAAGGAGAGGATATTTTCGTGATTGGAGTTTTACAAATAGGATTTAGATTGGAATGTGGAAATATGTGATTCTATTTATATGCAATATATATACGGATATTAGTAAATGCAAAGGGGACCTGTGAGGGGTAAGTTTGTTAACATTAATATATACATGTAGTAATTAGTGTAATTTAGTAGGTTCGATCCCCCGTCGGACCCTAATAAAATTAACAGTCTTCCTGGTGGGACAGAGGTCTCGTGTCGGTGCTTTACACCGTGCACGTAAAATAACCAGAGGAGACTATGGAATGGGTATATGTCTGTATCATTGCACTATCCTCCATAAATCTAAAAGGACTAATGTCTTCAGGAGGCGTCGCTCATATGGGCAACCGGTAGCGACGATAAACAAACGTAACACACGCGCATGCACACACGCCGCACACACGCACGCACGCACACACGCACGCACGCACGCACGTACGCACACACGCACGCACAATAACAGTGCGAAAACTATATGCCTCCCTTCGGTATCATATATTGAACGCTCTCCGACGAGATACAGCCTGAACTATATTGATGCACCGTTTAACCGGTTTATACGTACTCCTTATATAAATTTAAGTGACTTTAAAATGCCTGATGATATAGTAAATTATAACAACACTACAATGCCGACGGCTATAGTCATTATCATCAATTAGCCACATATAGCCGCATATTGTTCTTCCTCAAACCACAGGAACTTGAAATTGTATCCATAAGCCACCAACGATATTGTGCCTATATCAGAGGACACCCCCTCTATTAAAAATAGTACTCAAAGCATCAGGTCACATTCAATAATGCATTTAAAGTTGTTTTAATCGCAGTTCTGGTGTTTTTTTCCCGATCAGTATCTTGTGTGCACACCTCTGCTGTTGATGCAGGCGGCAATTCGACTTCGCATAGACCGCACGTAACGTCTGATTACTGCGTCAGGGATGTTATCCCACTCTTGCATGAGGGCGTTTGCCAAGTCCCTCAGAGTGTGGATATTTCCTCGGGATCGCACCCTTCTGCCAAGGTAATCCCAGATATGCTCGATTGGGTTCATATCCGGGGATGTAGCAGGCCATGGAAGCACGTCAACGTTGTTCCTGTTGAGAATGCTTGGATACGTTGAGTTTGGCTCAATCTAGGCATGTTCGTTGTGTACCAATGTGAACTCAAATGTTATGTAAGACATAAGGATTACACTAATACAAGTTTCCGGTGACATGTATATTTTCCTCGGGCTGCACGTGCAAATCATGCGAAATCAAGTCTCACAGACTGGACTGACATTGTTTGCATACCACGTGGTAGATTATGCAATTGATCGATGACAAATATACTTGAGCGAAATTTCTAACCGATACGTCTTCTAAATAGTGAAATATTCTAAATTCAAAAGTGCACACTTTATTTTGGAATTGAGTATAGTACATATACAATAATACAAGGCATACTATTGTTTGTGTGTGTCTTACGTTTATTTATCGTGGCTACAGGTTGCCCATATGAGCGATGCCTTCTGAAGAGATTAGTCATTTTAGATGTTCTGTTGAAAAGTCGGTGCAGAATTGTTTATATAATGAAAAGTCGTGGTAGGTGTGTTTATATAATGAAAAGTCGGTGCAGAATTGTTTTTATATAATGAAAAGTCGGTGCAGAATTGTTTATATAATGAAAAGTCGTGGTAGGTTTGTTTATATAATGAAAAGTCGGTGCAGAATTGTTTATATAATGAAAAGTCGGTGCAGAATTGTTTATATAATGAAAAGTCATGGTAGATGTGTTTATATAATGAAAAGTCGGTGCACAATTGTTTATATAATGAAAAGTCGTGGTAGGTAGTTTTAGAATGAAAAGTGGTGCAGAATTGTTTATATAATGAAAACTCGGTGCAGAATTGTTTATATAATGAAGTCGGTGCAGAATTGTTTATATAATGAAACGTCGGTGCAGAATTGTTTATATAATGAAAAGTCGGTGCAGAATTGTTTATATAAGGAATAGTCGGTGCAGAATTGTTTATATAATGAAAAGTCGGTGCAGAATTGTTTATATAATGAACAGTCGGTGCAGAATTGTTTATATAATGAAAAGTCGGTGCAGAAATGTTTATATAATGAAACGTCGATGCAGAATGGTTTATATAATGAAATGTCGGGGTAGGTGTGCTTAATATAATCTCCTCAATGGAGGAACACCTGGGTAACGCTTCCAGCAGTATTTCCTGGGTAACGCTTCCAGCAGTATTTCAGGCACATGCAGACACTCGGATAGAACCACCGACCTTCCATAAGCCAGTTGGATAGCGTTCTCACATGAAAACAATCTACACATTGGGACTTGGGGAGCAAGTGATTTGACGCGAACGACCTAATCAATCGGCTACGGAGGCCCCTTCAAATCACTCTCGATAATCAATAAGATAATAAGTAGGGATGTCAACGAGTAGTGATTTTGGTACTCGAGTACTCGGAAAGGTATTCGATCGAGTACTCGAGTACTCGGTTACCGTTACCGTGGATTATGCTCCTTGTCTCGTCAATCAGATTGGTCCTGCTTTTAATCAATTCATTGCTTTGATGTGTTGTCAAGTCTTTCAAAGTACTTCCATACCACATATTTAGGTGGCGGCATTCTCACAATTCACTTATATTACTATACTACTATTATATTCTAAAGATCTCTTCACAGTTTAACAGCGTTAACGTTAATGGCAAAAGTTACGATATTTATTATTTAACAACTATTTCGGTATTGCCCTGCTATGGGTAGCTGCTTAAAGTTCTAAATTGAGTAATCAAGTAAGTGTCAATTATAATATCAAAACAAGTTCCGACCACCAGACAACAGTTGTCATTCACACGACAGACAATCGGACGACCCGCCTCAGTAGTGACGACAATGATAAAATAATTTGCATCAAATTTACACTTAACAATTAAATTGAATCAACACCTTAATTATTCGGTCACTGGCCGGCTCTGTGTGATATACAGGTATTGTTAATCACCATGACACGCTGTATATTGCATTGTTTAGCTAATCCCACTGATCACGATTTGTTCGATTTTATTTTTTTTAACCGAGTACTCGATTATCTGAAAAGTATTCGATACTCGGACGTTTGATCGAGTACTCGAGTACTCGTTGACATCCCTAATAATAAGATATAACTTAAGTAAAACCTACAATCCGACGGATTCCATAGGCTCGCCGTCGATACGGAAGAAACTGAACAGTCGTTGATGTTGAATTGTTTTGGTACACGGCGAAGGTAAATCACCAGCCACATAACACATTCCTAAAACAGCAAACAATAACTGCACAGGACCGGAAGTGAGCAGCGACATGACCTGAAATATAGAGCTACATATAGGAAATACTGAATAAAGAAACATTTGCATTAAAGCGACACTATATCAGTGAAAACACAAATTTCTACAGAATGTATTTTCCTATTATATGGTATAATTGTTTTCCAAATATTTTCCTCAAATACTGAATATTTCAACTAAAAACAAACGTCGTATACGCGGTTTGTTGAATAATGTAAACATTCATGCGTAATACAACTAGTGTATCCTGAACAACACGATTTATGTTACAGATTTACCGTTATATCTCACATTTCTGCCTATTTATTTGTAGACTATTCTTAGTTAAAGGCCTGCAGTTTGACCCCGTCCAATTGTAAAGATTTATACTTTACTACCTGTTCCATGTGATTAGTGGCTTGTATCAACAATGTAGCAGTACATTCAGTATAATTTGGCGTATGTAGGTATTTTCTAACGGTTAATATGCACGATCACTCTGTGAGCTGAGAATTAGTCAAAATGAGGCCCTGACAATTTAAGTAAACGTATATTATTGATTGTAAAGAAAATTGATAGTTATGAGTATTCAAACTACATAATCCAGATCAGCCCAGGGACATAGATTACATGTTATGTAGGTGCCTCATCAGCCGTAGCGTAATCACTGAGACTGATAATTTGTATGCATGTATATAATATATGTGTATGGGCCGGAGGCCTTGAATTACGAATAAACTGTTAAAATGATCAGGATCTATGTTGTTTGTAAGGTCGGAGTTTCGTCACTTTCATATTCTGTTCTGTCACTTTCATGTATCATCTGGTTTAAAAAGGCCGCCAGATTAAGTGTGAAAATAATGCCTGTTTATACCTTGCCCAAATGTTGGATTTGAACTGGAGCGTACACAACGGAGTCTTGTATTATTCTTGACTTGCACTGTCTCATTCCATTGACATATTGCCAAATTTGAGCGCATAGTGTAGTGAAGAGCAGAGAAGGTTCCGATACGTTTGTCATGGAAAACATTGAAGCTGTTGTTGAATGATTCCACGCTACTAGTGTCCATGTGGTAGATATAATGTTGCGCTTCCTTATAAACATAGCATTTTCTAACACATGACAGCAACAGTTCTACAGCAACAGGACTTGTAAGTATTTGACGGCTGGGGATATAGTTGGGATCTATTTTACACCGAGACTCGGGTGAACAGTATGTGTGGTAATTTTGGTAATGTTTGACAATACATTCCATTTTTGTTCGAAGTATGGATTGGTCACCATTGCAATTACGCATAGCATATTGCATATGTGTTTTGACCGGCCCAACTTTGTCGGAAAGTTGAATGGACCAGGTTTTGCCCTCTCGGCATTTTGCATCACTTGATATCTGTTTCAGTTGCTTTTCAAGGGATACGGATGCATGCCATGTGTCATATTGATTTACTGTACGTTGCTGATTTTCTCTGATATATTTGCTAACAATTGTGTTACGATCGTGACCATGGCGTCGAACATTAATTTGTTTTGTTTCAAGGTGGGCATATATTCTTTTTGTGCCCAGAAGCTCATGTCGCTGTGCACATGGGTCGTCAGCACGGCTGACTATTTCGTGATGTATTACTTGTTTAGTATTATACCCAAGACAGGCAACGTCAGTGAACTTGGAGTTTCGCCGAGTACTGTGCCGTGCATCTGTTACCAAGTCTATTGAGTTATCAGGCCCGTTTAACTGAAGCTCTTCGGTTAGAGCAATATCACAGGATGACCGTCTTTCTTCGCTAATATGATCAGACGTGAATTTTAGATAAGCTTTAGTGGTTCGAGATCCAAGCGTTTGCAGTCCAATTGTAGAAATGAATCTATCCATCTGTGATGGTAGCATGCCACTTGTGATATAGCCATGAAACATTCGTAACGTGACTAAATTCTTTCCATTAGATAGTTCAAGTGATGATTTCCAAACAGACTTAAATTGGCATTGGTCACATGTTATAATGAATTGTTTGCCATAGTCAAAAAAATTAGTCGCCTTCAATGTCAACCTGAAATCACAAGTACCGCTATGTCTGTATGAAATGTCTGAGAAGTTCTGCAATGCAGTTTGTGTTGTAATAACGAGATTCTCATCGTACGACTGCAAAGTACATTCATTGTGGTCATCTACTGGGGCAGGATGGCTATTCTCTTCCGACAATATGCTAGTATTAGGTTTATCGTTCTTTTTACGTCTCAAAGCGAGATCAATACATTTTAGATCACTTCGGAATTGTTCGTATTCAGATTTATTGCCAAATAAGTTCATATTAAAACGCTGTTTACTCATTTTTGAGCTAATATCAATTTAAGAATTGGATTGAAAAAAGTTTACTCAATAGTCAGTAACCAACTAGTTCATTAAAAAAAATGCAGACAACTTGCATGTACACACAGAGACGGTGTGACAACGAATATGCAATCACTTATTTATTAATAATAAACCATAGAATATACTGTAGCGAAGAAAGATACTTTAAATCTAAAATGGTGTACACACTAGCATGTAGGAGCAGTAATACAATAATACATTATATCTAATCACAGTATTAGAAAATCAAAGGTTTTCAAGATTGAAAATACTAAAGCTATAGCTGACTGAACTCGCGCTAAGTAGGCCTACTCTATAGACTAGATTAGTCATACGTACAGCCAAGCATGTGAGAGCGAAATTCACGTGGAATTGGCGTGTCAACTGCTAGTGTCATTTCTATACATGTATAATGTGCGCTATGGTTGTTATCTGTGCAATCTAATTCAAAATTCAGTTCATGTGTTGACCTAATCAAATATGTATGTATATAATAT
>CM026389.1:28157410-28174331 GCA_014843695.1 Archivesica marissinica
ACGTATAGTGAGGTGGTGGGATGTAGTATTCACAGTGTACATCCATCCATCAGAACGTATAGTGAGGTTGTGGGATGTATTATTCACAGTGTACATCCATCCATCAGAACGTATAGTGAGGTGGTGGGATATAGTATTCACATTGTGCATCCATCAGAATGTATAGTGAGGTTGTGGGATGTATTATTCACAGTGTACATCCATCCATCTGAACGTATAGTGAGATGGTGGGATGTAGAATTCACATGGTACATCCATCCATCAGAACGTATGGTGAGATGGTGGGATGTACCATTCACATTGTACATCCATCCATCAGAACGTATAGTGAGATGGTGGGATGTAGCATTCACATTGTACATATATCCATCAGAACGTATAGTGAGATGGTGGGATGTAGTATTCACATTGTACATCCATCAGAACGTATAGTGAGGTGGTGGGATGTAGTATTCACATTGTACATCTATCCATCAGAACGTATAGTGAGATGGTGGGATGTAACATTCACATTGTACATCCATCAGAACGTACAGTGAGGTGGTGGGATGTAGTATTCACAGTATACATCCATCCATCAGAACGTATAGTGAGGTTGTGGGATGCAGTATTCACAGTGTACATCCACCCATCAGAACGTATAATAAGGTGGTGGGATGTAGTATTCACAGTGTACATCCATCCATCAGAACGCATAGTGAGATGGTGGGATGTAGCATTCACATTGTACATCCATCCCTCAGAACGTATAGTGAGATGGTGGGATGTAGCATTCACATTGTACATCCATCAGAACGTACAGTGAGGTGGTGGGATGTAGTATTCACAATGTACATCCATACATCAGAATGTATAATAAGGTGGTAGGATGTAGTATTCACATTGTACATCCATCAGAACGTATAGTGAGGTGGTGTGATGTAGTATTCACATTGTACATCCATCCATCAGAACGTATAGTGAGGTGGTGGGATGTAGTATTCACATTGTACATATATCCATCAGAACGTAGAGTGAGATGGTGGGATGTAGTATTCACAGTGTACATCTATCCATCAGAACGTATAGTGAGGTGGTGGGATGTAGTATTCACATTGTACATCTATCCATCAGAACGTAGAGTGAGATGATGGGATGTAGTATTCACAGTGTACATCTATCCATCAGAAAGTATATTGAGGTGGTGGGATGTAGTATTCACATTGTACATCTATCCATCAGAAAGTATATTGAGGTGGTGGGATGTAGTATTCACAGTGTACATCTATCCATCTGAAAGTATATTGAGGTGGTGGGATGTGGTATTCACATTGTACATCCATCCATCAGAACGTATAGTGAGATGGTGGGATGTAGTATTCACATTGTACATCTATCCATCAGAACGTATAGTGAGATGGTGGGATGTAACATTCACATTGTGCCTCCATCAGAACGTTCAGTGAGGTGGTGGGATGTAGTATTCACAGTATACATCCATCCATCAGAACGTATAGTGAGGTTGTGTGATGCAGTATTCACATTGTACATCCATCAGAACGTATAGTGAGGTGGTGTGGTGTATTATTCACAGTGTACACCCATCCATCAGAACGTATAGTGAGGTGGTGGGATGTAGTATTCACAATGTACATCCATCTATCAGAATGTAAAATAAGGTGGAGGGATGTAGTATTCACATTGTACATCAATCATAACATAGAGTGAGGTGGTGGGATGTAGTATTCACATTGTACATCCATCATAACGTATAGTGAGGTGGTGGGATGTAGTATTCACATTGTACATCCATCATAACGTATAATAAGGTGGTGGGATGTAGTATTCACATTGTACATCCATCAATCAGAATGTATAATAAGGTGGTGGGATGTAGTATTCACATTGTACATCCATCCATCAGAACGTATAGTGAGGTTGTGGGATGTATTATTCACAGTGTACATCCATCCATCAGATCGTATAGTGAGGTGGTGGGATATAGTATTCACATTGTGCATCCATCAGAACGTATAGTGAGGTTGTGGGATGTATTATTCACAGTGTACATATATCCATCAGAACGAATAGTGAGATGGTGGGATGTAGTATTCACAGTATACATCCATCCATCAGAACGTATAGTGAGGTTGTGGGATGTATTATTCACAGTGTACATCTATCCATCAGAACGTATAGTGAGATGGTGTGATGTAGTATTCACAGTATACATCCATCCATCAGAACGTATAGTGAGGTTGTGGGATGTAGTATTCACAGTGTACATCCATCCATCAGAACGTATAGTGAGGTTGTGGGATGTATTATTCACAGTGTACATCTATCCATCAGAACGTATAGTGAGATGGTGGGATGTAGTATTCACAGTATACATCCATCCATCAGAACGTATAGTGAGGTTGTGGGATGTAGTATTCACATTGTACATCCATCAGAACGTATAGTGAGGTGGTGGGATGTAGTATTCACATTGTACATCCATCAGAACGGAGAGTGAGGTTGTGGGATGTATTATTCACAGTGTACATCCATCAGACCGTATAGCAAGGTGGCGGGATGTAGTATTCACAGTGTACATCCACCCATCAGAACGTATAGTGAGATGGTGGGATGTAGTATGCACATTGTACATCCATCTATCAGAACGTAGGGTAAGGTAGTGGGATGTAGTATTCACATTGTACATCCATCAGAACATATAGTGAGTTGGAGTGATGTAGTATTCACAGTGTACATCCATCAGAATATATAGTAAGGTGGTGGGATGTAATATTCACATTGTACATCTATCCATCAGAAAGTATAGTGAGGTGGTGGTATGTAGTATTCACAGTGTACATCCATCCACCAGAATGTATAATAAGGTGGTGGGATGTAGTATTCACATTGTACATCTATCCATCAGAAAGTATAGTGAGGTGGTGGTATGTAGTATTCACAGTGTACATCCATCCACCAGAATGTATAATAAGGTGGTGGGATGTAGTATTCACATTGTACATCCATCAGAACGTATAGTGAGTTGGTGGGATGTAGTATTCACATTGTACATCCACCAGAACGTATAGTGAGGTGATGGGATGTAGTATTCACATTGTACATATATCCATCAGAACGTATGGTGAGGTGGTGGGATGTATTATTCACATTGTACATCCATCCATCAGAACGTATAGTGAGATGGTGGGATGTAGCATTCACATTGTAAATCCATCCATCAGAACGTATAGTGAGGTGGTGGGGTGTAGTATTCACATTATACATATATCCATCAGAACATATAGTGACGTGGTGGGATGTAATATTCACATTGTACATCTATCCATCAGAACGTATAGTGAGGTGGTGGGATGTAGTATTCACATTTTACATCCATCAGAACGTATAGTGAGGTGGTGGGATGTAGTATTCACATTTTACATCCATCAGAACGTATAGTGAGGTTGTTGGATGTATTATTCACAGTGTACATCCATCCATCAGAACGTATAGTGAGGTGGTGGGATGTAGTATTCACATTGTACATCCATCAGAACGTATAGTGAGGTTGTTGGATGTATTATTCACAGTGTACATCCATCCATCAGAACGTATAGTGAGGTGGTGGGATGTATTATTCACATTGTACATCCATCAGAACGTATAGTGAGGTTGTTGGATGTATTATTCACAGTGTACATCCATCCATCAGAACGTATAGTGAGATGGTGGGATGTAGTATTCACAGTGTACATCTATTCATCAGAACGTATAGTGAGGTTGTTGGATGTATTATTCACAGTTTACATCCATCCATCAGAACGTATAGTGAGATGGTGGGATGTAGTATTCACAGAGTACATCCATCCATCAGAACGTATAGTGAGATGGTGGGATGTAGTATTCACAGTGTACATCCATCCATCAGAACGTATAGTGAGGTGGTGGGATGTAGTGTTCACATTGTACATCTATCCATCAGAACGTAGAGTGAGATGGTGGGATGTAGTATTTACATTGTACATCTATCCATCAGAACGTATAGTGAGATGGTGTGATGTAGTATTTACATTGTACATCTATCCATCAGAACGTATAGTGAGGTGGTGGGATGTAGTATTCACATTGTACATCTATCCATCAGAACGTATAGTGAGGTGGTGGGATGTAGTATTCACATTTAACATCCATCAGAACGTATAGTGAGGTGGTGGGATGTAGTATTCACATTGTACATCCATCCATCAAAACGTATAGTGAGGTGGTGGGGTGTAATATTCACATTATACATCTATCCATTAGAACGTATAGTGAGGTGGTGGGATGTAGTAGTCACAGTGTACATCCATCCATCAGAACATATAGTGAGATGGTGGGATGTAGTATTCACATTATACATCTATCCATCAGAACGTAAAGTGAGATGGTGGGATGTAGCATTCACAGTTAACATCTATTCATCAGAACGTATAGTGAGATGGTGGGATGTAACATTCACATTGTGCCTCCATCAGAAGGTATAGTGAGGTGGTGGGATGTAGTATTCACATTGTACATCCATCAGAAAATATAGTAAGGTGGTGGGATGTAGTATTCACATTGTACATCTATCCATCAGAAAGTATAGTGAGGTGGTGGGATGTAGCATTCACAGTGTACATCCATCAGAACATAAAGTGAGGTGGTGTGGTGTATTATTCACAGTGTACATCCATCCATCAGAACGTATAGTGAGATGGTGGGATGTAGTATTCACATTGTACATCCATCAGAACGTATAGTGAGGTTGTGGGATGTAGCATTCACATTGTACATCTATCCATCAGAACGTATAGTGAGGTTGTGGGATGTAGCATTCACATTGTACATCTATCCATCAGAACGTATAGTGAGGTGGTGGGATGTAGTATTCACCTTGTACATCTATCCATCAGAACGTATAGTGAGATGGTGGGATGTAGTATTCACCTTGTACATCCATCCATCAGAACGTATAGTGAGGTTGTGGAATGTATTATGCACAGTGTACATCCATCCATCAGAACGTATAGTAAGTTGGTGGGGTGTAGTATTCACATTGTACATCCATCCATCAGAAAGTATAGTGAGGTTGTGGGGTGTAGTATTCACATTGTACATCCATCCATCAGAAAGTATAGTAAGGTGACGGGATGTAGTATTCACAGTGTACATCCATCCATCAGAAAGTATAGTGAGATGGCGGGATGTAGTATTCACAGTGTACATCCATCCATCAGAAAGTATAGTGAGATGGTGGGATGTAGTATTCACATTGTACATCCATCAGACCATATAGTGAAATGATGGGATGTAGTATTCACAGTGTACATCCATCTATCAGAACGTATAGTGAGGTGGTGGGATGTAGTATTCACATTGTACATCCATCAGAACATATAGTGAAGTGATGGGATGTAGTATTCACATTGTACATCCATCCATCAGAACGTATAGTGAGATGGTGGGATGTAGTATTCACATTGTACATCCATCCATCAGAACGTATAGTGTGATGGTGGAATGTAGTATTCACATTGTACATCCATCCATCAGAACGTATAGTGTGATGGTGGGATGTAGTATTCACATTGTACATCCATCCATCAGAACGTATAGTGAGGTGGTTGGATGTAGTATTCACATTGTACATCCATCAGAATGTATAATAAGGTGGTGGGATGTAGTATTCACATTGTACATCCATCAGAACGTATAGTGAGGTCCTGGGATGTAGTATTAACAGTGTTCATCCATCAGAACGTATAGTGAGGTTGTGGGATGTAGTATTCACAGTGTACATCCATCAGAACATATAGTGAGGTGATGGGATGTAGTATTCACATTGTACATCTATCCAACAGAACGTATAGTGAGATGGTGTGATATAACATTCACATTGTGCCTCCATCAGAACGTATAGTGAGGTCGTGGGATGTAGTATTCACAGTGTTCATCCATCAGAACGTATAGTGAGGTTGTGGGATGTAGTATTCACATTGTATATCTATCCATCATAACGTATAGTAAGGTGGAGGGATGTAGTATTCACATTGTACATCCATCAGAACATATAGTAAGGTGGTGGGATGTAGTATTCACATTGTACATCCATCAGAACGTATAGTGATGTTGTGGGATGTAGTATTCACATTGTACATCCATCAGAACGTATAGTGATGTTGTGGGATGTATTATTCACATTGTACATCCATCCATCAGAACGTATAGTGATGTTGTGGGATGTAGTATTCACAGTGTACATCCACCCATCAGAACGTATAGTGAGATGCTGGGATGTAGTATTCACAGTGTACATCCATCCATCAGAACGTATAGTGAGGGGGTGGGATGTAGTATTCACATTGTACATCCATCAGAACGTATAGTGAGGTCGTGGGATGAAGTATTCACAGTGTACATCCATCAGAACGTATAGTGAGGTTGTGGGATGTAGTATTCACAGTGTACATCCATTAGAACGTATATTGAGGTTGAGGGATGTATACTTCACAGTGTACATCCATACATCAGAACGTATATTGAGGTTGTGGATGTATTATTCACAGTGTACATCCATCCATCAGAACGTATATCGAGATTGTGGAATGTATTATTTACAGTGTACATCCATCCATCTGAAAGTATAGTGAGGTTGTGGGATGTATTATTCACATTGTACATCCATCCATCAGAACGTATGGTGAGGTGGTGGGATGTAGTATTCACAGTGTACATCCATCCATCAGAACGTATAGTGAGGTGGTGGGATGTAGTATTCACATTGTACATCCATCCATCAGAACGTATAGTGAGGTTGTGGGATGTATTATTCACAGTGTACATTCATCCATCAGAACGTATAGTGAGGTGGTGGGGTGTAGTATTCACAGTGTACATCCACCCATCAGAACGTATAGTGAGATGGTGGGATGTAGTATTCACATTGTTCATCCATCAGAACGTATAGTGAGGTCGTGGGATGTAGTATTCACAGTGTTCATCCATCATAACGTATAGTGAGGTTGTGGGATGTAGTATTCACAGTGTACATCCATTAGAACCTATAGTTAGGTTGTGGGATGTAGTATTCACATTGTCCATATATCCATCAGAACGTATAGTGAGGTTGTGGGATGTATTATTCACAGTGTACATCCATCCATTAGAACGTATAGTGAGGTTGTGGAATGTATTATTCACAGTGTACATCCATCCATCAGAAAGTATAGTGAGGTTGTGGGATGTATTATTCACATTGTACATCCATCCATCAGAACGTATAGTAAGGTGGTGGGGTGTAGTATTCACAGTGTACATCCATCCATCAGAACGTATAGTAAGGTGGTGGGGTGTAGTATTCACATTGTGCATCCATCCATCAGAAAGTATAGTGACGCTGTGGGATGTATTATTCACATTGTACATCCATCCATCAGATCGTATGGTGAGGTGGTGGGGTGTAGTATTCACAGTGTACATCCATCCATCAGAACGTATAGTAAGGTGGCGGGATGTAGTATTCACAGTGTACATCCATCCATCAGAACGTATAGTAAGGTGGCTGGATGTAGTATTCACATTGTACATCCATCAGAAGGTATAGTGAGGTTGTGGGATGTAGTATTCACATTGTACATCCACCAGAACGTATAGTAAGGTGGTGGGATGTAGTATTCACATTGTACATCCATCCATCAGAACGTATAGTGAGGTGGTGTGATGTAGTATTCACATTGTACATCTATCCATCAGAAAGTACAGTGAGGTTGTGGGATTTATTATTCACATTGTACATCCATCCATCAGAACGTATAGTGAGATGGTGGGATGTAGCATTCACATTGTACATCCATCCCTCAGAACGTATAGTGAGGTGGTGGGATGTAGTATTCACATTGTACATCCAACAGAACGTATAGTGAGGTGGTGGGATGTAGTATTCACATTGTACATCTATCCATCAGAAAGTATATTGAGGTGGTGGGATGTAGTTTTCACAGTTTACATACATCAGAACATATAGTGAGATGGTGGGATGTAGTATCCACATTGTACATCTATCCATCAGAACGTATAGTGAGGTGATGGGATGTAGTATTCACATTGTACATCCATCAGAACGTATAGTGAGGTTGTGGGATGTAGCATTCACATTGTACATCTATCCATCAGAACGTATAGTGAGGTGGTGGGATGTAGTATTCACATTGTACATCTATCCAACAGAACGTATAGTGAGGTGGTGGGATGTAGTTTTCACAGTGTACATCCATCCATCAGAACGTATAGTGAGGTTGTGGGATGTATTATTCACATTGTACATCCATCCATCAGAATGTATAGTGAGGTTGTGGGATGTTGTATTCACATTGTACATCCATCAGAACGTATAATAAGTTGGTGGGATGTAGTATTCACATTGTGCATCCATCAGAACGTATAGTGAGGTGGTGGGATGTAGTATTCACATTGTACATCTATCCATCAGAACGTATAGTGAGGTAGTGGGATGTAGTATTCACATTGTACATCTATCCATCAGAACGTATAGTGAGGTGGTGGGATGTAGTATTCACACTGTACATCCATCAGAACTTATAGTGAGGTGGTGGGATGTAGTATTCACATTGTACATCCATCCATCAGAACATATAGTGAGGTGGTGGGATGTAGTATTCACATTGTACATCCATCCATCAGAACATATAGTGAGATGGTGGGATGTAGTATTCACATTGTACATCCATCCATCAGAACGTATAGTGAGGTGGTGGGATGTAGTATTCACATTGTACATCTATCCATCAGAACGTATAGTGAGGTTGTGGGATGTAGTATTCACATTGTACATCTATCCATCAGAACGTATAGTGAGGTGGTGGGATGTAGTATTCACACTGTACATCCATCAGAACTTATAGTGAGGTGGTGGGATGTAATATTCACAGTGTACTTTCATCAGAACGTATAGTGAGGTTGTGGAATGTATTATTCACAGTGTACATCCATCCATCAGAACGTATAGTGAGGTTGTGGAATGTATTATTCACAGTGTACATCCATCCATCAGAACGTATAGTGAGGTTGTGGAATGTATTATTCAGAGTGTACATCCATCAGAACGTATAGTGAGGTGGTGGGATGTAGTATTCACAGTGTACATCCATCCATCAGAACGTATAGTAAGGTGGTGGGGTGTAGTATTCACATTGTGCATCCATCCATCAGAAAGTATAGTGACGTTATGGGATGTATTATTCACATTGTACATCCATCAGAACGTATAGTGAGGTTGTGGGATGTATTATTCACATTGTACATCCATCCATCAGAACGTATAGTGAGATGGTGGGATGTAGCATTCACATTGTACATCCATCCATCAGAACGTATAGTGAGGTGGTGGGATGTAGTATTCATATGGTACATCCATCCATCAGAACGTATAGTGAGGTGGTGGGATGTAGTATTCACAGTGTTCATCCATCAGAACATATAGTGAAGTGATGGGATGTAGTATTCACATTATACATCTATCCATCAGAACGTCTAGTGAGATGGTGGGATGTAGTATTCACATTGTACATCCATCAGAACGTATAGTAAGGTGGTGGGATGTAGTATTCACATGGTAAATCCATCCATCAGAACGTATAGAGAGATGGTGGGATGTAGTATTCACATTGTACATCCGTCAGAACATATAGTGAGGTGATGGGATGTAGCATTCACATTGTACATCCATCAGAACGTATAGTGAGGTGGTGGGATGTAGTATTCACATTGTACATCCATCAGAACGTATAGTGAGGTGGTGGGATGTAGTAATCACATTGTACATCCATCAGAACGTAGAATGAGGTGGTGGGATGTAGCATTCACATTGTACATCTATCCATCAGAACGTATAGTGAGGTGGTGGGATGTAGTATTCACATTGTACATCTATCCATCAGAAGGTATAGTGAGGAGGTGGGATGTAGTTTTCACAGTGTACATCCATCCATCAGAACGTATAGTGAGGTTGTGGGATGTATTGTTCACATTGTACATCCATACATCAGAATGTATAGTGAGGTTGTGGAATGTAGTATTAACATTGTACATCCATCAGAACGTATAATGATGTGGTGGGATGTAGTATTCACATTGTACATCCATACATCAGAACGTATAGTGAGGTTGTGGGATGTATTGTTCACAGTGTACATCCATCCATCAGAACGTATAGTGAGGTGGTGGGATGTAGTATTCACAGTGTACATCCATCCATCAGAACGTAAAGTGAGGTGGTGGGATGTAGTATTCACATTGTACATCCATCAGAACGTATAGTGAGGTTGTGGGATGTAGTATTCACAGTGTACATCCATTAGAACCTATAGTTAGGTTGTCGGATGTAGTATTCACATTGTGCATCCATAAGAACGTATATTGAGGTGGTGCGATGTAGTATTTACATTGTACATCCATCCATCTGAACATATAGTGAGGTGATGGGATGTAGTATGCACATTGTACATCCATCCATCAGAACTATTGAGATGGTGGGATGTAGTATTCACATTGTACATCCATCAGAACGTATAGTGAGGTTGTGGGATGTAGCATTCACATTGTACATCTATCCATCAGAAAGTATAGTGAGGTGGTGGGATGTAGTATTCACATTGTACATCTATCCATCAGAACGTATAGTGAGGTGGTGGGATGTAGTATTCACAGTGTACATCTATCCATCAGAAAGTATTTTGAGGAGGTGGGATGTAGTTTTCACAGTGTACATCCATCAGAACATATAATGAGTTGGTGGGATGTAGTATTCACATTGTACATCCATCCATCAGAAGGTATAGTGAGGAGGTGGGATGTAGTTTTCACAGTGTACATCCATCCATCAGAACGTATAGTGAGGTTGTGGGATGTATTATTCACATTGTACATCCATACATCAGAATGTATAGTGAGGTTGTGGAATGTAGTATTAACATTGTACATCCATCAGAACGTATAATGATGTGGTGGGATGTAGTATTCACATTGTACATCCATACATCAGAACGTATAGTGAGGTTGTGGGATGTATTGTTCACAGTGTACATCCATCCATCAGAACGTATAATAAGTTGGTGGGATGTAGTATTCACATTGTACATCCATCAGAACGTATAGTGAGGTGGTGGGATGTAATATTCACATTGTACATCCATCCATCAGAACGTATAGTTAGGTTGTGGGATGTATTATTCACAGTGTACATCCATCCATCAGAACGTATAATAAGTTGGTGGGATGTAGTATTCACATTGTACATCCATCAGAACGTATAGTGAGGTTGTGGGAAGTAGTATTCACAGTGTACATCCATCAGAACGTATAGTGAGGTTGTGGGATGTAGTATTCACAGTGTACATCCATTAGAACCTATAGTTAGGTTGTGGGATGTAGTATTCACATTGTGCATCCATCAAAACGTATATTGAGGTGGTGCGATGTAGTATTCACATTGTACATCCATCCATCAGAACATATAGTGAGGTGGTGGGATGTAGTATTCACATTGTGCATCCATCCATCTGACAGTATAGTGAGGTTGTGGGATGTAGTATTCACAGTGTACATCCATCCATCAGAACGTATAGTAAGTTGGCGGGATGTAGTATTCACAGTGTACATCCATCCACCAGAACGTATAGTGAGGTTGTGGGATGTATTATTCACAGTGTACATCCACCCATCAGAACATATAGTGAGGTGGTGGGATGTAGTATTCACATTGTACATCAATCCATCAGAACGTATAGTGAGGTGGTGGGATGTATTATTCACAGTGTACATCCATCCATCAGAACGTATATTGAGGTTGTGGAATGTATTATTCACAGTGTACATCCATCCATCTGACAGTATAGTGAGGTTGTGGGATGTAGTATTCACAGTGTACATCCATCCATCAGAACGTATAGTGAGGTGGTGGAATGTAGTATTCACAGTGTACATCCATCCATCAGAAAGTATAGTAAGGTGGCGGGATGTAGTAATCACAGTGTACATCCATCCACCAGAACGTATAGTGAGGTTGTATGATGTATTATTCACAGTGTACATCCACCCATCAGATCGTATAGTGAGGTTGTGGGATGTAGCATTCACATTGTACATCTATCCATCAGAACGTATAGTGAGGTGGTGGGATGTAGCATTCACATTGAACATCTATCCATCAGAACGTATAGTGAGGTGGTGGGAAGTAGTATTCACATTGTACATCTATCCATCAGAAAGTATATTGAGGTGGTGGGATGTAGTTTTCACAGTGTACATCCATCCATCAGAACGTATAGTGAGGTGGTGGGATGTAGTATTCACAGTGTACATCCATCCATCAGAACGTATAGTGAGGTGGAGGGATGTAGTATTCACATTGTACATCCATCAGAACGTATAGTGAGGTCGTGGGATGTAGTATGCACAGTGTACATCCATCAGAACGTATAGTGAGGTTGTGGGATGTAGTATTCACAGTGTACATCCATTAGAACCTATAGTTAGGTTGTGGGATGTAGAATTCACATTGTGCATCCATCAGAACGTATATTGAGGTGGTGGGATGTAGTATTCACATTGTACATCAATCCATCAGAACGTATAGTGAGGTTGTGGGATGTATTATTCTCAGTGTACATCCATCCATCAGAACGTATATTGAGGTTGTGGAATGTATTATTCACAGTGTACATCCATCCATCTGAAAGTATAGTGAGGTTGTGGGATGTATTATTCACATTGTACATCCATCCATCAGAACGTATAGTGAGGTGGTGGGATGTAGTATTCACAGTGTACATCCATCCATCAGAACGTATAGTGAGGTGATGGGATGTAGTATTCACAGTGTACATCCATCCATCAGAACGTATAGTGAGGTGGTGGGATGTAGTATTCACATTGTACATCCATCCATCAGAACGTATAGTGAGGTTAGGTGGGATGTAGTATTCACATTGTACATCTATAAGAACGTGTAGTAAGGTGGTGGGATGTAGTATTCACATTGTACATCTATCCATCAGAACGTATAGTGAGGTGAGGTGGGATGTAGTATTCACATTGTACATCTATCCATCAGAAAGTATTTTGAGGTGGTGGGATGTAGTAGTCACAGTGTACATCCATCAGAACATATAGTGAGATGGTGGGATGTAGTATTCACATTGTACATCTATCCATCAGAAAGTATATTGAGGTGGTGGGATGTAGTAGTCACAGTGTACATCCATCAGAACATAGAGTGAGATGGTGGGATGTAGTTTTCACATTGTACATCTATCCATCAGAACGTATAGTGAGGTGATGGGATGTAGTATTCACAGTGTACATCCATCCATCAGAACCTATAGTGAGATGGTGGGATGTAGTATTCACATTGTACATTCATCAGAACGTATAGTGAGGTTGTGGGATGTAGCATTCACATTGTATATCTATCCATCAGAACGTATAGTGAGGTGGTGGGATGTAGTATTCACATTGTACATCTATCCATCAGAACGTATAGTGAGGAGGTGGGATGTAGTATTCACATTGTACATCTATCCATCAGAACGTATAGTGAGGTGGTGGGATGTAGTATTCACAGTGTAAATCTATCCATCAGAACGTATAGTGAGGTGGCGGAATGTATTATTCACAGTGTACATCCATCCATCTGACAGTATTGTGAGGTTGTGGGATGTAGTATTCACAGTGTACATCCATCCATCAGAACGTATAGTGAGGTGGCGGAATGTAGTATTCACAGTGTACATCCATTCATCAGAACGTATAGTAAGGTGGCGGGATGTAGTATTCACAGTGTACATCCATCCATCAGAACGTATAGTAAGGTTGTGGGATGTAGTATTCACATTGTACATCCATCCATCAGAACGTATAGTAAGGTGGCGGGATGTAGTATTCACATTGTACATCCATCAGAACGTAGAGTGAGGTTGTGGGATGTAGCATTCACATTGTACATCTATCCATCAGAACGTATAGTGAGGTGGTGGGATGTAGTATTCACATTGTACATCCATCAGAACGTATAGTGAGATGGTGGGATGTAGTATTCACATTGTACATCCATCAGAACGTATAGTGAGGTTGTGGGATGTAGCATTCACATTGTACATCTATCCATCAGAACGTATAGTGAGGTGGTGGGATGTAGTATTCACGTTGTACATCTATCCATCAGAACGTATAGTGAGGTGGTGGGATGTAGTTTTCACAGTGTACATCCATCAGAACATATAGTGAGATGGTGGGATGTAGTATTCACATTGTACATCTATCCATCAGAATGTATAGTGAGGTGATGGGATGTATTATTCACAGTGTACATCCATCAGAACGTATAGTGAGGTTGTGGGATGTAGTATTCACATTGTACATCTATTCATCAGAAAGTATAGTGAGGTGATGGGATGTAGTATTCACATTGTACATCCATCAGAACGTATAGTGAGGTGGTGGGATGTAGTATTCACATTATACATCCATCCATCAGAACATATAGTGAGGTGGTGGGATGTAGTATTCACATTGTACATCCATCCATCAGAACATACAGTGAGGTGGTGGGATGTAGTATTCACATTGCACATCCATCCATCAGAACATACAGTGAGGTGGTGGAATGTAGTATTCACATTGTACATCCATCCATCAGAACATATAGTGAAGTGGTGGGATGTAGTATTCACATTGTACATCGATCAGAACGTATAGTGAGGTGGTGGGATGTAGTATTCTCATTGTACATCCATCAGAACGTATAGTGAGGTTGTGGGATGTAGTATTCACAGTGTACATCCATCAGAACGTATAGTGAGGTGGTGTGATGTAGTATTCACATTGTACATCTATCCATCAGAACGTATAGTGAGGTTATGGGATGTAGCATTCACATTGTACATCTATCCATCAGAACGTATAGTGAGGTGGTGGGATGTAGTATTCACAGTGTAAATCTATCCATCAGAACGTATAGTGAGGTGGTGGGATGTAGTATTCACAGTGTACATCCATCCATCAGAACGTATAATAAGGTGGTGGGATGTAGTATTCACAGTGTACATCCATCCATCAGAACGTATAATAAGGTGGTGGGATGTAGTATTCACAGTGTACATCCATCCATCAGAACGTATAAAAAGGTGGTGGGATGTAGTATTCACAGTGTACATCTATCCATCAAAACGTATAGTGAGATGGTGGGATGTAGTATTCACATTGTACATCCATCCATCAGAACGTATAATAAGGTGGTGGGATGTAGTATTCACAGTGTACATCCATCCATCAGAATGTATAATAAGGTGGTGGGGTGTAGTATTCACAGTGTACATCCATCCATCAGAATGTATAATAAGGTGGTGGGATGTAGTATTCACATTGTACATCCATCCATCAGAACGTATAATAAGGTGGTGGGATGTAGTATTCACATTGTACATCCATCCATCAAAACGTATAGTGAGATGGTGGGATGTAGTATTCACATTGTACATCCATCAGAACGTATAGTGAGATGGTGGGATGTAGTATTCACATTGTACATCTATCCATCAGAACGTATAGTGAGGTGGTGGGATGTAGTATTCACATTGTACCTCCATCAGAACGTATAGTGAGGTGGTGGGATGTAGTATTCACATTGTACATCTATCCATCAGAACGTATAGTGAGATGGTGGGATATAACATTCACATTGTGCCTCCATCAGAACGTATAGTGAGGTGGTGGGATGTAGTATTCACATTGTACATCCATCAGAACGTATAGTGAGATGGTGGGATGTAGTATTCACATTGTACATCTATCCATCAGAACGTATAGTGAGGTGGTGGGATGTAATATTCACATTGTACCTCCATCAGAACGTATAGTGAGGTGGTGGGATGTAGTATTCACAGTGTACATCCATCCATCAGAACGTATAGTGAGGTGGTGGGATGTAGTATTCACAGTGTACATCCATCCATCAGAACGTATAGTGAGGTGGTGGGATGTAGTATTCACAGTGTACATCCATCCATCAGAACGTATAGTGAGGTTGTGGGATGTATTATTCACAGTGTACATCCATCCATCAGAACGTATAGTGAGGTGGTGGGATGTAGTATTCACATTGTCCATCCATCAGAACGTATAGTGAGGTGGTGGGATGTAGTATTCACAGTGTACATCCATCCATCAGAACGTATAGTGAGATGGTGGGATGTAGAATTCACATTGTACATCCATCCATCAGAACGTATAGTGAGATGGTGGGATGTACCATTCACATTGTACATCCATCCATCAGAACGTATAGTGAGATTGTGGGATGTAGCATTCACATTGTACATATATCCATCAGAACGTATAGTGAGATGGTGGGATGTAGTATTCACATTGTACATCCATCAGAACGTATGGTGAGGTGGTGGGATGTAGTATTCACATTGTACATCTATCCATCAGAACGTATAGTGAGATGGTGGGATGTAACATTCACATTGTGCCTCCATCAGAACGTACAGTGAGGTGGTGGGATGTAGTATTCACAGTATACATCCATCCATCAGAACGTATAGTGAGGTTGTGGGATGCAGTATTCACAGTGTACATCCACCCATCAGAACGTATAATAAGGTGGTGGGATGTAGTATTCACAGTGTACATCCATCCATCAGAACGCACAGTGAGATTATGGGATGTAGCATTCACATTGTACATCCACCCTCAGAACGTATAGTGAGATTGTGGGATGTAGCATTCACATTGTACATCCATCAGAACGTACAGTGAGGTTGTGGGATGTAGTATTCACAATGTACATCCATACATCAGAACCTATAATAAGGTTGTAGGATGTAGTATTCACATTGTACAT
>CM026389.1:28175331-28235530 GCA_014843695.1 Archivesica marissinica
AAAATTTTTTAATAGAGGGGTGTGTCCTAGGATAGAGGTACAAGACCATTGGTGGCTTATGGATAACATTTCAAGTTCCTGTCCTCAAACTAACATATACTCAATTCCAAAATAAAGTGTGCACTTTTGAATCTAGAATATTTCACTATTTAGAAGACGTATCGGTTAGAAATTTCGCATAGTATACCTCAAGTATATATGTCATCGATCAATTGCATAATCTACCACGTGGTATGCAAATAATGTCAGTCCAGTCTGTGAGACTTGATTTCACATGATTTGCACGTGCAGCCCGAGGAAAATATACATGTCACCGGAAACTTGTATTAGTGTAATCCTTATATCTTATATAACGGTTAAATCACATTTGAGTTCACATTGGTACACACCGAACATGCCTAGATTGAGCGAAACTCAACGTATCCAAGCATTCTCAACAGGAACAACGTTGACGTGCTTCCTTGGCCTGCTATATCCCCGGATATGAACCCAATCGAGCATATCTGGGATTACCTTGGCAGAAGGTTGCGATCCCGAGGAAATATCCACAATCTGAGGGACTTGGCAAACGCCCTCGTGCAAGAGTGGGATAACATCCCTGACGCAGTAATCAGACGTTACGTGCAGTATATGCGAAGTCGAATTGCCGTCTGCATCAACAGCAGAGGTGCGCACACAAGATACTGATCGAAAAAAAACCACCAGAACTGCGATTAAAACAACTTTAAATGCATTATTGAATGTGCCATGATGCTTCGAGTACTTTTGCAACTTTGATTTTAGCACCGTCTCCTTTCTCGCATAAAAAAAGCTACTTAAACTGACCGTGACTTAACATCTGATATGTCTGCCATATTCTACAGGGTCTGATCTAAAGTTTGGTACCAAATGTATAGGCCTTCGGTTAAATAGGCGATGAGAAATCACAGAAAACAAAGTGCACACTTTATTTTGGAATTGAGTATATATTGCTTCTGTGTATTTTACATCGACATGATGCTTCTTTATGGCTGCCATCTTGGAATTCTGTCATTTTAGCTCTTTGCACTCTAACGATGATAATAACAGTCAAATATGTCATGCGATTGTATTACAATTCTAAGGAAATTCCATGATATATTCCAAGAGTTTTCAGTTACAAATAAGAAAAATACAATATTCATGAATTGTCGTTATGTTTTTTTCCTCTCATTTATCGTCGCTACCGGTTGCCCATGTGAGCGACGCCTCCGGGAGAGATTAATCAATTTAGATGTTGGACGATAGTGCAATGATACAGACAGATATCCATGCCAGAGTCTCATCTGGTTCTTTTACGTACACCGTGTAAAGCACCGACACAAGACATATGTTTAAAGTCTCATCTGAAAGACAGTTAATATCATAAGGGCCAGAGGGGGATCGAACCTGCGATCGCAGTCCAACGTGTTAACCATTGGACTACTGACTCGTCCATATGAATGCCGAACAGTTGATCTAACAACTCACTCCTTTTCTGGACAGGCTCCAGCGGTTAACCAGTACTTGGTGCACCAACTGCCAACTGTCGTCGGTTACAACTATTTATAACCTTTATTTTACCCAGCATGCAAAGAGTTAAGCACGTTCATCTATCTATTATGCTATGGTCACACAGAGCGAACGATGGTCTATGATGGGCTACGGCTGGTTATCGTAGAGTCCATCGCGCGATCGTCATACGACCATCGTACGACAACAGTAAAGAAATCAGGTTCACCCTCTTCTTCTGTGTCGGGTGCCCACGTGGCTGACCACCCTTGTCCTTTATTTGTCCTCTATTATTGTTTCCTTTAGACCCCATCTTTAAATGTGAACTGAACAGGAAGTGACGATCTATATATCATACTATGGTGACCTACGATATAGGCCATCTGGACGCCACGATTTATGCCAGTTTAAGCAGCATGTGTGACAAACGTTGTGGTATATAACTCGTGTTGTTAGCTGACTGGGTAAGGACAGACGGATCTGTAGTCCAGTAGTAACACGTTGGACTGGTAATCCAGGGATCGCAGGTTCGATCCCCCGTCTGACCCTAATAAACTTAAGTCTTTCAGATGGGACGTTAAACCGAGGTTTCGTGTCGGTGCTGTTCACCGTGCACGTAAAAGAACCAAAGGAGACTCTGGAATGGGTCTCTCTCTGTATCATGCACTATCCTCCAAAATCTAAAACGACTAATCTCTTCAGGAGGCGTCGCTCATATGGGCAACCAGTAGCGACGATAAATAAACGTAAAACACACAAGACTGGGTAAGGTTGAACATTTCGTATAGCCTGAAAGTCACCTAACCAATCGTACGATCACGTGAGAAAATCGTGGTCATATCGTAAGATGTTCGTGTGACATTGAATGACGTTGTGCGACTTCCTCTGGTTACCTCGCTACCATCGGTACTATTGCATACGGTGCTCGTGCGATGACGTGCGACGCCGGGTGATTACAATTACATAATATATTATTATCTATATTTTGTCTACCATCGTGGGTCTTCGTACGTTCGAACCATCTTAGCTCATTCGTAGTATATCATATACCAACGTAAGCTGTGTTGGACCCAGTCTGAATTATATTTAGTCTGATCTTCGCATTGAAGAAAAAAATAGCAAACGTTATAGCAAGAAGCGGGCGAATACCTATAGCGCATTAATGTATGTATGTTCCATTAATGTCAAACCCCTTCCGGGGACCTAGACATGCTTAGCCTACCAGAGCGGTTAACCAGTACTAAGCAATGCGTGTGAGGTGCCTTGCTCAATGACACTACATACGTGGTCTGACTGAGGATCGAACCCTGACCGTTCGATTCCAAATCCGACGCTCTACCATTGGACCACGGACGCCACACATTAATCTCCAATAGTATACTAATAATTTAGATATATACTCAATTCCAAAATAAAGTGTGCACTTTGTTTTCTGTGATTTCTCATCGCCTATTTAACCGAAAGCCTATACATTTGGTACCAAACTTTAGATCAGACCCGGTAGAATATGGCAGACATATCAGATTTTAAATCACGGTCAGTTTAAGTAGCGTTTTTATGCGAGAAAGGAGACGGTGCTAAAATCAAAGTTGCAAAAGTACTCAAAGCATCAGGTCACATTCAATAATGCATTTAAAGTTGTTTTAATCGCAGTTCTGGTGTTTTTTTCCCGATCAGTATCTTGTGTGCACACCTCTGCTGTTGATGCAGACGGCAATTCGACTTCGCATAGACCGCACGTAACGTCTGATTACTGCGTCAGGGATGTTATCCCACTCTTGCATGAGGGCGTTTGCCAAGTCCCTCAGAGTGTGGATATTTCCTCGGGATCGCACCCTTCTGCCAAGGTAATCCCAGATATGCTCGATTGGGTTCATATCCGGGGATGTAGCAGGCCATGGAAGCACGTCAACGTTGTTCCTGTTGAGAATGCTTGGATACGTTGAGTTTGGCTCAATCTAGGCATGTTCGTTGTGTACCAATGTGAACTCAAATGTTATGTAAGACATAAGGATTACACTAATACAAGTTTCCGGTGACATGTATATTTTCCTCGGGCTGCACGTGCAAATCATGCGAAATCAAGTCTCACAGACTGGACTGACATTGTTTGCATACCACGTGGTAGATTATGCAATTGATCGATGACAAATATACTTGAGCGAAATTTCTAACCGATACGTCTTCTAAATAGTGAAATATTCTAAATTCAAAAGTACACACTTTATTTTGGAATTGAGTATAGTACATATACAATAATACAAGGCATACTATTGTTTGTGTGTGTCTTACGTTTATTTATCGTGGCTACAGGTTGCCCATATGAGCGATGCCTTCTGAAGAGATTAGTCATTTTAGATGTTCTGTTGAAAAGTCGGTGCAGAATTGTTTATATAATGAAAAGTCGTGGTAGGTGTGTTTATATAATGAAAAGTCGGTGCAGAATTGTTTTTATATAATGAAAAGTCGGTGCAGAATTGTTTATATAATGAAAAGTCGTGGTAGGTGTGTTTATATAATGAAAAGTCGGTGCAGAATTGTTTATATAATGAAGAGTCGGTGCAGAATTGTTTATATAATGAAAAGTCATGGTAGATGTGTTTATATAATGAAAAGTCGGTGCACAATTGTTTATATAATGAAAAGTCGTGGTAGGTGTGTTTATAGAATGAAAAGTCGGTGCAGAATTGTTTATATAATGAAAACTCGGTGCAGAATTGTTTATATAATGAAAAGTCGGTGCAGAATTGTTTATATAAGGAATAGTCGGTGCAGAATTGTTTATATAATGAACAGTCG
This sequence comes from Archivesica marissinica, assembly GCA_014843695.1. Lineage (NCBI taxonomy): Eukaryota > Metazoa > Mollusca > Bivalvia > Venerida > Vesicomyidae > Archivesica > Archivesica marissinica. The sequence goes on from CM026389.1 coordinate 28,179,640, forward strand.
GTGCAGAATTGTTTATATAATGAAAAGTCGGTGCAGAATTGTTTATATAATGAACAGTCGGTGCAGAATTGTTTATATAATGAAAAGTCGGTGCAGAATTGTTTATATAATGAACAGTCGGTGCAGAATTGTTTATATAATGAAAAGTCGGTGCAGAAATGTTTATATAATGAAACGTCGATGCAGAATGGTTTATATAATGAAATGTCGGGGTAGGTGTGCTTAATATAATCTCCTCAATGGAGGAACACCTGGGTAACGCTTCCAGCAGTATTTCCTGGGTAACGCTTCCAGCAGTATTTCAGGCACATGCAGACACTCGGATAGAACCACCGACCTTCCATAAGCCAGTTGGATAGCGTTCTCACATGAAAACAATCTACACATTGGGACTTGGGGAGCAAGTGATTTGACGCGAACGACCTAATCAATCGGCTACGGAGGCCCCTTCAAATCACTCTCGATAATCAATAAGATAATAAGTAGGGATGTCAACGAGTAGTGATTTTGGTACTCGAGTACTCGGAAAGGTATTCGATCGAGTACTCGAGTACTCGGTTACCGTTACCGTGGATTATGCTCCTTGTCTCGTCAATCAGATTGGTCCTGCTTTTAATCAATTCATTGCTTTGATGTGTTGTCAAGTCTTTCAAAGTACTTCCATACCACAGATTTAGGTGGCGGCATTCTCACAATTCACTTATATTACTATACTACTATTATATTCTAAAGATCTCTTCACAGTTTAACAGCGTTAACGTTAATGGCAAAAGTTACGATATTTATTATTTAACAACTATTTCGGTATTGCCCTGCTATGGGTAGCTGCTTAAAGTTCTAAATTGAGTAATCAAGTAAGTGTCAATTATAACATCAAAACAAGTTCCGACCACCAGACAACAGTTGTCATTCACACGACAGACAATCGGACGACCCGCCTCAGTAGTGACGACAATGATAAAATAATTTGCATCAAATTTACACTTAACAATTAAATTGAATCAACACCTTAATTATTCGGTCACTGGCCGGCTCTGTGTGATATACAGGTATTGTTAATCACCATGACACGCTGTATATTGCATTGTTTAGCTAATCCCACTGATCACGATTTGTTCGATTTTATTTTTTTTAACCGAGTACTCGATTATCTGAAAAGTATTCGATACTCGGACGTTTGATCGAGTACTCGAGTACTCGTTGACATCCCTAATAATAAGATATAACTTAAGTAAAACCTACAATCCGACGGATTCCATAGGCTCGCCGTCGATACGGAAGAAACTGAACAGTCGTTGATGTTGAATTGTTTTGGTACACGGCGAAGGTAAATCACCAGCCACATAACACATTCCTAAAACAGCAAACAATAACTGCACAGGACCGGAAGTGAGCAGCGACATGACCTGAAATATAGAGCTACATATAGGAAATACTGAATAAAGAAACATTTGCATTAAAGCGACACTATATCAGTGAAAACACAAATTTCTACAGAATGTATTTTCCTATTATATGGTATAATTGTTTTCCAAATATTTTCCTCAAATACTGAATATTTCAACTAAAAACAAACGTCGTATACGCGGTTTGTTGAATAATGTAAACATTCATGCGTAATACAACTAGTGTATCCTGAACAACACGATTTATGTTACAGATTTACCGTTATATCTCACATTTCTGCCTATTTATTTGTAGACTATTCTTAGTTAAAGGCCTGCAGTTTGACCCCGTCCAATTGTAAAGATTTATACTTTACTACCTGTTCCATGTGATTAGTGGCTTGTATCAACAATGTAGCAGTACATTCAGTATAATTTGGCGTATGTAGGTATTTTCTAACGGTTAATATGCACGATCACTCTGTAAGCTGAGAATTAGTCAAAATGAGGCCCTGACAATTTAAGTAAACGTATATTATTGATTGTAAAGAAAATTGATAGTTATGAGTATTTAAACTACATAATCCAGATCAGCCCAGGGACATAGATTACATGTTATGTAGGTGCCTCATCAGCCGTAGCGTAATCACTGAGACTGATAATTTGTATGCATGTATATAATATATGTGTATGGGCCGGAGGCCTTGAATTACGAATAAACTGATCAGGATCTATGTTGTTTGTAAGGTCGGAGTTTCGTCACTTTCATATTCTGTTCTGTCACTTTCGTGTATCATCTGGTTTAAAAAGGCCGCCAGATTAAGTGTGAAAATAATGCCTGTTTATACCTTGCCCAAATGTTGGATTTGAACTGGAGCGTACAACGGAGTCTTGTATTATTCTTGACTTGCACTGTCTCATTCCATTGACATATTGCCAAATTTGAGCTTATAGTGTAGTGAAGAGCAGAGAAGGTTCCGATACGTTTGTCATGGAAAACATTCAAGCTGTTGTTGAATGATTCCACGCTACTAGTGTCCATGTGGTAGATATAATGTTGCGCTTCCTTATAAACATAGCATTTTCTAACACATGACAGCAACAGTTCTACAGCAACAGGACTTGTAAGTATTTGACGGCTGAGGATATAGTTGGGATCTATTTTACACCGAGACTCGGGTGAACAGTCTGTGTGGTCATTTTGGTAATGTTTGACAATACATTCCATTTTTGTTCGAAGTATGGATTGGTCACCATTGCAATTACGCATAGCATATTGCATATGTGTTTTGACCGGCCAAACTTTGTCGGAAAGTTGAATGGACCAGGTTTTGCCCTCTCGGCATTTTGCACCACTTGATATCTGTTTCAGTTGCTTTTCAAGGGATACGGATGCATGCCATGTGTCATATTGATTTACTGTACGTTGCTGATTTTCTCTGATATATTTGCTAACACTTGTATTACGATCGTGACCATGGCGTCGAACATTAATTTGTTTTGTTTCAAGGTGGGCATATATTCTTTTTGTGCCCAGAAGTTGTGCACATGGGTCGTCAGCACGGCTGACTATTTTGTGATGTATTACTTGTTTAGTATTATACCCAAGACAGGCAACGTCAGTGAACTTGGAGTTTCGCCGAGTACTGTGCCGTGCATCTGTTACCAAGTCTATTGAGTTATCAGGCCCGTTTAACTGAAGCTCTTCGGTTAGAGCAATATCACAGGATGACCGTCTTTCTTCGCTAATATGATCAGACGTGAATTTTAGATAAGCTTTAGTCGTTCGAGATCCAAGCGTTTGCAGTCCAATTGTAGAAATGAATCTATCCATCTGTGATGGTAGCATGCCACTTGTGATATAGCCATGAAACATTCGTAACGTGACTAAATTCTTTCCATTAGATAGTTCAAGTGATGATTTCCAAACAGACTTAAATTGGCATTGGTCACATGTTATAATGAATTGTTTGCCATAGTCAAAAAAATTAGTCGCCTTCAATGTCAACCTGAAATCACAAGTACCGCTATGTCTGTATGAAATGTCTGAGAAGTTCTGCAATGCAGTTTGTGTTGTAATAACGAGATTCTCATCGTACGACTGCAAAGTACATTCATTGTGGTCATCTACTGGGGCAGGATGGCTATTCTCTTCCGACAATAGGCTAGTATTAGGTTTATCGTTCTTTTTACGTCTCAAAGCGAGATCAATACATTTTAGATCACTTCGGAATTGTTCGTATTCAGATTTATTGCCAAATAAGTTCATATTAAAACGCTGTTTACTCATTTTTGAGCTAATATCAATTTAAGAATTGGATTGAAAAAAGTTTACTCAATAGTCAGTAACCAACTAGTTCATTAAAAAAAATGCAGACAACTTGCATGTACACACAGAGACGGTGTGACAAAGAATATGCAATCACTTATTTATTAATAATAAACCATAGAATATACTGTAGCGAAGAAAGATACTTTAAATCTAAAATGGTGTACACACTAGCATGTAGGAGCAGTAATACAATAATACATTATATCTAATCACAGTATTAGAAAATCAAAGGTTTTCAAGATTGAAAATACTAAAGCTATAGCTGACTGAACTCGCGCTAAGTAGGCCTACTCTATAGACTAGATTAGTCATATGTACAGCCAAGCATGTGAGAGCGAAATTCACGTGGAATTGGCGTGTCAACTGCTAGTGTCATTTCTATACATGTATAATGTGCGCTATGGTTGTGATCTGTGCAATCTAATTCAAAATTCAGTTCATGTGTTGACCTAATCAAATATGTATGTATATAATATGTATGTATTTATATGAATAAACTATATGTGTTCGTTATATGGTAACCTTCATACTTCATTTAATTATATATCTACAGTATTATTCGCAAGTTTTCTGTTATATTTTAATTATTTCTCTGTGTCAGTGTGTGTTTACCGATATTGATGCTACATAATAATCACAGTGAATGCTATGAGTACATGTATAATATTATAATTATAATCTCTTGAACATACGAGTATTACACATATTCTGCCGATTTCTACAAGATGCCATTGAGTAAAATAACAATGTATGTAACTGATGAGCAGAGAAAAGAATTGCTGACTCTTGCAAAATAAGAACTGGGACGTAGAGATGGAAATAGAAGAAACAGCCACCGCCATGCCCGTTGCAGAGGCTGCTTACGTACCTCCCCCTATGCCTCAGCATGCTGAAGGTGTTGCTGAGTGTCCACTGTGCTTGTGGTCCCCTTGCATAATAAATGAACAGAACAAACAACTTTGGTGGCCTGCTAATAATCGTCCACCGCATAATCTAAATTCACATGAGAGAAAGCTTCTATACAGGAGGTTTTGGGCAATGCTATATAATTGGGGCGCATGGAAAGATGTCAGATATATAGAGAGAAAAGTAGCGGCTAGAAGAGGAGACTGTACTTGGCATAAGAGGGAACTGATGCCTGAATGTGTGGTACAGCAATGCAGGAACTGGCTGCATAACCCGCGCAACCAGCCTTATTTGGGCCATAAGTGGAGTTGAATTGTTTATACCAGTTGTAAGTACTATAAAAATACAGAACTTCAATTTCAGCAATTTATAACCTCTGATATGTACGTGGTTCATAATAGATATAAGTGGTGCTCATGTATTAGATGTATACCATGCAGGGCCTCGCATGTGGCAAATACGATGTGCGTCGACCGTCAGATTTGTACCGCTATTCCTCGTGTGTTTAGTGCGTCGACCGTCAGATTTGTACCGCTATTCCTCGTGTGTTTAAGGTCAAACATAGGTCAACCTGCAGGCCTTTAAATTATCTCTAAACGACATTATCTCGCGTTTAGTATTGACTCCGATGACAAACAAACGTCAATTCAGGAACATGGATGACCGTTATATGAAATCATACGTTCAATCCACAAAAACACTGTTTATTGATTCAATGTTAGTGCTCGAATGTATTCGGAAGAATTTGTAGTAGCAATGCATTTTATACGTGAAAAAAATGCATTTTATTTGCTTTTTGCGATGTCGCTTTAATGGACGAATGGTTAATAATAATATTATTTTGTGGAAGTCGTGATAGCTCAATGGTAGAACGTTCGCTTCAGGTGTCAAAGGTTGTGCCCATATGCAAGGCATTTAAATACCACATTGCCTCTTCTCTCTCCCTCCCTCGTGACGATGGTTATACTCGACGGTTGGATAGGTTTTCCAACTTCACTGGATAGCTACCGCCCGCCTTAAGCTGAGCAGCCCTCAGCAAGTTAGGTGGTATCCCGTCACTGTCCATCTGTTCCACTGGGTGCGTGGGACATAAGGTACCTCCGACAAGTGGTCAATAAATACCGCACCAACCAACAACACACAGAAAACCAAGAAACCAGTTTTCAAGTTTGGAAGCTGGAATGTCCGAACGATGAACAGCAGACGGTGCTCACCTGTAGACTCAACGGGCGCAAATTCCATAGTCTTACAAGACTAGCGGATGCCGAAGGTCACGAGCTAATTCGGTTCACGGATTATTCACTGATTATCACGAGCTAATTCGGATCACGGATTATTAACTGATTATCACGAGCTAATTCTGATCACGGATTATTCACTGAGTTGGTTTTGTGGGTTTTGTTATCACGAGCTAATTCTGATCACGGATTATTCATTGATTATCACGAGCTAATTCGGATCACGGATTATTCACTGATTATCACGAGCTAATTCGGATCACGGATTATTCACTGATTATCACGAGCTAATTCGGATCACGGATTATTCACTGATTATCACGAGCTTAATTAGGGATCACGGATATCATGATTATCACGAGCTAATTCGGATCACGGATTATTCACTGATTATCACGAGCTAATTCGGATCACGGATTATTCACTGATTATCACGAGCTAATTCGGATCACGGATTATTCACTGATTATCACGAGCTAATTCGGATCACGGATTATTCACTGATTATCACGAGCTAATTCGGATCACGGATTAATAACTGATTATCACGAGCTAATTCGGATCACGGATTATTCACTGATTATCACGAACTAATTCGGATCACGGATTATTCACTGATTATCACGAGCTAATTCGGATCACGGATTGATAACTGATTATCACGAGCTAATTCGGATCACGGATTATTCACTGATTATCACGAGCTAATTCGGATCACGGATTATTCACTGATTATCACGAGCTAATTCGGATCACGGATTATTCACTGATTATCACGAGCTAATTAGGATCACGGATTATTCACTGATTATCACGAGCTAATTCGGATCACGGATTATTCACTGATTATCACGAACTAATTCGGATCACGGATTATTCACTGATTATCAGGAGCTAATTCGGATCACGGATTAATAACTGATTATCACGAGCTAATTCGGATCACGGATTATTCATTGATTATCACGAACTAATTCGGATCACGGATTAATAACTGATTATCACGAGCTAATTCGGATCACGGATTATTCACTGATTATCATGAGCTAATTCGGATCACGGATTAATAACTGATTAATCACGAGCTAATTCGGATCACCGATTAGTAACTGATTATCACGAACTAATTCGGATCACGGATTAATAACTGATTATCACGAACTAATTCGGATCACGAATTATTCATTGATTATCACGAGCTAATTCGGATCACGGATTAATAACTGATTATCACGAGCTAATTCGGATCACGGATTATTCACTGATTATCACGAGCTAATTCGGATCACGGATTATTCACTGATTATCACGAGCTAATTCGGATCACGGATTATTCACTGATTATCACGAGCTAATTCGGATCACGGATTATTAATCACGGTAGAGTGTCGGATTTGGAATTGAACGGTCCCGGGTTCGATACTCGGACAGGCCATGTATGTAGTGTCATTGAGCAAGACACCTCACACACAATGCTTAGTACTGGTTAATTGCTTAGATCGGTAAGCCTGCCCAGGAAAACATGTCTAGGTCCCCGAGAGGGGTTTGACATTAATGGAACATACATACATACTGTACATAATCACGAATAACTATAACTTCCCATAATCGATCAAAACGGTTAATATATAAAGCATAGTGGAAACACAATAGATTAATAAATTGCTTGAGTAACTCACCGAATATTAGAAGTTATATAATTATCCGATGTCCTCACTTTCACCGTCTATAAAGAATACTGTAACATTATTTGAATAGCTAATGACTTTGCTTGAATTACTCACTGAATATAATTAAATTTACAATTTCCCCTAGTATAGTTACAAACCACTCAAAAGCCTTTATTTCTTTTTAAAACGACGAACTTATTTCTATAGTATCTGTCTCATGTCCTCATCCGACAACGTCTCGATCTTTAAAATAAAAAGGCACGTATACATCTTTGTAAACATACGTTTGTTTGACAATCTGCCAGATTGATAGCTTTGCAATGACAACTCAAATTGTATTGACATTTCACTCGACATAACTGGTACGCTGTTCGTCTAAGGGTTCGAGTCTCGCAAGGACCAGGATGGTGGTACCTAGGCAAGTCGTATACACTCATATATTCTTCTTATTTGTCTATTCAAACACCAATTCACTTGATGTAAAGTATACCCTGTCCGTCTAGCAACCGAATGGTTCGAGTCTCGCAAGACCTACGATGGCATGGTGTCTTTAGGCAAACCATCCTCTTCCTTTTCCCTCATGACGATCGATATAGTTCCGAGTAGCGCAGTGGTTAGCGCGCTCGCTTCTCACCAATGCAACCCGGGTTCGATTCTCGGAGCTGGAAGTATATGAGATGGTACGGTTGTCGCCAGATCGGACAGGTGGGTTTTCTCCGGGTACTCTGGTTTCCTCCTACACGAATGACAACATATACGCTTTCATCCGCGCCAACGAGAGTGATTAAATATAAGTTGTTCGAACTTGCTTCGCAATCCTTGTAAAATAAATGAAGTTTAAACGAAACTGAAATATATTTCATTAAGACAGATCTTGAGTACAAATTTATTAAACTGATAAATTCACCCAAAACCAAAAACACCTGTTGTATTAAATCTAGCGAAATATATAAAGTACTATTGTAAATGCTAACAATTAATTATCATTGGTTTCACCAACAATTTAAAAAACCGCTTAGTAACATACGTGTATTACTAAGCACACATTGCACATGCGTATCGCTCAATTAGGCTCATGTTTTAGAACCAGTAATAATAAGTTTATTTTGAATATTCCATCAAGCCAATAAGGCCCATGAGGTTACACAGAACATGAAAATGGCAAGACATGTGCGCTATCGGTACTTGATTGATATCATACAGTTTACGTGTATTCAAGCAATGTTCATCCTCTATGGCGTGTTTTACGTTTATTTATCGTCGCTACCGGTTACCTATATGAGTCGCGCCTCCTGAAGAGATTAGTCATTTTAGATTTTGGAGGATAGTGCAATGATACAGACAGATACCCATTCCAGAGGCTCCTCTGGGTCTCTTACGTGCAAGGTGTAAAGCACCGACACGAGACCTCGGTTTAACGTCCCATCTGAAAGACTGTTCATTTTTATTAGGGTCAGGCGGGGATCGAACATGCGATCTCTGGATTACCAGTCCAGCGTGTTAACCACTGGACTACAGATCCGTCTATATGGCGTAAATCGAATCACCATTGTTATAATACTATATTATGTAAATCGATTGACCATTTTGAATATATGTATATATACGCATGTTAAATATATTGTATTATACAGATCTGTAGTCCAGTGGTTAACACGTTGGACTGGAAATCTAGGGATCGCAGGTTCGATCCCCCGTCTGACACTAATAAAATTAACAGTCTTTCAGATGGGACTTTAAATCGAGTTCTCGTGTCGGTGGTTTATGGAATGGAACTCTGTCTGTATCATTACACTATCCTCCAAAAATGACTAATCCCGTCAGGAGGCGTCGCTCATATGGGCAACCGGTAGAGACGATAAATAAACGTAAAACACACATTGTATTAAGTGGTCACTATTGGATATTCATTACTAGCGCTTCCGGGGGTAAATATGTACATGAATATCATAACAACCCATTAATGGACTTGTGGAAGTCGTAATAGCGCTGTAGTAGTGCGTTTGCTTCAGCTGCAGAAGGCCCGGAGTTACAGCCCCATTGGAGCCGTTACGATTAGTTTAATAATATTTTATTTGCTCTATACATATATATAATCAACACATTCTACACAATTATTCATATATACAAGGAAATACAGGCAAAAAGGGTTGGACAACAAGTTCTGACAACATTAATTTAAGTCCTCCCCCTTAAGTAACGTAACAAATTACGATTGTGCCCTTAGACAAGGCATTTAAATTCCACGTTGCTTCTCTCTCCCTCCCTCGTGGCGCTGGATTCCATCGCGAGTGAGGTCTCGAGAGTGATTAATATAAGTTGTAAGAACTTGTTTCGCAAACAAATAATTTGTATTAACTAATTAAAGTCATTTGCACCGACACAATTTATGTAGACCCGTAAATTAATAGAATTACACATATATCGCCTCTTCCTCTTCTTCACCTTATCTCCCTCTCCCTCTCCTCTCCCTCTCCTCTCCCTCTCCCTCCCCTATCCATCTTCTCACTCGCGTTATCTTCCTCTCCATACGTCTCACTCTCCATACATCTAATACAATTTTTCTAGTTTTTAGATTTTTTTTATTTACTCGAATATATTTCATCTCTTGTTTTCGCTGCTCCAGCGTAACTGAATTGCATTAAATGTTATGTGATAAGGTCATATGTATGTATATATGTGTGTGTTTGCTATGTTGAGATTGATATATATAATAATAATAATAGTGATAATGGCTTTATTTTACAAGAGAACTCATTTAACAAAAGTTACCATGAGCCCCTCGACATATATACAACTCAAATGCAATCAAAAGATAGGACTCTTAAGTGAAAACTGCACATTGGAATTATATAGCAATGTTAAAGCTGAAAAGTAGAGAAACTAAATATAATATGTTATGGATGATGATGATGATGATGATGATGATGATGATGATGATGATGATGATGATGATGATGATGATGATGAGGATGATGATGATGATGATGATGATGATGATGATGATGATGATGATGATGATGATGATGATGATGATGATGATGATGATGATGATGATGATGATGATGATGATGATGATGATGATGATGATGATTGATGATGATGATGATTGATGATGATGATGATGATGATGATGATGATGATGATGATGATGATGATGATGATGATGATGATGATGATGATGATGATGATGATGATGAGATGATGATGTGATGATGATGATGAGATGATGATGATGATGATGATGATGATGATGATGATGATGATGATGATGATGATGATGATGATGATGATGATGATGATGATGATGATGATGATGATGATGATGATGATGATGATGATGATGAGATGATGATGATGATGATGATGATGATGATGATGATGATGATGATGATGATGATGATGATGATTGATGATGATGATGATGATGATGATGATGATGATGAGTGGTTGTGTTGAATATTATGAATGGTGTTTTTAAGACGTCGTTCTCAATGATTTACCGTACCCCTTTTGATCTCCGCTAACGACATACCACTTTCACAATTAGCCAATGTGAATGCAGGACTATGTATTAAGATTTCCTGTTTAATATTCATGAGCACGCTGTGATAGTATTGCGACAGTGTCTAAATATTAATTAATCAAATGCTTCCTGGAAAAAAACGATGGCCTATACATGTACTCGTAAACCTTAACGTGAATATATGAATACGAATGTATGTCATCCCATACATGGAGTTGTCGAGTGCACGTGTTTACATAGAGAAAGAACAACTAAATAAAGTATAAACACAACACGTCGTAGTAGTTCAGTGATGCAGAAAGGAGAGTGACGTTGAAACGATTGAAAACATGTATCAAAATGAATATAAACTGTCTATACACCCTCTATGCTATTAATGAGTTGCGTATATGCATGTGTGGTTCTTTATTTGGGTTTCTGTGGTTTGCACTAGTAAGAAGCCGGATCAAATGTTCGCAGCAGAATCGGATGTGGTATGTGGCAGTGAGAGAACATGTTTCAGAAGTTTCATTTGGTACACTTGGAGTTTATCCACCTGGGTATTCTTGGGAAGCACCATTTATTACAGATCTCTTGATTCCAACGTGGATGTTTAGTTCAATATTTGGTATTTATTTATTGTAAATGATAAACTTGTACTATAGTGAGTGTATAGGAATACACCTGTCGTTACTAGGTAGATCCGTCAATGCTTATGTGTGTGGTGGGTGCAGTGTATCGTTGAAGCCTAGAGAAGTCCTTTACAATGCCAATTCGACTCTGAGTATCTGTGTTGTTGGCAGGGTTGATTGCTACATCATCCACGCAATCTGTGTTGTTGGCAGGGCTGATTGCTCCATCATCCACGCAATCTGTGTTGTTGGCAGGGCTGATTGTTACATCATCCACGCAATCTATGTTGTTGGCAGGGCTGATTGTTACATCATCCACGCAATCTATGTTGTTGGCATGGCTGATTGTTACATCATCCACGCAATCTGTGTTGTTGGCAGGGCTGATTGTTACATCATCCACGCAATCTATGTTGTTGGCAGGGTTGATTGCTACATCATCCACGCAATCTACAGGGCGTATCTGGGGGTAGGGCTATGGGAATGCATGATCGCACGGTACATGTGTACCGGTATATACACAGACCATCTACGTGCGTTATACAGGGCGTATCTGGGGGTATGGCTATGGGAATGCATGATCGCACGGTACATGTGTACCGGTATATACACAGACCATCTACGTGCGTTATACAGGGCGTATCTGGGGGTAGGGCTATGGGAATGCATGATCGCACAGTACATGTGTACCGGTATATACACAGACCATCTACATGCGTTATACAGGGCGTATCTGGGGGTAGGGCTATGGGAATGCATGATCGCACGGTACATGTGTACCGGTATATACACAGACCATCTACGTGCGTTATACAGGGCGTATCTGGGGGTATGGCTATGGGAATGCATGATCGCACGGTACATGTGTACCGGTATATACACAGACCATCTACGTGCGTTATACAGGGCGTATCTGGGGGTAGGGCTATGGGAATGCATGATCGCACAGTACATGTGTACCGGTATATACACAGACCATCTACATGCGTTATACAGGGCGTATCTGGGGGTAGGGCTATGGGAATGCATGATCGCACGGTACATGTGTACCGGTATATACACAGACCATCTACGTGCGTTATACAGGGCGTATCTGGGGGTAGGGCTATGGGAATGCATGATCGCACAGTACATGTGTACCGGTATATACACAGACCATCTACGTGCGTTATACAGGGCGTATCTGGGGGTAGGGCTATGGGAATGCATGATCGCACGGTACATGTGTACCGGTATATACACAGGCCATCTACATGCGTTATACAGGGCGTATCTGGGGGTAGGGCTATGGGAATGCATGATCGCACGGTACATGTGTACCGGTATATACACAGACCATCTACGTGCGTTATACAGGGCGTATCTGGGGGTAGGGCTATGGGAATGCATGGTCGCACGGTACATGTGTACCGGTATATATACAGGCCATCTACGTGCGTTATACAGGGCGTATCTGGGGGTAGGGCTATGGGAATGCATGGTCGCACGGTACACGTGTACCGGTATATACACAGGCCATCTACATACTTTATACATGGCGTATCTGGGGGTAGGGCTATGGGAATGAGACATGTATATTATTTGAAAGTATTGGTGATTATTTATTTTGTTTTATGTATGTACATGTAGATCTACCTTCAGAAAGATTTCTGTTTCAGTAAATACGTCCACCGTGCTGTAACTAGACCTTTCCTGTACGCCGGTGAACATTTAAGTTATACCTCGTGTAATCTGTGCTGTACCTAGACCTTTACTGTAAGCCGGTGAACATTTAAGTTATACCTCGTGTAATATGTGCTGTACCTAGACCTTTCCTGTAAGCCGGTGAACATTTAAGTTATACCTCGTGTAATATGTGCTGTACCTAGACCTTTCCTGTAAGCCGGTGAACATTTAAGTTATACCTCGTGTAATCTGTGCTGTACCTAGACCTTTCCTGTAAGCCGGTGAACATTTAAGTTATACCTCGTGTAATCTACCTGTACCTAGATCGTTCCTGTACGCCGGTGAACATTTAATTTATACCTCGTGTAATCTACCTGTAGGCAATCACATCTAGTAGGAAAATCACGATTATACCACGAATTCCGTTATTATAATACAAACTAGACATATCATAGGTTTCTTGTACGACACACATGAGTCTAGGGTAGTTGGCGAATAAGTTTTTGTAATGGAAGAGAAACCGACAATATTCCCGCCATGAAATTGAAGCATTAGTTGATGAGTGGAGAAACATAAAGCAGTACTATTTTCGAAACAGAATACAACCGTTATGGTTAGGTGACTATTAGCTAATATGACCACTATTTTGAGGGGCAACCTTACCCGGTCAGCTAACAAATCGAGTTATATACCAACATGTTTGTAAATGTCTGAAGTTTGTCACACATGCGGCATAAATTGGCATAAATCGTGGCGTTCGGAGAAATCCAAGATGGCATCCAAAATCGCCGCCATAAATTGATAGTCAACTTAAAGGATTATAAATGGTCCAGAAGTTTACATTTTGTGATTTTATTTCACTTTTTTGTATTCATGTTTAAGACTATACATAGTAAATTGGATTTTATGCCATTTTTCAAAGAAATTATTGTACCATTTTAAGTTGGAACTTAGGAAGTGGCTTAAGCACATCGTGTAAGACGAACTTCTCTTAATGTCTATACGTCTATACGTCCTTACAATGAAAAAATATATAATTGAAAGTAAAAGAAACAACTTTGGATAACAATTTGCAACGCTGTCAACTCCGTGAACCCAAGGGAGGTGGATGATGTGAAGAACAAAGTCCATATAATCCAGAGGGTTTTTTCTAGCACGAAATATGCGTTCTCTATGAACTCGTCTTCTATGCATCATCAAAACATAGGCGGTCGCCATATTTAGTTTGTACATAAGTGCACCCGAGACTACTCCTAAAGTTATGCATATTTTAAGTTATAACCACTGGACTACATATCCGTCTGTGAGATGGGTTTCGTGAAACAGCGCTTAGTGACTTTCATCCTCAGTTCCTTCATAAGTTCAAACTTTGTCACAAGTATGCTTCGTGAAACGGGCCCCAGTTCAGTAGATTGTAGCCCAAATAGAAGCGGGTCGATGTATAATTTGTACAGACCGCTGATAAGGGCCCCACATTAACATACCCCTTGTAATATTGAGAATATATCGTATCTGTGTCCAACCCATTTCACGACACTACTGGCATATGCATGAAGACATTATGATCAATGGTGGACGTCGTGATAGCGCAGTAGTAGCGCGTTCGCTTCTGACCAGAACGGGATAAGGACTAATTTTAGACTCTGTACGAACGTTATTCGGACAGTGTTGACGTACCGCCGACGCAGAGGATGACAGGGGTACGGTGAACAGCTACAAGAACGTGCATATATTAGGACCTCTCTTCTCTGCGTCTCCTGCGTCTATGCCGCCTCACCCATCGCCTATGCGGGCACAGTGAACGCCTTGAGTGCTTGTAGTTGTCCTTGACTGCAACAGAAACACAGGAAGGCCGGGATAGGCTGTCGCCCATGCACGGTTAAAGGATGGATATAGATTCGCATAGAACTATCTGGTTCATGACCGGCAAACCAATGGCGATATCAATTCGAATCCCTCCTCATCACGTCTTAATTATGTAATGAATCGCGGGTTAATAGTTTCCATCGGGGTATGAACTACATTGTGCGAACGTGGCCTCCACGCTAACTTTAGACACGCCCAGTGTAGTGCATACCCCGATGGAAACTATTAACCCGCGGTTTATTCCATATACATATTTCCATTACTTATTCTTTTCAATGGTACAAAGAAAATATAGCACACTTTAAAATGTTTTTAGTCCAGATTTGCAACTTACCGGAACTGGTAAATAGATCATCCTTGGAACAGTGTACAGTGTGTAAGATACGCCTTTTCTCGCGACGAACGCCGCCTAACATTGCGAATGCGCATGCCCGTAACTTTTAAGTGCACCTGTCAACTGCATATCATTAGTTGGGAACCCTCATACGAAAATGTATACAATCAGGGCACATACGTTCATCGAAGGAAATGCAATAGCGATGTAAATATTCAATTTTTAAAAGCTTAAACAACGTCTCAGGAACTTCATGCGAGGACGTATATGTGTGGCGAGGCCCTTAAGAAGTAACATCTATGATCCGACAGTGGTGTAGCCAGCTGAAAGTGATGTGCAAGCCCGTTTGAACTACATTAAGCACGGTAGGGTTGTCTGGGGGCCTTCTTCCTCTCGAAATGTTTGAAACCTAGACATCAAATGGTGAACTCTGACACATTTTAGGGGACATTTTACACTAACAAACACATAAGAAAAGTTCAGTTTTTCACCTACTACTGTTGATCTATATCCAGCAAAAAAGTAAAAAGAAATCCTGAAAATAATGTGCAAGCTCGGGCGTTGTGGCGTAATGGCAACTACGCGCCTGTCCGAGTGTTGTATTCGACCGGGGTTCATATCTTAGTTTCTACGGAGACAACCAGTAGAGTACCACCAGTAGAGTACCACCAGTAGAGTACCACAAGTATAGTACCGCCAGTATAGTACCGGCAGTAGAGTACCACCAGTAGAGTACCACCAGTATAGTACCACCAGTAGAGTACCACCAGTATAGTACCACCAGTATAGTACCACCAGTATAGTACCGGCAGTATAGTACCGGCAGTAAAGTACCACCAGTATAGTACCGGCAGTATAGTACCGCCAGTATAGTACCACCAGTATAGTACCACCAGTATAGTACCGGCAGTATAGTACCACCAGTATAGTACCACCAGTATAGTACCACCAGTATAGTACCACCAGTATAGTACCGGCAGTATAGTACCACCAGTATAGTACCACCAGTATAGTACCACCAGTAGAGTACCACCAGTAGAGTACCACCAGTAGAGTACCACCAGTAGAGTACCACCAGTATAGTACCACCAGTAGAGTACCACCAGTATAGTACCACCAGTAGAGTACCACCAGTAGAGTACCACCAGTAGAGTACCACAAGTAGAGTACCACCAGTATAGTACCACCAGTATAGTACCACCAGTATAGTACCGCCAGTAGAGTATTGTCATTCATTTCACATTAGGTCGACCTACCTGGTTCACGATAACAGTATCGTTATATCTATATTAACCAAACCGTATTGATATACGAAAAAACAATATATCTTTTGTATTCAGGTTATCAATGACCCGGGGGAAGGCTGTACAACATATACATGTATTGTCAGCTCGTGATATCTAGCGCCAGGTAACATCGTATATTAGTATGTTTTAAAGCGAAACTACTACATCAGTGAAAACGCGAATTTCTACATTCTAGTATATGGAATAATTGTTTTCCAACTATTTTCCTCAAAATCTGAGTATTTGAACTAATAAGCAAACGTCGTATACGCGGTTTGTTGACATAACAAAATAATGTAATTAGGGTCGACATACATGCGTAATACAACTCGTGTATCCCGAATAACACGCTGATTATGCGTGGTGTATGCATTGTTCAATATGTATTATATTGGGAAATAAAATATGTTTAAACTAATAACACGCTTTATGGTACAGATTTACCGTTATATCTCACTTTTGGGCATATGTATATTTATTTGTAGACTAATTTTAGTTAAATTATCTCTACACGACATTATCTCCCGTTTAGTATTGACTCCGATGACAAACACACGTCAATTCAGGAGCGTGGATGACCGTTATATGAAATTCTACTTTCAATTTTGAAAGTTTGTAGACCACAAAAACACTGTTTATTGATTCAATGTTAGATTTCGAATGTAATGTTTCGGAAGTATTTGTAGTAGCAATGCATTTATACACTTTGTTTGCTTCTTTGCGATGTAATTTCGCTTTAATATGTAAGTGTTAGTATCTAATTAACTAGAACCAAGGTTATTTAAAAACATTAAAAGGCTTTGATGCTTGAAACTATTATTATAATTAATTTATACACGTTTTTCTAAGCAGTAATTTCGCAAAGATGTCTAAAATGAATATATTCACAGAATTCATTGACTGCTATTCATGTAGAATAACATTTTATTTTAATTGATTTAACCATATTTTATTGCCTATATATAAATGCATACACACTAATAATACATATAATAGATACACACTAATAATACAACATAACAAAAGCAAATGGGTTGGGCAACAAGTTCTAACAACATTATATTAAGCCCTTCCCAGTAATGAAAATTATACAGAATTATATAACTGGCGACTAAAATTTATCTTAAGTTGTAACTTAAGAAGAAACTTATAAAGGGACTTAGGATTGTTCATGAAACTGGCCCCTGGGATATACTATTGCCTGCGTGGATGATGTAACAATCAACCCTGCCAACAACACAGATACTCAGAGTCGAATTGGCATTGTAGAGGACTTATCTAGGCTTCAACGATACACATTGCAGCCATCAAACACATGAAAGCTGTAATAATCTCTAAAACAGTCTATAGCTACATGCCAATTGCCCTTCATGGTCATAGCGTTCTAGACCCTCCGAAATGTCTACAAATGCCATTCATGGTCATAGCGAGCTAGACCCTCCGAAATGTCTACAAATGCCATTCATGGTCATAGCGAGCTAGACCCTCCGAAATGTCTACAAATGTTGGAACCGGTATTAAGAAATGGGCTCGAAGTGGTGCTTCCCAAGAATAGCCAGGTGAATAATCAGTTTATATTCATTTAGATACATTGTTTTCAATCGTGTCAACGGCATCACCGAACTACTATGACGTATTGTGTTTATAATGTATTTGTGGTTTCTCTGTGCAAACATGGCATTCGACAAATTCATATATGAAAAACATTCATATACATATATTCACCTGCGACCCCTGGATTACCAGTTCAACGTGTTAACCCCTGGATTACCAGTTCAACGTGTTAACCCCTGGATTACCAGTTCAACGTGTTAACCACTGGATTACCAGTTCAACGTGTTAACCACTGGATTACCAGTTCAACGTGTTAACCCCTGGATTACCAGTTCAACGTGTTAACCACTGGATTACCAGTTCAACGTGTTAACCCCTGGATTACCAGTTCAACGTGTTAACCTCTGGATTACCAGTTCAACGTGTTAACCCCTGGATTACCAGTTCAACGTGTTAACCACTGGATTACCAGTTCAACGTGTTAACCACTGGATTACCAGTTCAACGTGTTAACCACTGGATTACCAGTTCAACGTGTTAACCACTGGATTACCAGTTCAACGTGTTAACCACTGGATTACAAGTTCAACGTGTTAACCACTGGATTACCAGTTCAACGTGTTAACCACTGGATTACCAGTTCAACGTGTTAACCACTGGACTACCAGTTCAACGTGTTAACCACTGGATTACCAGTTCAACGTGTTAACCACTGGATTACCAGTTCAACGTGTTAACCACTGGATTACCAGTTCAACGTGTTAACCACTGGATTACCAGTTCAACGTGTTAACCACCGGATTACCAGTTCAACGTGTTAACCACCGGATTACCAGTTCAACGTGTTAACCACCGGATTACCAGTTCAACGTGTTAACCACCGGATTACCAGTTCAACGTGTTAACCACCGGATTACCAGTTCAACGTGTTAACCACCGGATTACCAGTTCATCGTGTTAACCACTGGATTACCAGTTCAACGTGTTAACCACTGGATTACCAGTTCAACGTGTTAACCACTGGATTACCAGTTCAACGTGTTAACCACTGGATTACCAGTTCAACGTGTTAACCACTGGATTACCAGTTCAACGTGTTAACCCTGGATTACCAGTTCAACGTGTTAACCCCTGGATTACCAGTTCAACGTGTTAACCACTGGATTACGTTCAAGTGTTAACCCTGGATTACCAGTTCAACGTGTTAACCACTGGATTACCAGTTCAACGTGTTAACCACTGGATTACCAGTTCAACGTGTTAACCACTGGATTACCAGTTCAACGTGTTAACCACTGGATTACCAGTTCAACGTGTTAACCACTGGATTACCAGTTCAACGTGTTAACCACTGGATTACCAGTTCAACGTGTTAACCACTGGATTACCAGTTCAACGTGTTAACCACTGGATTACCAGTTCAACGTGTTAACCACTGGACTACAGATCCGTCTGTCAGAAACTGTCGAATGTGTGTGTTTTATGTTTATTTATCGTCGCTACCGGTTGCCCATATGAGCGACGCCGCCTGGAGAGATTAGTCATTTTAGATGTTTGGAGGATAGTGCAATGATAGAGACAGAGACCCCCATTCCAGAATCTCCTCTGGTTCTTTTATGTGCACGATGTAAAGCACCGACACGAGACCTCGGTTTAATGTCCCAGTTGAAAGACTGTTAATTTTATTAGGGTCAGACGGGGGATCGAATCTGTGATCCCTGGATTACCAGTCCAGCGTGTTACAACTGGACTACAGATCCGCCTGTAAACTCTCGAATGAGTTTCGTCCCCCTATATATAGACTTTGGGGGCGTACGAATTCCGTTTCACCCTGTAGGTGTGTCCCTATTAACCAATCGTAACAGTATATAAATCCGTTCACCAATCGGCGCGCTCCATTACAACAACAGTTCAGCGATTAGTTCCACGAGCCTGCGCCGTTCAAAATGTAGATCCGTTTACTCTCCAAATCACCAAAGGAGCCGCCATCAGAACGGAATAGATCACTGAACAGATAGAATGATCAACAGGTTAATAGTTACTAGGTGTTGCTAAATACCTTCCGCGAAATGTCAATGCGATAAGTCAACCCAGTCCTGTGAGTATGGTATGTAGACACGTGTCACGATTCAGATGACAACTATTGGATAAGATGTTCGTCTCTCGGTAATTGTACGATCCAGAAACACGAGAGGATGTCTAAAGGATACCTTAATGAAGCGACCTTATTTGGTCCTATATTGTTAGTTCGTATTTCATATTTGATTTAACAGTTTCCACCGTAAAGCTCATACTATCGTATTGTCATTAGTATTCGCGTACAGTCCTTACATTACAGTATAATATGTAAACGTATTGATATATGCTTTAATATTAAAGGTGACACCATAACTTTAATATTCAATGTGACACCAGAGCTTTAATATTCAATGTGACACCAGAGATTTAATATTCAATGTGACACCAGAGCTTTAATATTCAATGTGACACCATAGCTTTAATATTCAATGTGACACCAGAGCTTTAATATTCAATGTGACACCAGAGCTTTAATATTCAATGTGACACCAGCGCTTTAATATTCAATGTGACACCAGAGCTTTAATATTCAATGTGACACCAGAGCGTTAATATTCAATATGACACCAGAGCTTTAATATTCAAGGCGGCACCAGAGCTTTAATATTCAATGTGACACCAGAGCTTTAATATTCAATGTGACACCAGAGCTTTAATATTCAATGTGACACCAGAGCTTTAATATTCAATGTGACACCAGAGCTTTAATATTCAAGGCGGCACGCACTCACGCTTGTTTATTTGTTGATATACTCAGTGTGGCAATTAATTGGAAAATAATTTATGATACCATATAATAGGAAATTATATTCATAAGATATATGTTTTCTAGTATCGCTTCAAAGTATTAAATGGTGTTCCGAGCTAAATCCTGGCAAAATATATTCAAAATAGAAATGTACTGTTATTGTCATAGATCAGTTTATTTGAAGATGTACATATCATTAAAATATCTACCCATACTATTTCGAGACACGTCCATATATAAATAGGTACTACCACATATGTCCCCATGTAAGAAACACTGTCATAGTTAGGGAACCAGACATGGAAAGTTAACCAGACAAGGAAACTGCTCACGTCTAGTGTTTCACAAGGTTGTTATTGGCCACTCTCAAACAGCTAGTTGTGTATGCTATGGGCGCATGGTAGAATCATGTAGCGAGAATTTTAATAAAATTTAAACTTTATTTATTTTACAACGATTGGGAAGCCAGTTCTAACAACTTATATTTATCACTCTCGTTGGCGCGGATGAAAGCGTAAATGTGGTCATTCGTGTGGGATGAAACAAACAAAAATGGAATCCAAGCGCGTAGCTAGGCCTAAATATGGATTACGCACCATCCTAGGGGGTCCGGGGGCATGCCACACCTGAAGATTTTTTCCCCGCTATATGATCTCAGGTAACTTTTGCCTACTATGAACATCAGCTACAATCAATATATGTTGGCATTTCGTTCATGTCTGCTTTCCTGTGAATGAGCAATGGCAGTGTCCCCCCTTACCCCTTACGATCCAGTTTTTATTGCATTTTTCGCATTTATTTAATTTTCAGTTTCAGGAACTGTCAATGTAAATCGTACGCACGTGCTTACATGCGTAAGCCTAGCTACGCGCCTGGCATCTATACATCAGTCATACACATTGAAAACGAACCCCTCAATCATTCACTGGAATTAGAACGTTGTACGTTACGAAATGCTATACACACAAGGTATTACAGTACAGCTTTCAAAAAGCAGTCTTAATGTTTAATACATGCAATGGCCTAGCACCTGTCTATCTGCAAAAGTCATTCAGATTTACTTCCGATGTTCGAACTCAAAACTTGCGATCATCCGCCAATCTCCAACTTTACCCTCCTAAGCCAACTACTGAAGTTTCTAGGAAATCTTTCTTATATCCAGAGTCACACTTGTGGAATTCCCTCCCTTATCACATCACAACAGCACATTCTGTTCCACACTTCAAAGCTTTATATATCAGGTGGTGCAAAGAACAGACCAATAACTTAATAAACCGATAATATACAATTATACATGAATATAAGTATTAGTTCTTGCAGCTTATATCTAATTTCCTATGAAAGTTCTATTGGTTACTGTTTACATGTTTCATTATGCTATTTCATGTTTTAATTTGTTGAGGGCCTCATGGTAGATTGACTTAATTGTTCAAATGAGTTCTCTCGTTAAATAAAGTCTTTATTATTATTATTATTATTATCATCATCATTATTGTTATTATTATTATTATTATTATTATTATTATTATTATTATTATTATTATTATTATTATTATTATTATTATTATTATTATTATTATTATTATTATTATTATACACATCGCTATTGTCATTTTATTAACATCAATCTAGTTTATTGGGGGAGAGCACTAGCTAATTTTGGTAAAACGTGTTGCCCAACCGATTTGCTTCTAGATTTTATTCTTACAGTGTTCAAGTATACGCATAGCATTATAGTTGTAGGCCTACCATTTTGCTTATATTTATCATGTTTATATTTTGTAATTGTACTGTATTTAAACAAGCAATAAATTATGATTAAACTAAAACTTTGATTTGATAATATTTTATTGCTCTATATACATGTATATAACAATCACAATCGTTGTACAAATAGAAATTTAGCAAATGGGTTGGGCCACAAGTTCTAACAACATTAGTGATTGGACCTCCCCATAAAATAAATTAAGAACAACAGAATATAAGTGGCGTAGTTAATGCTGAAAACATGTACATAATGCATTTTAAAAGATTTAATATAGTTAGTCAGTGAATGTTCAAAGAAATATGCTAGTTTGCTCAATCCACTGTCCAGATTCCCAAGAAACTAAAAATACACACAAATGCGTCTGAATTAAATTTTGGACTAGATCAGTAAACTGAATGCTACATGACCTTGTGTGGACTAGATCAGTAAGCTAAATGGTACATGACCTTGTGTGGACTAGATCAGTAAGCTGAATGTTACATGACCTTGTATGGACTAGATCAGTAAGCTGAATGGTACATGGCCTTGTGTGGACTATATCAGTAAGCTGAATGTTACATGACCAAGTATGGACTAGATCAGTAAGCTGAATGTTACATCACCTTGTGTGGACTAGATCAGTAAGCTGAATGTTCCATGACCTTGTGTGGACTAGATCAGTAAGCTGGGTGTTACATGACCTTGTGTGGACTAGATCAGTAAGCTGTGTGTTACATGACCTTGTGTGGACTAGATCAGTAAGCTGGGTGTTACATGACATTGTATGGACTAGATCAGTAAGCTGAATGGTACATGACCTTGTGTGGACTAGATCAGTAAGCTGAATGTTACATGACCTTGTATGGACTAGATCAGTAAGCTGCATGGTACATGACCTTGTATGGACTAGATCAGTAAGCTGAATGTTACATGACCTTGTGTGGACTAGATCAGTAAGGTGAATGTTACATGACCTTGTATGGACTAGATCAGTAAGCTGAATGTTACATGACCTTGTATGGACTAGATCGGTAAGCTGAATATTACATGACCTTGTATGGACTAGATCAGTAAGCTGAATGTTACATGACCTTGTGTGGACTAGATCAGTAAGCTGAATGTTACATGACCTTGTATGGACTAGAGCTGAATGTTACATGACCCTGTGTGGCCTAGATCAGTAAGCTGAATGTTACATGACCTTTTATGGATTAGATCAGTAAACTGAATGTTACATGACCTTGTGTGGACTAGATCAGTAAGGTGAATGTTACATGACCTTGTATGGACTAGATCAGAAAGCTGAATGTTTCATGATCTTGTATGGACTAGATCAGTAAGCTGAATGTTACATGACCTTGTGTGGACTAAATCAGTAAGCTGAATGTTACATGACCTTGTATGGACTAGATCAGTAAGCTGAATGTTACATGACCTTGTATGGACTAGATCAGTATGCTGAATGTTACATGACCTTGTATGGACTAGGTCAGTAAGCTGCATGGTACATGACCTTGTGTGGAATAGATCAGTAAGCTGAATGTTACATGACCTTGTGTGGACTAGATCAGTAAGCTGAATGTTACATGATCTTGTATGGACTAGATCAGTAAGCTGAATGTTACATGACCTTGTGTGGACTAGATCAGAAAGCTGAATGTTACATGACCTTGTGTGGACTAGATCAGTAAGCTGAATGTTACATGACCTTGTGTGGACTAGATCAGTAAACTGAATGTTACATGATCTTGTGTGGACTAGATCAGTAAGCTGAATGTTACATGACCTTGTGTGGACTAGATCAGTAAGCTGAATGTTACATGACCTTGTATGGACTAGATCAGTAAGCTGGATGTTACATGACAATGTGTGGACTAGATCAGTAAGCTGGATGTTACATGACCTTGTGTGGACTTGATCAGTAAGCTAAATGTTACATGACCTTGTGTGGACTAGATCAGTATGCTGAATGTTACATGACCTTGTATGGACTAGATCAGTAAGCTGGATGTTACATGACCATGTGTGGACTAGATCAGTAAGCTGAATGTTACATGACCTTGTGTGGACTAGATCAGTAAGCTGATGTTACGTGACCTTGTGTGGACTAGATCAGTAAGCTGAATGTTACATGACCTTGTGTGGACTAGATCAGTAAGCTGATGTTACATGACCGTGTGTGGACTAGATCAGTAAGCTGATGTTACGTGACCTTGTTTGGACTATATCAGTAAGCTGAATGTTACATGACCTTGTATGGACTAAATCAGTAAGTTGAATGGTACATGACCTTGTGTGGACTAGATCAGTAAGCTGACTGTTATATGACCTTGTGTGGACTAGATCAGTAAGCTGAATGTTACATGACCTTGTATGGACTAGATCAGTAAGCTGAATGTTACATGGCCGTGTGTGGACTAGATCAGTAAGCTGAATGGTACATGACCTTGTGTGGACTAGATCAGTAAGCTGAATGTTACATTACCTTGTATGGACTAGATCAGTAAGCTGAATGTTACATGACCTTGTGTGGACTAGATCAGTAAGCTGAATGTTACATGACCTTGTATGGACTAGATCAGTAAGCTGAATGTTACATGACCTTGTGTGGACTAGATCAGTAAGCTGACTGTTATATGACCGTGTATGGACTAGATCAGTAAGCTGGATGCTACATGACCTTGTGTGGACTAGATCAGTAAGCTGAATGTTACATGACCTTATGTGGACTAAATCAGTAAGCTGAATGTTACATGACCTTGTATGGACTAGATCAGTAAGCTGAATGTTACATGACCTTGTGTGGACTAGATCAGTAAGCTGAATGGTACATGACCTTGTGTGGACTAGATCAGTAAGCTGAATGTTACATGACCTTGTGTGGACTAGATCAGTTAGCTGAATGTTACATGACCTTGTGTGGACTAGATCAGTAAGCTGAATGTTACATGACCTTGTGTGGACTAGACCGGTAAGCTGAATGTTACATGACCTTGTGTGGACTAGATCAGTAAGCTGAATGTTACATGACCTTGTGTGGACTAGATCAGTAAGCTGGATGTTACATGACCTTGTATGGACTAGATCAGTAAGCTGGATGTTACATGACCTTGTGTGGACTAGATCAGTAAGCTGAATGTTACATGACCTTGTGTGGACTAGATCAGTAAGCTGAATGTTACATGACCTTGTGTGGACTAGATCAGTAAGCTGAATGTTACATGACCTTGTGTGGACTAGATCAGTAAGCTGAATGTTACATGATCTTGTGTGGACTAGATCAGTAAGCTGAATGTTACATGACCTTGTATGGACTAGATCAGTAAGCTGAATGTTACATGACCGTGTGTGGACTAGATCAGTAAGCTGAATGTTACATGACCTTGTATGGACTAGAGCTGAATGTTACATGACCCTGTGTGGCCTAGATCAGTAAGCTGAATGTTACATGACCTTTTATGGACTAGATCAGTAAGCTGAATGTTACATGACCTTGTGTGGACTAGATCAGTAAGCTGAATGTTACATGACATTGTATGGACTAGATCAGTAAGCTGAATGTTACATGACCTTGTATGGACTAGATTAGTAAGCTGAATGTTATATGACCTTGTGTGGACTAAATCAGTAAGCTGAATGTTCCATGACCTTGTGTGGACTAGATCAGTAAGCTGGGTGTTACATGACCTTGTGTGGACTAGATCAGTAAGCTGGGTGTTACATGACCTTGTGTGGACTAGATAAGTAAGCTGGGTGTTACATGACCTTGTATGGACTAGATCAGTAAGCTCAATGGTACATGACCTTGTGTGGACTAGATCAGTAAGCTGAATGTTATATGACCTTGTATGGACTTGATCAGTAAGCTAAATGTTACATGACCTTGTGTGGACTAGATCAGTATGCTGAATGTTACATGACCTTGTATGGACTAGATCAGTAAGCTGAATGTTACATGACCTTGTGTGGACTAGATCAGTAAGCTGAATGTTACATGACCTTGTCTGGACTAGATCAGTAAGCTGAATGTTACATGACCTTGTCTGGACTAGATCAGTAAGCTGAATGTTACATGACCTTGTATGGAATAGATCAGTAAGCTGAAAGTTACATGACCTTGTGTGGACTAGATCAGTAAGCTGAATGTTACATGACCTTGTGTGGACTAGATCAGTAAGCTGAATGTTACATGACCTTGTGTGGACTAGATCAGTAAGCTGAATGTTACATGACCTTGTGTGGACTAGATCAGTAAGCTGAATGTTACATGACCTTGTGTGGACTAGATCAGTAAGCTGAATGTTACATGACCTTGTATGGACTAGATCAGTAAGCTGAATGTTACATGACCGTGTGTGGACTAGATCAGTAAGCTGAATGTTACATGACCTTGTATGGACTAGAGCTGAATGTTACATGACCCTGTGTGGCCTAGATCAGTAAGCTGAATGTTACATGACCTTTTATGGACTAGATCAGTAAGCTGAATGTTACATGACCTTGTGTGGACTAGATCAGTAAGCTGAATGTTACATGACATTGTATGGACTAGATCAGTAAGCTGAATGTTATATGACCTTGTGTGGACTAAATCAGTAAGCTGAATGTTCCATGACCTTGTGTGGACTAGATCAGTAAGCTGAATGTTACATGACCTTGTGTGGACTAGATCAGTAAGCTGAATGTTACATGACCTTGTGTGGACTAGATCAGTAAGCTGAATGTTACATGACCTTGTCTGGACTAGATCAGTAAGCTGAATGTTACATGACCTTGTATGGAATAGATCAGTAAGCTGAAAGTTACATGACCTTGTGTGGACTAGATCAGTAAGCTGAATGTTACATGACCTTGTGTGGACTAGATCAGTAAGCTGAATGTTACATGACCTTGTATGGACTAGAGCTGAATGTTACATGACCCTGTGTGGCCTAGATCAGTAAGCTGAATGTTACATGACCTTTTATGGACTAGATCAGTAAACTGAATGTTACATGACCTTGTGTGGACTAGATCAGTAAGGTGAATGTTACATGACCTTGTATGGACTAGATCAGAAAGCTGAATGTTTCATGATCTTGTATGGACTAGATCAGTAAGCTGAATGTTACATGACCTTGTGTGGACTAAATCAGTAAGCTGAATGTTACATGACCTTGTATGGACTAGATCAGTAAGCTGAATGTTACATGACCTTGTGTGGACTAGATCAGTAAGCTGAATGTTATATGACCTTGTGTGGACTAGATCAGTAAGCTGAATGTTACATGACCTTGTGTGGACTAGATCAGTAAGCTGAATGTTACATGACCTTGTGTGGACTAGATCAGTAAGCTGAATGTTACATGACCTTGTGTGGACTAGATCAGTAAGCTGAATGTTACATGACCTTGTGTGGACTAGATCAGTAAGCTGAATGTTACATGACCTTGTGTGGACTAGATCAGTAAGCTGAATGTTACATGACCTTGTGTGGACTAGATCAGTAAGCTGAATGTTACATGACCTTGTGTGGACTAGATCAGTAAGCTGAATGTTACATGACCTTGTGTGGACTAGATCAGTAAGCTGAATGTTACATGACCTTGTGTGGACTAGATCAGTAAGCTGAATGTTACATGACCTTGTGTGGACTAGATCAGTAAGCTGAATGTTACATGACCTTGTGTGGACTAGATCAGTAAGCTGGATGTTACATGACCTTGTATGGACTAGATCAGTAAGCTGAATGTTACATGACCTTGTGTGGACTAGATCAGTAAGCTGAATGTTACATGACCTTGTATGGACTAGATCAGTAAGCTGAATGTTACATGACCTTGTGTGGACTAGATCAGTAAGCTGAATGTTACATGACCTTGTGTGGACTAGATCAGTAAGCTGAATGTTACATGACCTTGTATGGACTAGATCAGTAAGCTGAATGTTACATGACCTTGTGTGGACTAGATCAGTAAGCTGAATGTTACATGACCTTGTATGGACTAGATCAGTAAGCTGAATGTTACATGACCTTGTGTGGACTAGATCAGTAAGCTGAATGTTACATGACCTTGTGTGGACTAGATCAGTAAGCTGAATGTTACATGACCTTGTGTGGACTAGATCAGTAAGCTGAATGTTACATGACCTTGTGTGGACTAGATCAGTAAGCTGAATGTTACATGACCTTGTATGGACTAGAGTGAATGTTACATGACCTGTGTGCTAGATCAGTAAGCTGAATGTTACATGACCTTTATGGACTAGATCAGTAAGCTGAATGTTACATGACCTTGTGTGGACTAGATCAGTAAGCTGAATGTTACATGACCTTGTATGGACTAGATCAGTAAGCTGAATGTTACATGACCTTGTGTGGACTAGATCAGTAAGCTGAATGTTACATGACCTTGTGTGGACTAGATCAGTAAGCTGAATGTTACATGACCTTGTGTGGACTAGATCAGTAAGCTGAATGTTACATGACCTTGTGTGGACTAGATCAGTAAGCTGAATGTTACATGACCTTGTGTGGACTAGATCAGTAAGCTGAATGTTACATGACCTTGTGTGGACTAGATCAGTAAGCTGAATGTTACATGACCTTGTGTGGACTAGATCAGTAAGCTGAATGTTACATGACCTTGTGTGGACTAGATCAGTAAGCTGAATGTTCCATGACCTTGTGTGGACTAGATCAGTAAGCTGGGTGTTACATGACCTTGTGTGGACTAGATCAGTAAGCTGGGTGTTACATGACCTTGTGTGGACTAGATCAGTAAGCTGGGTGTTACATGACCTTGTATGGACTAGATCAGTAAGCTGAATGGTACATGACCTTGTGTGGACTAGATCAGTAAGCTGAATGTTACATGACCTTGTATGGACTAGGTCAGTAAGCTGCATGGTACATGACCTTGTGTGGACTAGATCAGTAAGCTGAATGTTACATGACCTTGTGTGGACTAGATCAGTAAGCTGAATGTTACATGACCTTGTATGGACTAGATCAGTAAGCTGAATGTTACATGACCTTGTATGGACTAGATCAGTAAGCTGAATGTTACATGACCTTGTATGGACTAGATCAGTAAGCTGAATGTTACATGACCTTGTATGGACTAGATCAGTAAGCTGAAAGTTACATGACCTTGTGTGGACTAGATCAGTAAGCTGAATGTTACATGACCTTGTGTGGACTAGATCAGTAAGCTGAATGTTACATGACCTTGTATGGACTAGAGCTGAATGTTACATGACCCTGTGTGGCCTAGATCAGTAAGCTGAATGTTACATGACCTTGTGTGGACTAGATCAGTAAGCTGAATGTTACATGACCTTGTGTGGACTAGATCAGTAAGCTGAATGTTACATGACCTTGTGTGGACTAGATCAGTAAGCTGAATGTTACATGACCTTGTGTGGACTAGATCAGTAAGCTGAATGTTACATGACCTTGTATGGACTAGATCAGTAAGCTGAATGTTACATGACCTTGTGTGGACTAGATCAGTAAGCTGAATGTTACATGACCTTGTATGGACTAGAGCTGAATGTTACATGACCCTGTGTGGCCTAGATCAGTAAGCTGAATGTTACATGACCTTTTATGGACTAGATCAGTAAGCTGAATGTTACATGACCTTGTGTGGACTAGATCAGTAAGCTGAATGTTACATGACCTTGTATGGACTAGATCAGTAAGCTGAATGTTACATGACCTTGTATGGACTAGATCAGTAAGCTGAATGTTATATGACCTTGTGTGGACTAAATCAGTAAGCTGAATGTTACATGACCTTGTGTGGACTAGATCAGTAAGCTGGATGTTACATGACCTTGTGTGGACTAGATCAGTAAGCTGGGTGTTACATGACCTTGTGTGGACTAGATCAGTAAGCTGAATGTTACATGACCTTGTATGGACTAGATCAGTAAGCTCAATGTTACATGACCTTGTGTGGACTAGATCAGTAAGCTGAATGTTATATGACCTTGTATGGACTTGATCAGTAAGCTGAATGTTACATGACCTTGTGTGGACTAGATCAGTATGCTGAATGTTACATGACCTTGTATGGACTAGATCAGTAAGCTGGATGTTACATGACCTTGTGTGGACTAGATCAGTAAGCTGAATGTTACATGACCTTGTGTGGACTAGATCAGTAAGCTGAATGTTACATGACCTTGTCTGGACTAGATCAGTAAGCTGAATGTTACATGACCTTGTATGGACTAGATCAGTAAGCTGAATGTTACATGACCTTGTGTGGACTAGATCAGTAAGCTGAATGTTACATGACCTTGTGTGGACTAGATCAGTAAGCTGAATGTTACATGACCTTGTGTGGACTAGATCAGTAAGCTGAATGTTACATGACCTTGTGTGGACTAGATCAGTAAGGTGAATGTTACATGACCTTGTATGGACTAGATAAGAAAGCTGAATGTTTCATGATCTTGTATGGACTAGATCAGTAAGCTGAATGTTACATGACCTTGTGTGAACTAAATCAGTAAGCTGAATGTTACATGACCTTGTAAGGACTAGATCAGTAAGCTGAATGTTACATGACCTTGTGTGGACTAGATCAGTAAGCTGAATGTTATATGACCTTGTGTGGACTATATCAGTAAGCTGAATGTTACATGACCTTGTGTGGACTAGATCAGTAAGCTGAATGTTACATGACCTTGTGTGGACTAGATCAGTAAGCTGAATGTTACATGACCTTGTGTGGACTAGATCAGTAAGCTGAATGTTACATGACCTTGTGTGGACTAGATCAGTAAGCTGAATGTTACATGACCTTGTGTGGACTAGATCAGTAAGCTGAATGTTACATGACCTTGTATGGACTAGATCAGTAAGCTGAATGTTACATGACCTTGTGTGGACTAGATCAGTAAGCTGAATGTTACATGACCTTGTGTGGACTAGATCAGTAAGCTGAATGTTCCATGACCTTGTGTGGACTAGATCAGTAAGCTGGGTGTTACATGACCTTGTGTGGACTAGATCAGTAAGCTGGGTGTTACATGACCTTGTGTGGACTAGATCAGTAAGCTGGGTGTTACATGACCTTGTATGGACTAGATCAGTAAGCTGAATGGTACATGACCTTGTGTGGACTAGATCAGTAAGCTGAATGTTACATGACCTTGTATGGACTAGGTCAGTAAGCTGCATGGTACATGACCTTGTGTGGACTAGATCAGTAAGCTGAATGTTACATGACCCTGTGTGGACTAGATCAGTAAGCTGAATGTTACATGACCTTGTATGGACTAGATCAGTAAGCTGAATGTTACATGACCTTGTATGGACTAGATCAGTAAGCTGAATGTTACATGACCTTGTATGGACTAGATCAGTAAGCTGAATGTTACATGACCTTGTATGGACTAGATCAGTAAGCTGAAAGTTACATGACCTTGTGTGGACTAGATCAGTAAGCTGAATGTTACATGACCTTGTGTGGACTAGATCAGTAAGCTGAATGTTACATGACCTTGTATGGACTAGAGCTGAATGTTACATGACCCTGTGTGGCCTAGATCAGTAAGCTGAAAGTTACATGACCTTGTGTGGACTAGATCAGTAAGCTGAATGTTACATGACCTTGTGTGGACTAGATCAGTAAGCTGAATGTTACATGACCTTGTGTGGACTAGATCAGTAAGCTGAATGTTACATGACCTTGTGTGGACTAGATCAGTAAGCTGAATGTTACATGACCTTGTATGGACTAGATCAGTAAGCTGAATGTTACATGACCTTGTGTGGACTAGATCAGTAAGCTGAATGTTACATGACCTTGTATGGACTAGAGCTGAATGTTACATGACCCTGTGTGGCCTAGATCAGTAAGCTGAATGTTACATGACCTTTTATGGACTAGATCAGTAAGCTGAATGTTACATGACCTTGTGTGGACTAGATCAGTAAGCTGAATGTTACATGACCTTGTATGGACTAGATCAGTAAGCTGAATGTTACATGACCTTGTGTGGACTAGATCAGTAAGCTGAATGTTACATGACCTTGTGTGGACTAGATCAGTAAGCTGAATGTTACATGACCTTGTGTGGACTAGATCAGTAAGCTGAATGTTACATGACCTTGTGTGGACTAGATCAGTAAGCTGAATGTTACATGACCTTGTGTGGACTAGATCAGTAAGCTGGGTGTTACATGACCTTGTATGGACTAGATCAGTAAGCTGAATGTTACATGACCTTGTGTGGACTAGATCAGTAAGCTGAATGTTATATGACCTTGTATGGACTTGATCAGTAAGCTAAATGTTACATGACCTTGTGTGGACTAGATCAGTATGCTGAATGTTACATGACCTTGTATGGACTAGATCAGTAAGCTGGATGTTACATGACCATGTGTGGACTAGATCAGTAAGCTGAATGTTACATGACCTTGTGTGGACTAGATCAGTAAGCTGAATGTTACATGACCTTGTCTGGACTAGATCAGTAAGCTGAATGTTACATGACCTTGTATGGAATAGATCAGTAAGCTGAAAGTTACATGACCTTGTGTGGACTAGATCAGTAAGCTGAATGTTACATGACCTTGTGTGGACTAGATCAGTAAGCTGAATGTTACATGACCTTGTATGGACTAGAGCTGAATGTTACATGACCCTGTGTGGCCTAGATCAGTAAGCTGAATGTTACATGACCTTTTATGGACTAGATCAGTAAACTGAATGTTACATGACCTTGTGTGGACTAGATCAGTAAGGTGAATGTTACATGACCTTGTATGGACTAGATCAGAAAGCTGAATGTTTCATGATCTTGTATGGACTAGATCAGTAAGCTGAATGTTACATGACCTTGTGTGAACTAAATCAGTAAGCTGAATGTTACATGACCTTGTAAGGACTAGATCAGTAAGCTGAATGTTACATGACCTTGTGTGGACTAGATCAGTAAGCTGAATGTTATATGACCTTGTGTGGACTAGATCAGTAAGCTGAATGTTACATGACCTTGTGTGGACTAGATCAGTAAGCTGAATGTTACATGACCTTGTGTGGACTAGATCAGTAAGCTGAATGTTACATGACCTTGTGTGGACTAGATCAGTAAGCTGAATGGTACATGACCTTGTGTGGACTAGATCAGTAAGCTGAATGTTACATGACCTTGTGTGGACTAGATCAGTAAGCTGAATGTTACATGACCTTGTATGGACTAGATCAGTAAGCTGAATGTTACATGACCTTGTGTGGACTAGATCAGTAAGCTGAATGTTACATGACCTTGTGTGGACTAGATCAGTAAGCTGAATGTTACATGACCTTGTGTGGACTAGATCAGTAAGCTGAATGGTACATGACCTTGTGTGGACTAGATCAGTAAGCTGGGTGTTACATGACCTTGTGTGGACTAGATCAGTAAGCTGGGTGTTACATGACCTTGTATGGACTAGATCAGTAAGCTGAATGGTACATGACCTTGTGTGGACTAGATCAGTAAGCTGAATGTTACATGACCTTGTATGGACTAGGTCAGTAAGCTGCATGGTACATGACCTTGTGTGGACTAGATCAGTAAGCTGAATGTTACATGACCCTGTGTGGACTAGATCAGTAAGCTGAATGTTACATGACCTTGTATGGACTAGATCAGTAAGCTGAATGTTACATGACCTTGTATGGACTAGATCAGTAAGCTGAATGTTACATGACCTTGTATGGACTAGATCAGTAAGCTGAATGTTACATGACCTTGTGTGGACTAGATCAGTAAGCTGACTGTTATATGACCTTGTGTGGACTAGATCAGTAAGCTGGATGCTACATGACCTTGTGTGGACTAGATCAGTAAGCTGAATGTTACATGACCTTGTGTGGACTAAATCAGTAAGATGAATGTTACATGACCTTGTATGGACTAGAGCTGAATGTTACATGACCCTGTGTGGCCTAGATCAGTAAGCTGAATGTTACATGACCTTTTATAGACTAGATCAGTAAACTGAATGTTACATGATCTTGTGTGGACTAGATCAGTAAGCTGAATGTTACATGACCTTGTATGGACTAGATCAGTAAGCTGACTGTTACATGATCTTGTATGGACTAGATCAGTAAGCTGAATGTTACATGACCTTGTGTGGACTAGATCAGTAAGCTGAATGTTACATGACCTTGTATGGACTAGATCAGTAAGCTGGATGTTACATGACAATGTGTGGACTAGATCAGTAAGCTGGATGTTACATGACCTTTTGTGGACTAGATCAGTAAGCTGATGTTACATGACCGTGTGTGGACTAGATCAGTAAGCTGATGTTACGTGACCTTGTTTGGACTAGATCAGTAAGCTGAATGTTCCATGACCTTGTGTGGACTAGATCAGTAAGCTGGGTGTTACATTACCTTGTGTGGACTAGATAAGTAAGCTGGGTGTTACATGACCTTGTATGGACTAGATCAGTAAGCTCAATGGTACATGACCTTGTGTGGACTAGATCAGTAAGCTGAATGTTACATGACCTTGTGTGGACTAGATCAGTAAGCTGAATGTTACATGACCTTGTGTGGACTAGATCAGTAAGCTGAATGTTATATGACCTTGTATGGACTTGATCAGTAAGCTAAATGTTACATGACCTTGTGTGGACTAGATCAGTATGCTGAATGTTACATGACCTTGTATGGACTAGATCAGTAAGCTGGATGTTACATGACCATGTGTGGACTAGATCAGTAAGCTGAATGTTACATGACCTTGTGTGGACTAGATCAGTAAGCTGAATGTTACATGACCTTGTCTGGACTAGATCAGTAAGCTGAATGTTACATGACCTTGTATGGAATAGATCAGTAAGCTGAAAGTTACATGACCTTGTGTGGACTAGATCAGTAAGCTGAATGTTACATGACCTTGTGTGGACTAGATCAGTAAGCTGAATGTTACATGACCTTGTATGGACTAGAGCTGAATGTTACATGACCCTGTGTGGCCTAGATCAGTAAGCTGAATGTTACATGACCTTTTATGGACTAGATCAGTAAACTGAATGTTACATGACCTTGTGTGGACTAGATCAGTAAGGTGAATGTTACATGACCTTGTATGGACTAGATAAGAAAGCTGAATGTTTCATGATCTTGTATGGACTAGATCAGTAAGCTGAATGTTACATGACCTTGTGTGAACTAAATCAGTAAGCTGAATGTTACATGACCTTGTAAGGACTAGATCAGTAAGCTGAATGTTACATGACCTTGTGTGGACTAGATCAGTAAGCTGAATGTTATATGACCTTGTGTGGACTAGATCAGTAAGCTGAATGTTACATGACCTTGTGTGGACTAGATCAGTAAGCTGAATGTTACATGACCTTGTGTGGACTAGATCAGTAAGCTGAATGTTACATGACCTTGTGTGGACTAGATCAGTAAGCTGAATGTTACATGACCTTGTGGACTAGATCAGTAAGCTGAATGTTACATGACCTTGTATGGACTAGATCAGTAAGCTGAATGTTACATGACCTTGTGTGGACTAGATCAGTAAGCTGAATGTTACATGACCTTGTATGGACTAGATCAGTAAGCTGAATGTTACATGACCTTGTGTGGACTAGATCAGTAAGCTGAATGTTACATGACCTTGTGTGGACTAGATCAGTAAGCTGAATGTTACATGACCTTGTGTGGACTAGATCAGTAAGCTGAATGTTACATGACCTTGTGTGGACTAGATCAGTAAGCTGAATGTTACATGACCTTGTATGGACTAGAGTGTGTTTGTTGTTCAGTAAGCTGAATGTTACATGACCTTGTATGGACTAGATCAGTAAGCTGAATGTTACATGACCTTGTGTGGACTAGATCAGTAAGCTGAATGTTACATGACCTTGTGTGGACTAGATCAGTAAGCTGAATGTTACATGACCTTGTGTGGACTAGATCAGTAAGCTGAATGTTACATGACCTTGTGTGGACTAGATCAGTAAGCTGAATGTTACATGACCTTGTGTGGACTAGATCAGTAAGCTGAATGTTACATGACCTTGTGTGGACTAGATCAGTAAGCTGAATGTTACATGACCTTGTGTGGACTAGATCAGTAAGCTGAATGTTACATGACCTTGTATGGACTAGATCAGTAAGCTGAATGTTACATGACCTTGTGTGGACTAGATCAGTAAGCTGAATGTTACATGACCTTGTGTGGACTAGATCAGTAAGCTGAATGTTCCATGACCTTGTGTGGACTAGATCAGTAAGCTGGGTGTTACATGACCTTGTGTGGACTAGATCAGTAAGCTGGGTGTTACATGACCTTGTGTGGACTAGATCAGTAAGCTGGGTGTTACATGACCTTGTATGGACTAGATCAGTAAGCTGAATGGTACATGACCTTGTGTGGACTAGATCAGTAAGCTGAATGTTACATGACCTTGTATGGACTAGGTCAGTAAGCTGCATGGTACATGACCTTGTGTGGACTAGATCAGTAAGCTGAATGTTACATGACCTTGTGTGGACTAGATCAGTAAGCTGAATGTTACATGACCTTGTATGGACTAGATCAGTAAGCTGAATGTTACATGACCTTGTATGGACTAGATCAGTAAGCTGAATGTTACATGACCTTGTATGGACTAGATCAGTAAGCTGAATGTTACATGACCTTGTGTGGACTAGATCAGTAAGCTGACTGTTATATGACCTTGTGTGGACTAGATCAGTAAGCTGGATGCTACATGACCTTGTGTGGACTAGATCAGTAAGCTGAATGTTACATGACCTTGTGTGGACTAAATCAGTAAGATGAATGTTACATGACCTTGTATGGACTAGAGCTGAATGTTACATGACCCTGTGTGGCCTAGATCAGTAAGCTGAATGTTACATGACCTTTTATAGACTAGATCAGTAAACTGAATGTTACATGATCTTGTGTGGACTAGATCAGTAAGCTGAATGTTACATGACCTTGTATGGACTAGATCAGTAAGCTGAATGTTACATGATCTTGTATGGACTAGATCAGTAAGCTGAATGTTACATGACCTTGTGTGGACTAGATCAGTAAGCTGAATGTTACATGACCTTGTATGGACTAGATCAGTAAGCTGGATGTTACATGACAATGTGTGGACTAGATCAGTAAGCTGGATGTTACATGACCTTGTGTGGACTTGATCAGTAAGCTAAATGTTACATGACCTTTTGTGGACTAGATCAGTAAGCTGGATGTTACATGACCTTGTGTGGTCTAGATCAGTAAGCTGAATGTTACATGACCTTGTGTGGACTAGATCAGTAAGCTGATGTTACATGACCTTGTGTGGACTAGATCAGTAAGCTGAATGTTACATGACCTTGTGTGGACTAGATCAGTAAGCTGATGTTACATGACCGTGTGTGGACTAGATCAGTAAGCTGATGTTACGTGACCTTGTTTGGACTAGATCAGTAAGCTAAATGTTACATGACCTTGTATGGACTAAATCAGTAAGTTGAATGGTACATGACCTTGTGTGGACTAGATCAGTAAGCTGACTGTTATATGACCTTGTGTAGACTAGATCAGTAAGCTGAATGTTACATGACCTTGTATGGACTAGATCAGTAAGCTGAATGTTACATGACCGTGTGTGGACTAGATCAGTAAGCTGAATGTTACATGACCTTGTATGGACTAGAGCTGAATGTTACATGACCCTGTGTGGCCTAGATCAGTAAGCTGAATGTTACATGACCTTGTGTGGACTAGATCAGTAAGCTGAATGTTACATGACCTTGTATGGACTAGATCAGTAAGCTGAATGTTACATGACCTTGTATGGACTAGATCAGTAAGCTGAATGTTACATGACCTTGTGTGGACTAGATCAGTAAGCTGAATGTTCCATGACCTTGTGTGGACTAGATCAGTAAGCTGGGTGTTACATGACCTTGTGTGGACTAGATCAGTAAGCTGGGTGTTACATGACCTTGTGTCGACTAGATCAGTAAGCTGGGTGTTACATGACCTTGTATGGACTAGATCAGTAAGCTGAATGGTACATGACCTTGTGTGAACTAGATCAGTAAGCTGAATGTTACATGACCTTGTATGGACTAGGTCAGTAAGCTGCATGGTACATGACCTTGTGTGGACTAGATCAGTAAGCTGAATGTTACATGACCTTGTATGGACTAGATTAGTAAGCTGAATGTTACATGACCTTGTGTGGACTAGATCAGTAAGCTGAATGTTGCATGACCTTGTATGGACTAGATCAGTAAGCTGGATGTTACATGACAATGTGTGGACTAGATCAGTAAGCTGGATGTTACATGACCTTGTGTGGACTTGATCAGTAAGCTAAATGTTACATGACCTTGTGTGGACTAGATCAGTATGCTGAATGTTACATGACCTTGTATGGACTAGATCAGTAAGCTGGATGTTACATGACCTTGTGTGGTCTAGATCATTAAGCTGAATGTTACATGACCTTGTGTGGACTAGATCAGTAAGCTGATGTTACATGACCTTGTGTGGACTAGATCAGTAAGCTGAATGTTACATGACCTTGTGTGGACTAGATCAGTAAGCTGATGTTACATGACCGTGTGTGGACTAGATCAGTAAGCTGATGTTACGTGACCTTGTTTGGACTAGATCAGTAAGCTGAATGTTACATGACCTTGTATGGACTAAATCAGTAAGTTGAATGGTACATGACCTTGTGTGGACTAGATCAGTAAGCTGATTGTTATATGACCTTGTGTGGACAAGATCAGTAAGCTGAATGTTACATGACCTTGTGTGGACTAGATCAGTAAGCTGAATGTTACATGACCTTGTATGGACTAGATCAGTAAGCTGAATGTTACATGACCGTGTGTGGACTAGATCAGTAACCTGAATGTTACATGACCTTGTATGGACTAGAGCTGAATGTTACATGACCCTGTGTGGCCTAGATCAGTAAGCTGAATGTTACATGACCTTTTATGGACTAGATCAGTAAGCTGAATGTTACATGACCTTGTGTGGACTAGATCAGTAAGCTGAATGTTACATGACCTTGTATGGACTAGATCAGTAAGCTGAATGTTACATGACCTTGTGTGGACTAGATCAGTAAGCTGAATGTTCCATGACCTTGTGTGGACTAGATCAGTAAGCTGAATGTTACATGACCTTGTGTGGACTAGATCAGTAAGCTGGGTGTTACATGACCTTGTGTGGACTAGATCAGTAAGCTGGGTGTTACATGACCTTGTATGGACTAGATCAGTAAGCTGAATGTTACATGACCTTGTGTGGACTAGATCAGTAAGCTGAATGTTACATGACCTTGTATGGACTAGATCAGTAAGCTGAATGTTACATGACCTTGTGTGGACTAGATCAGTAAGCTGAATGTTACATGACCTTGTGTGGACTAGATCAGTAAGCTGAATGTTACATGACCTTGTATGGACTAGATCAGTAAGCTGAATGTTACATGACCTTGTATGGACTAGATCAGTAAGCTGAATGTTACATGACCTTGTATGGACTAGATCAGTAAGCTGAATGTTACATGACCTTGTGTGGACTAGATCAGTAAGCTGAATGTTACATGACCTTGTGTGGACTAGATCAGTAAGCTGAATGTTACATGACCTTGTGTGGACTAGATCAGTAAGCTGAATGTTACATGACCTTGTGTGGACTAGATCAGTAAGCTGAATGTTACATGACCTTGTATGGACTAGATCAGTAAGCTGAATGTTACATGACCTTGTGTGGACTAGATCAGTAAGCTGAATGTTACATGACCTTGTGTGGACTAGATCAGTAAGCTGAATGTTACATGACCTTGTGTGGACTAGATCAGTAAGCTGAATGTTACATGACCTTGTGTGGACTAGATCAGTAAGCTGAATGTTACATGACCTTGTGTGGACTAGATCAGTAAGCTGAATGTTACATGACCTTGTGTGGACTAGATCAGTAAGCTGAATGTTACATGACCTTGTGTGGACTAGATCAGTAAGCTGAATGTTACATGACCTTGTGTGGACTAGATCAGTAAGCTGAATGTTACATGACCTTGTGTGGACTAGATCAGTAAGCTGAATGTTACATGACCTTGTATGGACTAGAGCTGAATGTTACATGACCTTGTATGGACTAAATCAGTAAGTTGAATGGTACATGACCTTGTGTGGACTAGATCAGTAAGCTGACTGTTATATGACCTTGTGTGGACTAGATCAGTAAGCTGAATGTTACATGACCTTGTATGGACTAGATCAGTAAGCTGAATGTTACATGGCCGTGTGTGGACTATATCAGTAAGCTGAATGGTACATGACCTTGTGTGGACTAGATCAGTAAGCTGAATGTTACATGACCTTGTGTGGACTAGATCAGTAAGCTGAATGTTACTTGACCTTGTGTGGACTAGATCAGTAAGCTGAATGTTACATGACCTTGTATGGACTAGATCAGTAAGCTGAATGTTACATGACCTTGTGTGGACTAGATCAGTAAGCTGACTGTTATATGACCTTGTGTGGACTAGATCAGTAAGCTGGATGCTACATGACCTTGTTTGGACTAGATCAGTTAGCTGAATGTTACATGACCTTGTGTGGACTAAATCAGTAAGCTGAATGTTACATGACCTTTTATGGACTAGATCAGTAAGCTGAATGTTACATGACCTTGTGTGGACTAGATCAGTAAGCTGAATGGTACATGACCTTGTGTGGACTAGATCAGTAAGCAAAATGGTACATGACCTTGTATGGACTAGATCAGTAAGCTGAATGTTACATGACCTTGTGTGGACTAGATCAGTAAGCTGAATGTTACATGACCTTGTGTGGACTAGATCAGTAAGCTGAATGTTACATGACCTTGTGTGGACTAGATCAGTAAGCTGAATGTTACATGACCTTGTGTGGACTAGATCAGTAAGCTGAATGTTACATGACCTTGTATGGACTAGATCAGTAAGCTGAATGTTACATGACCTTGTGTGGACTAGATCAGTAAGCTGAATGTTACATGACCTTGTGTGGACTAGAGCTGAATGTTACATGACCTTGTGTGGACTAGATCAGTAAGCTGAATGTTACATGACCTTGTGTGGACTAGATCAGTAAGCTGAATGTTACATGACCTTGTGTGGACTAGATCAGTAAGCTGAATGTTACATGACCTTGTGTGGACTAGATCAGTAAGCTGAATGTTACATGACCTTGTATGGACTAGATCAGTAAGCTGAATGTTACATGACCGTATGTGGACTAGATCAGTAAGCTGAATGTTACATGACCTTGTATGGACTAGATCAGTAAGCTGAATGTTACATGACCGTGTGTGGACTAGATCAGTAAGCTGAATGTTACATGACCTTGTATGGACTAGAGCTGAATGTTACATGACCCTGTGTGGCCTAGATCAGTAAGCTGAATGTTACATGACCTTTTATGGACTAGATCAGTAAGCTGAATGTTACATGACCATGTGTGGACTAGATCAGTAAGCTGAATGTTACATGACCTTTTATGGACTAGATCAGTAAGCTGAATGTTACATGACCTTGTGTGGACTAGATCTGTAAGCTGAATGTTACATGACCTTGTATGGACTAGATCAATAAGCTGAATGTTACATGACCTTGTATGGACTAGATCAGTAAGCTGAATGTTACATGACCTTGTGTGGACTAGATCAGTAAGCTGAATGTTACATGACCTTGTGTGGAAACATTTCTAATGAATTATCAAGTTCATAGTTTTGATTTATCACACAACTATGCTTATATTTAGTTTCATACAGCCATCACATATGTTCTTATATCTACACATTTGTGATAAACCTGGAGGGATTCTGATTCATTGGTTGACAGAATAATCGTTATAATTTGTAAATTAAACTTCAATAAAGTATGCATATTACTAAGTGAATTCGTGCATAACAATAATGGTAACGATAGGACACATGACAATTTAAAAGAACACTGCGTAATTATAGCGCTATTTAAAACATACATATATCGCTATTTTGCGTAG
The DNA here is from genome assembly GCA_014843695.1 of Archivesica marissinica. Classification (NCBI taxonomy): domain Eukaryota; kingdom Metazoa; phylum Mollusca; class Bivalvia; order Venerida; family Vesicomyidae; genus Archivesica; species Archivesica marissinica. Next base: position 28,222,623 of record CM026389.1, read on the forward strand.
TGACGTCATGGTAATTTAGTGACGTCATGACAATTTGCACTGACGCTTGGCGCCAAAACGAAAGTACCAACATACATAGTTTAATGTTAGAATGTGTAGCAGCATTGCTACCCATACGTAAAAATTGAATTTTTCAAATATCTTTTATTTCATACGATGTAATGCTGCTTTAAGCATACACAATGTAGTTCATACCCTGATGATGGAAATTATTAACCGCGATTCATTATTTTATAGATACATTAATTATTATTGTCTAACACAAAGAATATACAACACACTTTGCATTTAAAATGTCTTTAGTCCAAATTTGCAACTTACCGTGTGCTGGAACAGGTAAATATATCATCATTGGAACAGCGTAAGCCATGTTAGACACGCCTTTTCGCATGCGCGTAACATCGAGTGCGCATGTCAGCTGCATATCATTAGTTGGAAACCCTTTACATGTGTATACAATCAGGGCACATACGTTCATCGAAGGAAATGAAATAGCGATATAAATATTCAATTTTTAAAGCTTAAACAACGTCTCAGGAACGTCATGCGAGGACGTAGTTAAAGTTATGGACAGGATCAACGGTACAGTGGTTAATACGTTGAAATTTGAATCCCCGAATGGCGAGTTAGATCCGCCGTCCTACAATACTAATATTGAAAGTTTTTCAGATGGGACTATAATTCGATGCCTCATAGTTCGGTTCCATACACCGACGGCATGTAAAAGAACCAATAGTCCATCTGGAATCGGGTCTTCTTCAGTATCTCGCAATATCCTTCATAAAATAACGTGATTAATATAGTGTGTGGTGAGTCTCCCCATATGCTGCGGGGGCGACGGTCTCTCCTGAAGTTACGAGGGCAGAGTCACGCGTGTCACACGTTGAACACTCCACTTTAAATGGATGTTATCACGAGGTGTGTAGATGTTATAACTAGCCTGTTGCAAGTTACCTGAAACATATCGATCAATATCAGAATCATTACGATTGCACAGCAGTCGGTAGCACGATTATAAAGTACGTCAATTTACATTATGCTGACTTTTCAGAATCCTCTGTAATGTGAGAGTCATCTGTATCTTGCCCTATCCTCCAATATATGGTAGTTTTTTATAATAACATTAATTCAATCTCTCAAGTTTGTAGTCCTACAATGGATGTCATTCTGCAAGGAAATCCGACGCTTACATATGAATCGAACGCAGCATTGTTTAGTGTTATACGTAATTATATTAGAGACACAAAACGGGTTTAGTTCAGTTAGTTTGTGAAATGAAATATGTATACTATGGTTTGTAATACATTTTATTTCGAATGAGTAGATTTTCCTTTCCAACACTGACAATTTAGTGCAATTTCATGTCGAAATTCTCGCCCTGTCAATTCCAAGAATCATGGCGGAGTGTTGTTCATTTATTCTGTATATCTCTTTTCTCCTTCTCTATGTTCATTTACTTTTTGTTTCGCATCTTCTAATTGTTGTTTATCTTTCATTTAATTTTCAAAACCTTTCATGTTCTGTACTCTGTATTACATATTTACATAAATATTATGAATTAAGTTTAGTAATGTTATAAGTAAGTACATATATGTTCTCATTCTAAAACATTACATTTTCGCTAAAGAAAAATCATTGATTTATGAAATTGTAAATTATTATGCCATGAAATGTTTGTGTATATTATTTAGAAAGGAGAGGACAATCATAAGCTATACAGCTTTCTGTCCAATTCCTTATATCAGTTGTTGTAAATAATCATGTATTTTTTGTTTATACAAATTTATTTTAGCTCGATTGCGAAACAAGTTATTACAACTTATATTTATCACTCTCGAGACCTCATTCCTGATGGAAGCCATCGCCACGAGGGAGAGAGAAGAGGCAACGTGGAATTTAAATGCCTTGCCTAAGGGCAATTATTTATTGATAATAATAATTAATTATGTACTGATAAACCATGTTCATGAAAAGCGTATACAGATATTGTAATGTGAAATCATATTTAGGCAAGCCCGTTATACCACTTGCACGTTGTTGACACGTTTCATTACCAAATTAACACCCATTCCACCATGTGTCTCTTTTACAACATTGTAGAAACATCCACATTAAGACTACGTGGCGGATGGGACAAAATGTTAAGCTTTGATTTAACAGTAAGCATATAAATTATATAATAAATATAATATAAATATGTTGAAACTAATGTAATAACATGATTAAAATAACGTCTGAATGTGTCGCCCAGATTAACGAGTGGAAGTCGTGATAGCGCAGTGGATGAGTGTTCGCTTCAGATGCGAAAGGTCTGGAGTTCGAGCCCCGCTGGAGCCGTTACGATTGTACCCTTAGGCAAGGCATTTAATAAATTCCACGTTGTCTTATTAACCTGCGATTCATTACTTATATTTACATAAATTATTGTTTTTAATGACACAAAGAAAATATAGCACGCATTGCATTTAAAACGTGTTTAGTCCAGATCAGGGTTGGCAAGTTTTTTACACAGACGTTATTTACACCGTTAATTAACGTTAATTAACGTCATGTAAAAATCAGATTTTTTACAGTTTTTTACGGACGGTCTCGTAAAAAACTAAAGATTAGAAATAAATATGATATTACTTCAAAAATTACTCAAGATATCATCACATTATTTATATATTTGATATATTCAAACTTTCAGTCATTGTGTTAGGTGAAGCCACAAAGTAAAGTCTTATTAAGCTGATCCCCACCTATTTATGTAGCAATCATAACTAAATGTCAAGTGAAGTGAAATACACAATTACAACTACCAGCAGACAGCTCTATAACCATGATAACCAGTGGAGTCACAAGGGTGTGACAAGGCCCTGCTGCATTTGGGATGTAATCAAAATGTGACTTCATTTAGCATTAGCTGTAAAACTCTTGTCCTGCCCTGCATCATCGGCCTCAATTGAGAGGATATATTCCAATGTTGGACAATGCCAAGGCTTTCAAGCTGGTATTCTGCTACAGAATGCTGAGGGGTTGTATTGAATTGGATTATTGAAATAAATCCACTAATGAAATGATCATCCATTTTAATATTCTTTGTGACCAGTATGCAACATGTCTACACTCTTAATATGTCATCATATTATATTCATATTTATGTAAATAAACAAATAAACAATAATCAGTAGTTTTTCATTACACACAATGTGTGATGTACATGTATGTGTGATTGGCTGTATGATAGTGCATACTGTTTGAATGAGGGGAGTGCATGACAAGATTTTACACACAGACACTCCCAGTCTGATTCATATTACAGCTAGTTTTTTTACGTTTTTTACAGTTAATAACAGTTTTTTACAATGTTACGTAAAAAATAGGTTATTTACGATAAAAAACCCAACCCTGGTCCAGATTTGCAACATACCGTGTGCCGATATAGGTAAATAGACCATCCTTGGAACAGCGTAATCTCTAAGACACGCCTGTTCTCGCGATGAATGCGCATGTCAGCTGCATATCATTAGTTGGGAAGCCTCATACGAAAATGTATACAATCAGGGCACATACGTTCATCGAAGGAAATGTAATCTACAATGTTTCAATACAATGTATCTCTACCAGACAGTTCACAGTCGATGTATCCTATTTGGATGAACATGTGCACAGAGATGTGCAAGGCAGATTTGCCTTGCTGCATTTGCAAACTATACAGGCCCTTTTGCTGCCACATTTCACGAATTCCCTGCACGCTTTAGACGCCTCTGGAATGGTAGACCAGACAGGTTCCCATGAGTTCCCAACTGTCGCCCACGCATAGTCGGTTGGACATGGATTCGTTTGTTGAGATAACATGCATGTTGTCCAGATGCCAGCCTGGTATACTGCCCTCCTGGTGTGCTGGAGTAGTGCATTCTGAGTAGGTGGTATCTTGTCAACAGATTGGCTTTTCTGGCTGAACAGCACCATCCGGGCACTGTTAACATTCATGGCGTTACTTGTTTTGTCATAAACTATGACAACTAGTCTCTCAATTCTTTGAAATCATTCAGAATGTAAGTCAAGATGCTCAAACGGATGTGCGGCAAGATGAACAAAGGCATCAGTAACTTCCTCATAAGCATTCTTCCCTTTCCCTCTAAACGCTGATGTAGTATCACATCCTGACAAGGAGTGGAAAACGGGCAGGGAACGTGATTTACGTTCACCAAGATGGGCACAAATGGCGTTGATGCTGTAATGAGTGTAGTTCTTTCCAGTTCCAAATGCTACCCAGAGATCAAAAGAGGTCATGAAACACACCGATAAGAACAACGACGACGTCTGTGTCCACAGTTCGCACCTGTATGGATTTTGCTCCATTCTCCAAAGCATGCTTCACGTGAACCACAATCCTAGTGTCTGTTTCTTCCTGATTGCAGCTGGACATTTCGATCTGCATTCCAACACATGTAACATGCTCTCCAGCTGTGATATATACCGAACACTCAGGAGGGAAGATGCAATCCGCAACTTTTGACGACAGGGATTCCGAGTACCTTCATGTTGATTGGATCACGGAGGAAGTAATTCCAGTTGCCCGGCAGCTTGGTGTCACCTGATACTTTTCTACGCACACCTTTGCCTCGTTTCTCCTTGGTTCCCTCCTTCAGGCTATCTGGCCAGTATTCGTCCCACACAACATCCACTCGCTTTGTGTTCTGCAGCTGACGTTCCAGATGGGGTATAAACACGTTATCAGCATATTCCTGGAATGTTGAGACATTTGTTACAGGCAATGCATGTACTGTCACCGCACCATCCAGAACTTTGCAGTCATACAATACAGATGCCTCTGTCTGGTTTGGTGCCTCGATACATTGTAACAGATGAGATTTGGTACCAGAGAGATTAAGCTTTCCAAACTCGGACAGGGATGGAGGATACGACTGAACTTCGTGTGCAAAGAATTCACTGATGTCACCATCTCTACTTTGTAAGGAGATGTATAACTAACCGAAGAGTGCCACATTGTTCTCAAGCACCTTTACTTTCTTGCAATCATTCGATCTGACTTTGAGCTGTGTTAAGAACAGGGGTAGTGAATTCTTTGAGATCGTATCATGTATGTAGTGACTCCGATCCACGAGCACGGTCTTCACATACTCTCGATACTTCTTTGTGCCTGTGCCTGGGAAGTCATCCAGGAAGGAATTTCCCATCTTGCGTGTTGTGTTAGATAGGCTATCAACCTGTCGCTGTAAGGTTTTCTGTGCTGCAAGTCCCTGTTCATGGTGTTCGAAGTTAGCGGGGTTTTCCGGATCATCGTCATGAAGATATCCATCCTCATACTGTCTCAGAAGTCTGGCAAGCTCTGGTCCAGCGGTCATCCAGCGTCTGAAGGCAACTGGATTCTCAGTGAGTCCTACTGCACCACCGGATGCTTTCCCCACTTTATTCTCCTGCTCATGCGCTTAGTCTATTGGGATCGCAGAGTATCTGCGTGACGACTTTGCGATTGTCCAGTGATTCCGAGTTTCAAGCTCATCTTTGATCTCTTTTGGCAGCGCCTTCATGTCTCTAATGTGTACAGGCAGCCACCGAGAATAGTTCACGTGGTCTAACGCAAAGAACAATGGTACGAGTGCCTCTAGTACCGTAACATACAATGCGAAGTTTCTCTCCCGATGGGCTCTAACAAATATGAGAATCAGAATCTCATAGTGTGCGATCATGTGCCATAACTTGAACGTGGGTGATTTCGTACACATTTGTTCCAGCCAGTTGCTGAAAATCTCATCAACATTATATCTCTGATTGAATGCTTCATTCAGTAGCCTCTGAAGCATAAGAACAGTGACCTGGTGGGCATGCTGAGTCCTGGTAATGTGTGCTACTTTCAGGAATGAATCAGCTGTTCCATATGAAGCAACTTCAGATTCAGTGAGAGTTGTCGTCCAACCTGACCCATCTAATAAATCGCCAACAATGTCCATAGCGCCTTATCAATGTGCATTCCACCCATCATAACGACATATACTTTGCAGTATTGGTCATGGCCAGCATCTGTTTCAGTGACCCAGAAAACCCCAACATTGACACCTCATTTGTTCATTTCCGATTTTCACAGCCAGATATATGAAATTTCCTTTTTTCTAGTGGCCATTTTGAAATTTGGCCGCCATCTTGGAAATGGGTGACCTGAGCAAAATGTCATGACCAGCATCTGTTTCAGTGACCTAGAAAACCCCAACATTGACACCTCATTTGCTCTTTTCCGATTTTTGCAGCCAGCTATATGAAATTTCCTGTTTTTCCAGGCGGCCATCTTGGATTTTGGCCGCCATCTTGGAAAATCGGAACCGATCAAGTGGGTTCCACGAATAAAATCAATAGATAGGTCGAAAAGAAACTCCATGCCAAAGTTGGTACTTTTGTCCGGCCGGTAACGTTAACCCTGAAAATGTTTGCTAAGCCACCTGACTATTAGTACTGGTTAACCACTTAGGTCGGCTAAGCCTGCCCAGGAAAACATGTCTAGGTCCCCGCAAGGGGTTTGACATTAATGGAACATACATACATACAGACAAGATAAAAACAAAATTAATTCCGCAGATAGAAATAGTATGAAATGATGAAAATATATACAATATTAAACATTATTTGCATAATAAAAACTGACATCTGTAGAATAATAAACCAGGTTTTGTCACAATTACGAATCATCTGGGTTTGAAAACGGGAAACTATATTTACGAAATTGAATGTAAAATACATCATTTATGCACGGTAATATACTATCTCAACAAATGATGGAAGTCGTGATAGCACAGTGGATGCGCGTTCGCTTCAGGTGCGAAAGATCCAGAGTTCGAGCCCCATTGGAGCCGTTACGATTGTGCCCTTAGGAAAGGCATTTAAATTCCACATTGCCTCTTCTCTCTCCCTCGTGGCGATGGATTCCATCAGGAATGGGGTCTCGAGAGTGATTAATATAAGTTGAATAACTTGTTTCGCAATCGAGCTAAAAATAAATTTGTATAAACTAACACATGATGTCTAAATCGATACTGGACTGTGTATAGCGATAATTAACTGTCATGTAAAATACGTAGCACATGCCTTATTGTATTTGTATAAAATACCTTATACTGTGTAAGGAGGAATGGTGTTACATATGAGGTTGTGCTAGAATGCACCGTGTTCTTGCGTGGATGTTATTTTCCACGGTGGTTGTTGTTAGTCCGGTGTTCGGCGGCATACATTCTGTACGTATCCTTCATGACAATATATTCAGATTAATACTTAGTTTATATAAATTTATTTTAGCTCGATTGCGAAACAAGTTCTTACAACTTATAGTAATCACCCTCGAGACCTCATTCCTGATGAAATCCACCGCCACGAGGGAAAGAGAAATGGCAACTTGGAAATTAAATGCCTTGCCTAAGGGCACAATAGTAACAGCGGGGCTCGGAAGTCCGGACCTTTCGCACATGAAGCGAACGAGCATCCACTGCTCTATCACGACTTCCAGGTTAACACTAGACGTGCAGTATCTATCTTTAAAATATACATCGAAATGCGGTACGTATCTTTGAAAGCCATGATGTGTTTCAGCTTAACAAATGTAATGTGTTATTTTTTAATTATAAAATTACATTCTATTCAGGTTCACTCTAGAAATGCTGTACGAATGTTTAAAACCTACGGTTAACAATAGAAGTCATCAATACTCGCCATTAAAGCGACTTACGGTGACAAAAATATTTGCCACATAATCCGAGTATTTCAACTAATAAATGTATACGACGTCTGTTGATATAACAAAATAATGTAAACAGGGCCAATGTCCATGCGTAATACAACATATGCATGTAATACAATGCATGTATGTAACACCACGTATGTATGTAACACCACGTATGTATGTAATACCACGTATGTATGTAATACCACGCATGTATATAATACCACGTATGTATGTAATACCACGTATTTATGTAATACCACGTATGTATGTAATACCACGCATGTATGTAATACCACGCATGTATGTATGTAATACCACGTATGTATGTAATACCACGTATGTATGTAATACCACGCATGTATGTAATACCACGCATGTATGTAATACCACGTATGTATGTATGTATGTAATACCACGCATGTATGTAATACCACGCACGTATGTAATACCACGTATGTATGTAATACCACGTATGTATGTAATACCACGCATGTATGTAATACCACGTATGTATGTAATACCACGCATGTATGTAATACCACGTATGTATGTAATACCACGCATGTATGTAATACCACGCATGTATGTAATACCACGCATGTATGTAATACCACGCATGTATGTAATACCATACCACGCATGTATGTAATACCACGCATGTATGTAATACCACGTATGTATGTAATACCACGCATGTATGTAATACCACGCATGTATGTAATACCACGCATGTATGTAATACCAAGTATGTATGTAATACCACGCACGCATGTAATACCACGCATGTATGTAATACCATACCACGCATGTATGTAATACCACGCATGTATGTAATACCACGTATGTATGTAATACCACGCACGCATGTAATACCACGTATGTATGTAATACCATACCACGCATGTATGTAATACCACGCATGTATGTAATACCACGTATGTATGTAATACCACGTATGTATGTAATACAAGACATGTATGTAATACCACGCATGTAATACAACGCATGTATGTAATACCACGAATGTATGTAATACCACGTATGTATGTAATACCACGCATGTATGTAATACCACGTATGTATGTAATACCACGCATGTATGTAATACCACGTATGTATGTAATACCACATATATATGTAATACCACGCATGTATGTAATACCACGCATGTATGTAATACCACGTATGTATGTAATACCATGTATGTATGTAATACCACGCATGTATGTAATACCACGCATGTATGTAATACCACGTATGTATGTAATACCACTCATGTATGTACAACGCATGTATGTAATACCACGTATGTATGTAATACCACGTATGTATGTAATACCACGCATGTATGTAATACCACGTATGTAATACCACGCATGTATGTAATACCACGTATGTAATACCACGTATGTATGTAATACCACGCATGTATGTAATACCACGCATGTATGTAATACCACGTATGTAATACCACGCATGTATGTAATACCACGTATGTAATACCACGTATGTATGTAATACCACGCATGTATGTAATACCACGCATGTATGTAATACCACGTATGTAATACCACGCATGTATGTAATACCACGTATGTAATACCACGTATGTATGTAATACCACGCATGTATGTAATACCACGCATGTATGTAATACCACGTATGTAATACCACGCATGTATGTAATACCACGTATGTAATACCACGTATGTATGTAATACCACGCATGTATGTAATACCACGCATGTATGTAATACCACGTATGTAATACCACGCATGTATGTAATACCACGTATGTAATACCACGTATGTATGTAATACCACGCATGTATGTAATACCACGCATGTATGTAATACCACGTATGTATGTAATACCACGTATGTATGTAATACCACGTATGTATGTAATACCACGTATGTATGTAATACCACGTATGTATGTATGTAATACCACGTATGTATGTAATACCACGCATGTATGTAATACCATACCACGCATGTATGTAATACCACGTATGTATGTATGTAATAATACCACGCATGTATGTAATACCACGCATGTATGTAATACCACGTATGTATGTAATACCACGTATGTATGTAATACCACGCATGTATGTAATACCACGTATGTATGTAATACCACGCATGTATGTAATACCACGTATGTATGTAATACCACGTATGTATGTAATACCACGTATGTATGTAATACCACGCATGTATGTAATACCACGTATGTATGTAATACCACGCATGTATGTAATACCACGTATGTATGTAATACCACGTATGTATGTAATACCATCGCATGTATGTAATACCACGCATGTATGTAATACCACGCATGTATGTAATACCACGCATGTACACGCATGTATGTAATACCACGCATGTATGTAATACCACGCATGTATGTAATACCACGCATGTATGTAATACCACGTATGTATGTAATACCACGTATGTATGTAATACCACGCATGTATGTAATACCACGCATGTATGTATGTAATACCACGCATGTATGTATGTAATACCACGCATGTATGTATGTAATACCACGCATGTATGTAATACCACGTATGTATGTAATACCACGCATGTATGTAATACCACGTATGTATGTAATACCACGCATGTATGTAATACCACGTATGTATGTAATACCACGCATGTATGTAATACCACGTATGTATGTAATACCATACCACGCATGTATGTAATACCAAGCATGTATGTAATACCACGCATGTATGTAATACCACGCATGTACACGCATGTAAGTAATACCACGCATGTATGTAATACCACGCATGTATGTAATACCACGCATGTATGTAATACCACGCATGTATGTAATACCACGTATGTATGTAATACCACGCATGTATGTAATACCACCCATGTATGTATGTAATACCACGCATGTATGTATGTAATACCACGCATGTATGTATGTAATACCACGCATGTATGTAATACCACGTATGTATGTAATACCACGCATGTATGTAATACCACGTATGTATGTAATACCACGCACGCATGTAATACCACGTATGTATGTAATACCACGCATGTATGTAATACCACGCATGTATGTAATACCACGTATGTATGTAATACCACGTATGTATGTAATACCACGCATGTATGTAAAACCACGTATGTTTGTATGTATGTATGTATGTAATACCACGCATGTATGTAATACCACGTATGTATGTATGTATGTAATACCACGTATGTATGTAATACCAGGTATGTATGTAATACCACGTATGTATGTAATACCACGTATGTATGTATGTATGTAATACCACGTATGTATGTAATACCAGGTATGTATGTAATACCACGTATGTATGTAATACCACGTTTATATGTAATACCACGTATGTATGTAATACCACGCATGTATGTAATACCACGTATGTATGTAATACCACACATGTATGTAATACCACGCATGTATGTAATACCACGCATGTATGTAATACCACGCATGTATGTAATACCACGTATGTATGTAATACCACGCATGTATGTAATACCACGTATGTATGTAATACCACGTATGTATGTAATACCACGCATGTATGTAATACCACGTATGTATGTAATACCACGTATGTATGTAATACCACGTATGTATGTAATACCACGCATGTATGTATGTAATACCACGCATGTATGTAATACCACGTATGTATGTAATACCACGTATGTATGTAATACCACGCATGTATGTAATACCACGTATGTATGTAATACCACGCATGTATGTAATACCACGCATGTATGTAATACCACGTATGTATGTAATACCATACCACGCATGTATGTAATACCAAGCATGTATGTAATACCACGCATGTATGTAATACCACGCATGTACACGCATGTATGTAATACCACGCATGTATGTAATACCACGCATGTATGTAATACCACGCATGTATGTAATACCACGCATGTATGTAATACCACGTATGTATGTAATACCACGCATGTATGTAATACCACGTATGTATGTAATACCACGCATGTATGTATGTAATACCACGCATGTATGTATGTAATACCACGCATGTATGTATGTAATACCACGCATGTATGTAATACCACGTATGTATGTAATACCACGCATGTATGTAATACCACGCATGTATGTAATACCACGTATGTATGTAATACCACGCATGTATGTAATACCACGCATGTATGTAATACCACGTATGTATGTAATACCACGCATGTATGTAATACCACGCATGTATGTAATACCACGTATGTATGTAATACCACGCACGCATGTAATACCACGTATGTATGTAATACCAGGCATGTATGTAATACCACGCATGTATGTAATACCAGGTATGTATGTAATACCACGCATGTATGTAATACCACGTATGTATGTAATACCACGTATGTATGTAATACCACGCATGTATGTAATACCACGTATGTATGTAATACCACGTATGTATGTAATACCACGTATGTATGTAATACCACGCATGTATGTATGTAATACCACGCATGTATGTAATACCACGTATGTATGTAATACCACGCATGTATGTAATACCACGTATGTATGTAATACCACGCACGCATGTAATACCACGTATGTATGTAATACCACGCATGTATGTAATACCACGCATGTATGTAATACCACGTATTTATGTAATACCACGTATGTATGTAATACCACGTATGTATGTAATACCACGCATGTATGTAATACCACGTATGTATGTACTACGCATGTATGTAATTTAGAGAGTTACCGTTATTTCTCACATTTGCGCCAAAGCATTATTTATTTTTAGACCTATGCAATTTAAATTATCTCTAAACGACAGCATCACTCCAAAAATACAAGTCAATTCATGAGCGTGGTTGACTGTTCTACTTTCACTTTTGAGAGTTTGTAGACCGCAAACAAAACACTGTTTATTGATTGAAAGTTAGTGTTCGATTTTTTTAAGTTTGTAGTTACTGTAGCAATGTTATTTATGCGTAAGATACTATGTAAATATCTGTTAAAAGGACACGTATCTAGTTAATTTGCGGCCACGACGAGACCTACGAGTTTTCTATATTGGTTCCTGTCCCGAATTACCCAGGGGCGATAATTAAACCTGTGAATCCGAATATAAGAAAGTTCAATAAC
>CM026389.1:28236530-28424649 GCA_014843695.1 Archivesica marissinica
TCTGTGTGTCTGTGTGTCTGTATGTCTGTCTGTCTGTCTGTCTGTCTGTCTTCTGTCTGTCTGTCTGTCTGTCTGTCTGTCTGTCTGTCTGTCTGTCTGTCTGTCTGTCTGTCTGTCTGTCTGTCTGTCTGTCTGTCTGTCTGTCTGTCTGTCTGTCTGTCTGTCTGTCTGTCTTGTCTGTCTGTCTGTCCGTCCGTCTGTCTGTCTGTCGTTCTGTCTTCTGTCTTATGTCTGTATTAGTCTTTAGTCTGTATGTCTGTATGTCTGTATTAGTCCTCCCCCGTCTGTCTGTCCTCCCCGGTATGTCTGTTCATCCCCCGTATGTATGTCTGTCCTCCCACGCATGTATGCTAATACCACGCATGTAATGTAATACCACGCATGTATTAATACCACGCATGTATGTAATACCCCACGCATTTATGTAATACCACGCATATATGTATACCACGTATGTATGTAATACCACGCATGTATGTATGTAATACCACGCATGTATGTATGTAATACCACGCATGTATGTATGTATGTATGATAATAACACGTATGTATGTAATACCACGCATGTATGTAATGCATGTATGTAATACCACGTATGTATGTAATACCACGCATGTATGTAATACCACGCATGTATGTAATACCACGTATGTATGTATGTAATACCATGCATGTATGTAATACCACGCATGTATGTAATACCATACCACGCATGCATGTAATACCACGTATGTATGTATGTAATACCATACCACGCATGTATGTAATACCACGCATGTATGTAATACCACGCATGTATGTAATACCACGTATGTATGTAATACCACGCATGTATGTAATACCACGTATGTATGTAATACCACGCATGTATGTAATACCACGTATGTATGTAATACCACGCACGCATGTAATACCAGGTATGTATTTAATACCACGCATGTATGTAATACCACGCATGTATGTAATACCACGTATTTATGTAATACCACGTATGTATGTAATACCACGTATGTATGTAATACCACGCATGTATGTAATACCACGTATGTATGTACTACGCATGTATGTAATTTAGAGAGTTACCGTTATTTCTCACATTTGCGCCAAAGCATTATTTATTTTTAGACCTATGCAATTTAAATTATCTCTAAACGACAGCATCACTCCAAAAATACAAGTCAATTCATGAGCGTGGTTGACTGTTCTACTTTCACTTTTGAGAGTTTGTAGACCGCAAACAAAACACTGTTTATTGATTGAAAGTTAGTGTTCGATTTTTTTAAGTTTGTAGTTACTGTAGCAATGTTATTTATGCGTAAGATACTATGTAAATATCTGTTAAAAGGACACGTATCTAGTTAATTTGCGGCCACGACGAGACCTACGAGTTTTCTATATTGGTTCCTGTCCCGAATTACCCAGGGGCGATAATTAAACCTGTGAATCCGAATATAAGAAAGTTCAATAACGGGGCATTATGTGTGCGTCGTTTATGAACGTATTTATAAGACAAAAGTATTATGCTTTAAAAAATCCTCACAAATCTCACCTTGTACTCCGGTTTCCTCCCACACGAATGACCACATTTACACGTTCATCCGCGCCAACGAGAGTGATTACTGATTAGTATAAGTTGTTAGAACTTGCTTCGCAATCGTTGTAAAATCAATCAAGTTTTAAAAAATCTATCATCAAATCGGTATTCTGTGTAGAGGATTTTCAAGGGAGATAATTTAATAGGTTATATGAAACTGCACACAATTTCTTAACTGCACTGCAAATATCAAACCACCATGTATGAAATGTGTTTAACGTCTCTACAAGAGGATCTGTCCGTCCACATCCGTCCGTCTAGTCATCCATTTTAGCATAGTGGTCTTTCTCAAGACATCATAAAAATGAACTATGGTAAAATTACTGGTAAATCGTATATAAATGAACAGCTAAATGTAAAGAATTGAATTGATGATCAAACTATGGAGAAAGGCATTATCAGTGCATATAATATATCGATTTTAAATTTCAGCATGAAGTCATGTATCGACTAGTAAACAAGCTGTCGGACTGCGGAGTTGAAAATGACGAGGTTGTAGGAATGGGCGATGAACGGGCTGTCAAAATCTCTGGATGTATGTCCATTTGTCTATTTTATTATTGAGCACCTTTATACTGTCCCGACGTTGTTCGTAGTTTAGTATATGCACTTTTATACTGTTCCGACGTTGTTCGTAGTTTAGTCTATGCACTTTTATGCTGTCCCGACGTTGTTCGTAGTTTAGTATATGCACTTTTATACTGTCCCGACGTTGTTCGTAGTTTATTATATGCATATTTATACTGTCCCGACGTTGTTCGTAGTTTAGTCTATGCATATTTATACTGTCCCGACGTTGTTCGTAGTTTAGTATATGCATATTTATACTGTCCCGATGTTGTTCGTAGCTTAGCCTATGCACCTCTATACTGTCCCGACGTTGTTCGTAACTTAGCCTATGCATAGGAGAGAGAGAGAGAGAGAGAGAGAGGAGAGAGGAAGAGAGAGAGGGGGAGAGAGAGAGAGAGAGAGAGGGGAGAGAGAAAGAGAGAGAGGAGAGAGAAAGAGAGAGGACAGAGAAAGAGAGAGAGAGAAAGAGAGAGAGAGAGAGAGGGGAGAATGGTGAGAGAGAGAGGAAAGGTGAGGGAGGAGAGTGGGGAGAGTGGGAGAGAGAGGAGGGAGCGGAGAGGGAGGAGAGTGGGTGAGAGAGAGGAGAGTGAGGGAGGAGAGTGGGGAGAGTGGGAGAAGAGGGAGAGAGAGGAGGGGAGCGGAGAGGGAGGAGAGTGGGTGAGAGAGAGAGAGGAGAGGTGAGGGAGGAGAGTGGGGGGGTGGAGAGAGAGAGGGAGAGAGAGAGGAGAGAGAAGAGAGAGGAGGGAGAGGAGAAGGAGGAGAGTGGGGGAGAGAGTGAGAGAGAGAGGAGCGAGAGAAGAGAGAGGAGGGGAGAGGAGAGTGGGTGAGAGAGTGAGGTGAGGTGAGGGAGTAGAGTGGGGGAGAGTGGAAGATGAGAGAGGGAGGAGAGGAAGAGAGAAGAGAGAGGAGGGGAGAGGAGCAGGGAGGAGAGTGGGGGAGAGAGGGAGAGAGAGAAGAGAGGAGGGGAGAGGAGAGGGAGGAGAGTGGGTGGGTGGGAGAGAGAGAGGGGGAGAGAGAGAAGAGAGAGGAGGTGAGAGGAGATGAGAGGGGGGAGAGAGGGAGAGAGAGGAGATAGATAGGCAAGAGAGTCTGGCGGGGTTCGAACTCACAACCTCTCTGTTACGAGACGGACTACGTCTCATTTCACAACAAGGGAGTCTGAATTTGCAGCTGTCATCATAGTCAACACTGACATTGAGTGGGAACACAGAAGCAATTTGAAATGTTTGAAAGCAAGGATATAATCGTTCAAATAACGAAAAATAAATAATCGAATGTTCAGGTCAGGAAATACATTTAGTTTTAATATTTCAGCTCAATAAATTGATGTGTTTCGTTTTATATTTCAGGTCAAGAAATTGACCAGCTATGTGACGAGATTATCTCGGCAGTTGTAGATGAGTTAGAGCGTAATCTCCTGGGCGTGAAAGGTTAGTTTGACTATTCACTAACACGTCCACACGTGTATTCTTCAAATCACCGCTCGCATTGAATGAGCTGATCTCGGAATGCAAAATATATAAAAGTTTATAGATTATTCTAAACTAATTTAGTTTTGAATCGGTAGCTAGGGGGGCATATGCATGTAATACAGCGTTAGTAACTATGTATGCTACTAAGATGCTGACCGATTAGCGCAGTGGTCATCGTGCTCGCTTCTCACCAATGCAACCCGGGTTCGATCCTCTGACCGGGAAGTATGTGAGATCGTACGGTGGTCGCCAGATCGGACAGGTGTGTATTCTCCGGGTACTCCTGTTTCCTCCTACACGAATGACCACATTTACGCTTTCATCTGCGCCAACGAGAGTGATTAATATAAGTTGTTAAAACTTGCTTCGCAATCGTTGTAAAATAAATAAAGTGTAACCTATATTTATTTTACAACGATTGCGAATCAAGCTTTAACAATGTATACTAATAATCAATCGCATGTGCGTGGATAAGAGCGTATATGTGTCATTTCTGTTGGAGGAACCCGGAGAACCAGTAGAAGAACCATCGGTCCGATATGTCAACCACCATAACCTCTCACATACTTCCCTGTCCGAGGATAGGAGACAGGATGGGTGACATGATGGGAGACAGGATAGGAGACAGACAGGATAGGGGACAGGATAGGAGACAGGATAGGAGACAGGATGGGTGACAGGATAGGAGACAGGATAGGAGACAGGATAGGAGACAGGATAGGAGACAGGATAGGTGACAGGATAGGAGACAGGATGGGAGACAGGATATGAGACAGGATGGGAGACAGGATAGGAGACAGGATAGGAGACAGGATGGGAGACAGGATAGGAGACAGGATGGGAGACAGGATAGGAGACAGGATAGGATACAGGATAGGAGACAGGATGGGGACAGGATAGGAGACAGGATGGGATACAGGATAGGAGACAGGATGGGTGACAGGATGGGAGACAGGATAGGAGACAGGATGGGTGACAGGATGGGAGACAGGATAGGAGACAGGGAGACAGGATATGGACAGGATAGGAGACAGGATGGGAGACAGGATAGGAGACAGGATGGGAGACAGGATAGGAGACAGGATAGGATACAGGATAGGAGACAGGATATGAGACAGGATAGGAGACAGGATAGGAGACAGGATAGGAGACAGGATGGGAGACAGGATGGGAGACAGGATAGGAGACAGGATGGGAGACAGGATAGGAGACAGGATGGGAGACAGGATAGGAGACAGGATGGGATACAGGATAGAGACAGGATAGGATACAGGATGGGAGACGGATAGGAGACAGGATGGGAGACAGGATAGGAGACAGGATGGGAGACAGGATAGAGACAGGATGGGAGACAGGATAGGAGACAGGATGGGAGACAGGATAGGAGACAGGATAGGAGACAGGATAGGAGACAGGATGGGAGACAGGATAGGAGACAGTATAGGAGACAGGATGGGAGACAGGATAGGAGACAGGATGGGAGACAGGATAGGAGACAGGATAGGAGACATGATAGATACAGGATAGAGACAGGATAGGAGACAGGATAGGTGACAGGATGGGAGACAGGATGGGAGACAGGATAGGAGACAGGATAGGTGACAGGATGTGAGACAGGATAGGAGACAGGATAGGTGACAGGATAGGAGACAGGATAGGTGACAGGATGTGAGACAGGATAGGAGACAGGATAGGTGACAGGATAGGAGACAGGATAGGAGACAGGATAGGAGACATGATAGGTGACAGGATGGGTGACAGGATGACAGGATAGGAGACAGGATAGGTGACAGGATAGGAGACAGGATAGGGAGACAGGATGGGAGACATTATAGGAGACAGGATGGGTGACAGGATGGGAGACAGGATGGGTGACAGGATGGGAGACAGGATAGGAGACAGGATAGGAGACAGGATAGGAGACAGGATGGGAGACAGGATATGAGACAGGATAGGAGACAGGATATGAGACAGGATATGAGACAGGATAGGAGACAAGATATGAGACAGGATAGGAGACAGGATATGATGCAGGGTAGGCGACAGGATATGAGGCAGGATATGAGACATGATATGAGACAGGATATGATGCAGGGTAGGCGACAGGATATGAGGCAGGATATGAGACAGGATATGAGACAGGATGTACGTGTGTAAGCACTAGTATAGGAGATGCGTTGTGTATATTTCCTATAATTGATAAATGATGTTCAAATCATTCCAGTCTGTTGTCACTTAATATACACAGCTGCAAGGAGTGTGGTAGCAATTTACAACCATATTTGAGTGTAACAGCATGAATCGGAATACACTTGCGGATCCAGGTGGGTGGGCGCACCTGGTTCGCCCCCTGATATTTGCCAGGCTTAAGTTCAATGCGGACACAATTTTATCGCTCGCTCACTAATTACACTACAAACGCCACCGCTTTCTTCAGTACAGTATACTGGTATTATTAGAATCATTTCTAGAATTATTTCGACCCTAATATTAAATATATTTCACTGTTATTTGGGCACAAACAAACCATTCTGAACAATGCACCAGAATGCACAAACGCAAAACCCCGCCTCCATTTGTATGGATTGATGCCCCATGTCCCTTAGCAAACTCACGCCCCTATCGCCAATGACACTGCCCCGTCCCTGGAATGAGACAATGACAGCTTACATCTCATATGACGTTTCTTCAGCACCTTGGAAACTGGGACATATACATCAACGGGAAGGATCGGTGTTATACATGTATGTCGATATACATATATTCACTACCACGTGTATATGTAGACACCAATCCCACAACAACCGAATTATTAAAAATGTTTTTTGTAAAGACTAGATATTTAAAGAATATAATTGCCACTGACTCTATATTTAAAAATAAAATCAAAAAATATTGCACCGTCAAAAGGATAATTAGCATGCGTGACGCAATGTACGCAGAATGTGGCGAACCGATATGTGGCGATGCGTGACGCAATGTACGCAGAATGTGGCCAACCGATATGTCGCGATGCGTTCCAACCGATAGACGGCGATGCGTTCCGAATGTACGCAGACTGTGGCCAACCGATAGACGGCGATGCATTCCGAATTCATTCGTGTGGGATGAAACCGGAGTATCAGGAGAAAACCCACCTGTTCAATCTGGCGACCGCCGTACCATCTCACATACGTCCCGGTCGGATGATCGAACACGGGTTGCATTGGTGAGAAGCGAGCACGCAAACCACTGCGCTAATCGGACAACCAAGTAAGCCAATGACCGATGATTTAAGATGTCATCGCTACATTAGCAGCTTTGTTAGCCATTCTCCAGTTAGTTTGGACTATCAGTTGGAAGTCATGATAGCGCAGTTGTAGCACGTTCGCTTCAGGTGTGAGTGACCCGGAGTTACGATTGTACCCTTAGAATAAATACTTGATTTCCACATTACCTCTTCTCTCTCCATCGTGACGATGGATTCTATCAGGAACGAGGCCTCGATTAATATAATGTTGCAAACATTTGTTTCGCAATCGAGCTAAAATAAATTTGAATAAACTAAAGACTCTCAGAGGTCAGTTATGTACCAGTATTTAGATCCTTTAATTATAGTGTACATATATAACTCGGTGGCCTCTTAAAAACCGTGTGACCGCCTCATGTGATGTAATGCGTTGAATATCAGTTTGCTCAACATGATTTGGGAGATATTATAGTGACGTCGCCAAAACATATCTGGTTCAAACCCAGGATTATTCCTATTTATTAAAGTGCAAAATGTGTTACATCACCATTAACACAGACGGATCTGTAGTGGAACTTGTAATCCAGGGATCGCAGGTTTGATCCCCCGTCTGACCCTAATAAAATTAACAATCTTTCAGATGGGACGTTAAACCGAGGTCTCGTGTCAGTGCTGTACACCGTGCACGTACAAGAACCAGAGGAGACTCTGGAATGGATCTCTCTCTCTCTCTCTCTGTATCATGCACTATCCTCCAAAATCTAAAATGACTAATCTCTTCAGGAGGCGTCGCTCATATGGGTAACCAGTAGCGACGATAAATAAACATAAAAACACACACACACACACATCACCATTAGCCACTGTTCTGTGAAATGTTTCTGATTGTCACATTGGCGTTTTTTGCGGTTTGAAGTCGCACCGACAATTTAAGTCATTTTTGGCGACTCTCTAGTTGTTATTTGTCTAGGAACACTTCATGTGCTTGTCGGTATAGTATGTCAGGGTATCGGGTTGAATCACTGCCTTTCCGTATGCCATCTGAGTATCTTCTTCACTTGAAATAGGTTTACACTCTCTGTGGGATTTGAACATACAGCGATCACAGGTGATGTGCAGGCCACTACCTTAGAGCGACATTACATCGCAAAAAGCCAAAAACAATTTCACGTATAAATGCATTGCTACTGCAAATTCTTACGAATACATTCAAACACCAACATTGAATCAATAAACAGTGTGTTTGTGGTCTACAAACTTTCAAAAGTGAAAGTAAGATTTCATATACCGGTCATCCACGCTCCTGAGTTGATTTCCTTGTCATTGTAGTCAATACTAAACGCGTGATGCTATCACTTAGAGATAATACATTTAACTAAGATTAGTCTACAAATAAATATGCATAGGTACACATGTAAGATATAACGGTAAATATGTACCATAAATCTGGTTATTCGGGATACACAGGTTGTATTACGCATGTATGTCGACCCTGTTTACATTATTTTGTTATGTCGACAAACCACGTATACGACGCTTTTTTATTAGTTGAAATACTCAGTTGTTTTAGGCAAATATGGGGGGGGGGGAATTATACTATATAGTAGGAAATTACATTCTGTATAAATGTGCGTTTTCACTGATGTAGTGTCGCTTTAACCACTCGGTCAAGGAGGCCCTCCGTCACATTGATAAGTAATGAGAATAATTAGATGCATACATAATGAAATATGTCACATTGTATATCGTACTGTATCCTGGCTTATAGATAAATAGATAGTTTTATTCTGGTAAAAATAGATAAAACAAATACAATGTCAACATCGTACATGTGAGCATTAACGTGCAGAGTAGATGACATATAATCAATACCAAGGATAACACAAAAAGAGAGCAACAAAGCTCTCTTATTTCCATTGTGGTCCTTAGAATTAATCATATGACATCGGAAAGGCAAATTAGTCGATCAAATTATTACACATAGTGAATTATATCGTTTTAGAAATGTCTTTCGTTGCTGTTATTGGCAAACTGATACAACGGTACTGTAGAAGTCAAGCGGAACTAGTGACAGGTCTGTTAGAAAGAGTTGACAAGGCTAAGCGTGATATTGAACATGATCAGGAACGGTCTACAGAAAGTATTTTTCTCGAGTTTTCATCGGGAAGTGGCGAAGGTAGTGGGGAAGATGAATATTCCCTCGAAGGTCACCCGGTATCCGTGCAGGGAAGCGACCTAGCAGTGATGGAGCTTCAGAATCTGTTGCTAAGGCCTCTATCTGGGGTAACTATATTGATATAGTGGCTTAAATCCGCGGTAAATACCCTTCGCAGAGCTTTGAAATTGAACATGTTCGATGGTTTTGGGGGGTGAGGGCGTGAAATTCGCACCGACAGCTTAGGTCATATGGTGACTCTCCAGCTGTTATTAGTGGAGGAAGGGTTTAAATTCGCACCGACAGCTTAGGTCATATGGCAGCGCTCCAACTGTTATTGGTGGGGGAAGACGCCATATGCTTTCAATGTAATAGTATTTTAGCCACGGATCGTCCGCAAGCCAGCTGGCATCATAAATTCGCGGAAACAGGACTATTGAATATATAACATTACTGAATATACCACTAGTAATCATTTCGAATATCCAATTCATGAAGTATATATTCGCAGTTTTCAAATTGTTTAAAAATATTTTTAACAACGTGAATACATGGAAATTAAAACAATCATAAATAATTACTTCTATACAGTAGCTTGGACTCTATTCCATTTCAATGACATCATAGTGGTTATGTGAAAACAGGCATTCGCCGTAATATGAACTCGTATCCAAGGACAATTAAATATATGGCTGTGCTGTAGCCTGTAGATGAAGAAACTATGTCCATGGATAGAGAATATATGTATTACGCACGTTGGAGAACATATACAAGATGAGGCTCTGTCGAACCATGTAATTTCTTCGGTGTGTTTACGTTTATTTATCGTCGCTACCGGTTGCCCATATGAGCGACGCCTCCTGAAGAGATTAGTCATTTTAGATGTTTGGAGGATAGTGCAATGATACAGACGGAGACCCATTCCAGAGTCTCCTCTGGTTCTTTTACGTTCACTGTGTAAAAGCACCGACACGAGACCTCGGTTTAACGTCTCATCTGAAAGACTTAATTTTATTAGCGTCAGACGGTGGATCGAACATGCGATCCCTGGATTACCAGTCCAGCGTGTTACCAAAGGAATACAGATACGTGTTCTTCGGAGACAAGCCTACCAATTTATATTTCTCAGGCAGTAACCTAATATTCTATTTATCCTATCTATTGATAAAGCAAGAAATTTTAGCGAGGAAACAATACGGAATATGCATGACCGGAAGTTCTATCATAGCAACATTGAAGGCATTAAGTTGTTGCGGTATGGCCAGAAAAGTTTATTATGCACTGACTATTAAAGCAACGTTTTGACCATTAATATGCATTAAGTTAGGATAAAGTTTATTATGAAGGCCGATTAGGAAGGCCGTGTTTAACAATTATTACGCATTAAGTTAGGATAAAGTTTATTATGAAGGCCGATTAGGAAGGCCGTTTTTAACAATTATTACGCATTAAGTTAGGATAAAGTTTATTATGAAGGCGGATTTTAACAATTATTACGCATTAAGTTAGGATAAAGTTTATTATGAAGGCCGTTTTTAACAATTATTACACATTAAGTTAGGATAAAGTTTATTATGAAGGCCGATTAGGAAGGCGGATTTTAACAATTATTACGCATTAAGTTAGGATAAAGTTTATCAGGAAGGCGGATTTTAACATTTATTACGCATTAAGTTAGGATAAAGTTTATTATGAAGGCGGATTTTAACAATTATTACGCATTAAGTTAGGATAAAGTTTATTATGAAGGCGGATTTTAACAATTATTACGCATTAAGTTAGGATAAAGTTTATTATGAAGGTGGATTTTAACAATTATTACGCATTAAGTTAGGATAAAGTTTATTATGAAGGCGGATTTTAACAATTATTACGCATTAAGTTAGGATAAAGTTTATTATGAAGGCCGATTTTAACAATTATTACGCATTAAGTTAGGATAAAGTTTATCAGGAAGGCGGATTTTAACATTTATTACGCATTAAGTTAGGATAAAGTTTATTATGAAGGCGGATTTTAACAATTATTACGCATTAAGTTAGGATAAAGTTTATTATGAAGGCCGATTTTAACAATTATTACGCATTAAGTTAGGATAAAGTTTATTATAAAGGCGGATTTAACAATTATTATAACAACTTTTATGACAGTTCGACAATCCTGTCAGTTCGACAGACCTGGCAGCTTGAACAGGAATATAACCTTAGCAGTGGATGGGTTTGTAATTAACTTAACAAATGAATAATTGTCGTTTTCTGACAAGAACGAAATCCTTGACGGTCACAATAGTTACATGTATAGTCAGGTATGCCTTCTTGAGTCGCACGAGCAGTTTATGTCATATGGCGGCTATCCAGCTACTAACCCAACATGCCCATCCGAGTGGTATTTCAGGCATGTATTGACACCCAGATATAACCACCGACCTTCCATCGGCCAGTTTGCCAGCTACCTCACTTGAAACAATTAAACAGCCTAGTGGAATTCGAACCTACAGCGATGATGGAAATTCAATTTGAAGTCAACGAGCGTAACCACTCGGTCACGGAGGAACCACTCGGTCACGGAGGCACCACTCGGTCACGGAGGAACTACTCGGTCACGGAGGCACCACACGGTCACGGAGGAACCACTCGGTCACGGAGGCACCACTCGGTCACGGAGGAACCACTCGGTCACGGAAGCCCATTGCTCAGTATAGAATATTAGTCAATGTTACTTACTTACATGTATGCCTTGTTTGTTTCAGAGTAGTAACTAGGGTACGGCCATACCATACATACTACCGTGGCAATGACACCATCACACAACAGATCTAGATGTCCAGATATATGTTTCGGATAATTAGATAATAAAATAAAGCAAAACACATCACTCACATAATTCTAACTGACAGATTGACATTATGCATTGTCATATTATTAAACAGATATTTCACATTAACCGACATTGTATGTGTTCCTGGTTCTTCCTGTCTGTTTCCTGTGTGATTGGCCACTCATAGGTGATCTATATATATAAGCATGTGATATAATGCTTCAACAGACGGATCTGTAGTCAAGTGGTAACACGCTGGACTCGTAATCCAGGGATCGCAGGTTCGATCCCCCGTCTGACCCTAATAAAATTAACAGTCTTTCAGATGGGACGTTAAACCGAGGTCTCGTGTCGGTGCTTTACACCGTGCACGTAAAAGAACCAGATGAGACTCTGGAATGGGTCTCTGTCTGTATCATTGCACTATCCTCCACAATCTAAAATTACTAATCTCTTCAGGAGGCGTCGCTCACATGGGCAACCGCAAGCGACGATAAATAAACGTAAATCACAGGAATTTCATTGGTCAACACCTTTTGCTCTGATAAACAGCGAAGCTGTGTAGCATCGCCATGTTCATTACTTCGTAATACGGGTGGTCACACAGTCGAGATTTTACTCCACGATCACCTGACGCTAACAGTGGACACTCACGAGTACTTCGCGATAGGTTTTGGAGAATTTGACAGGCTTTGCTATTGGACTTAAGTGACCTTCAACGTGTCTTCAGTGAAGGACGTGGGAAGTGGGCAAATTCTCAAGAACATTTTGACAATGCGTAAAAACAATCCTGATAGTCAAGGGACCTACCTAGATCGTGTAGCGCGAACCCGATCCGTCGTCAACTGCTCTTAAATGGCGGTCGGGAGTCGCTCGTTGCATCATCTTAAAAGCGAACCCGATCCGTCGTCAACTGCTCTTAAATGGTATTGGCGGTCGGGAGTAGCTCGTTACATCATCTTGAAATGGACTTAACGGTCGGGCGTGATCGTGAGCGATAGGAGTGTGGCGTTCCACTCACGCTCTTTCATGGCGATTTTGTGTTGTGCACGAGCAGTTGCTCGCTCGTCCATCTCACTTATAGGTCGCATTACAGATCACAAGTAGGACGGGAATGAAAATGATTGGGCTGAGGATCGATCGTCACTTGACCGTGTATAGCTCTTTTGTAGCTCGTGTATAGCTCTTTTGTAGCTCGTGTATAACTCTTGTAGCTCGTGCATAGCTCTTTTGTAGCTCGTGTATAGCTCTTGACAATCGTGAGGTGGTCTTCAATTCTTGACATTTTTTATTTTGGCGCTATATTTCCTACGTTCTCCTCGCAATTTTTAAAAAAGTTTAGATCGTGAAGGTCGTGACTTGATCGTGAGCTTAGGTCTCGAATGTGTGACACCGCCTAAATGCAAGGTAGCAAAGTAAACAATAAAAACAATCTGCACAATCTTGCTGATCTGGCATTTTACTCTTTATTTGTAGAAAACTGTTTTTATTCACTGTGGAAAATATTACGTCTGCTGCATCAGTATTTGTGAAGGGTGTTATCGACATTCTGACTTATTATATTGCATTCAATATTTGTGAACGGCCGTAGTTACATGTATATGCCGTATTTGATCACATGACTCTGCTTGTATCCAGTGTAATACAGTTATTAAACTTTAACGAGCAATTTAAGCCGTGAACAGACAAAGAACAACAGCTTACATTACTTATACCGGACTACACCAACTTGTTAAATGCTCCATCTAGGAGAGGAATTTATATAAGATTGTATTTATCTTGTTTTCCAATCCTTTGTTATCTTCCTGCAACCTGTGTGTTTATATAATTTCGATGCATATATGCCCTTTGTACACAAGAAGAACAATAAATAAAGTTTAAAACTAATACAGTCATATCATAATTCCTTATATGTGCATACGTGTAATAGCACCAGGAAGGATTCTGATTGGTTGAGAGAATAATCCTTAAAATAATTTGTAAATTTGCATATTTCTATGTGAATTGATACATAACGTTAATGGTAAGGCAATCTACGATTCAAAATAACGTGTTGACGCAATTATAACGCTGTTTTAAACATAAATATAACGTTGCTTTGCATAGTGACGTCATGACAAATTAGTGACATCAAGACAATTTGCGTTGATATGTGGCGCCAAAATGAAAATAGCAGCGTTATTTTGTGAACAAATATGGTAATGTGATAAAGAGGAACTTGTGGTGATTTCATACCATATTTTATGAACCTCGTTTGAGACAATTTTCGTTGACATGTGGCGCCAAAATGAAAATAGCAGCGTTATTTTGTGAACAAATATGGTAATGTGATAAAGAGGAACTTGTGGTGATTTCATACCATATTTTATGAACCTCGTTTGAGACAATTTACGTTGACATTTGGCGCCAAAATGAAAGTAGCAGCTTTTTGGAATTGTGTTATGTTATAAAATCACGACTTATATGTAAGATCATATAATTACATATCAACACATGTGTAATATCATCGGGAAACACTCTGGTCGGTAGCGGTGTGACAGCTTGCATGCATTGCCTACATGTAGTTTGTGTTCATACTTTATTTGTTTGAAAATAAACTGCTTTGATCAATAAAGTGCTGAATATGCATATTTCTATGTGAATTGATATATAACGTTAATGGTAAGGCAATCTACGATTCAAAATAACGTGTTGACGCAATTATAACGCTGTTTTAAACATAAATATAACGTTGCTTTGCATAGTGACGTCATGACAAATTAGTGACATCAAGACAATGTGCGTTGACATTTGGCGCCAAAATGAAAGTAGCAGCTTTTTGGAATTGTGTTTGATTTGGCGAGCTTAATATCAAAATTCCAAAACGAGTTTCATAAAATATGGTATGAAATGGCTCGCTTAATAATAACATTCCAAAACGAGTTTCATAAAATATGTTATAAAATCACGACTAATGTAAGAGCATATAACTATATATATCAACACACGTGTAATAGCACCGGAATGAGTCTGATCGGTAGCGTTATGACAGCTTGCATGTATAGCCTACATGTAGTTTGTGTTCTAATTTAAATGTTTGATCAATAAAGTGCTAAATATGCACTGTCGCCATATTGTGATTAAAAAATGTCGATTATTTTGTGTTTGATTGTTGGGGACTATTTACCGACTACGGCGTACGATGTGCCTTACTGTAATAGGGCTAAACATATACTGGCAAACATATAGTTGTTGTTACTATGGTAATGTGATAAAAATGATCTTACACTCGTGGTGATTTTATACCATATTTTATGAAACTCGTTTTGGAATGTTGTTATTAGGCTCGCCAAAAAAGCTCGCTCCATAGCAAAATTTCAAATCTCGCTGTATAGCATTATAACATATGTCATACTAAGCAATGCGTGTAACGTAAACTGTCATAACAGAATATATGTGTATGTAATTGTATTTAAGGAAAGGGATTCGAATAAGTTACTATGTAACTTGTTTCCCAATCCTAACTGTACTGTTGCAACTATTCCTGTGTTATGTACCATTCTTGAATAAAATATTGTTTAAACTAAAACTCGGTTTATAAAATATGGTATGAAATCACCACGAGTATAAGATCCTCTATTTAGTACACGTGTGAACGACTGTATAGATGTATGTATGTCTACTTGTATTGCAAAGGTTGGATCGACATACATATATAGTTGGTACACATTCAACTGTCTCAGTTAACTATTGTATAGTTGGTACACATTCAACTGTCTCAGTTAACTATTGTATACAGTAGCGTATTTAGGGGGGCATTGGGCCATGCCCCCCCCCCTCAGGGCCATGCAAGACCAATACTACATAATACAACTACTTCTTACGGCGTCTAAAATAGCCGCAGATTGCATCTCGGGCAATTGAAACTTTCACAAATTTCCCAAATTTGCTGACCCCTCCCCCCGGCCAAATATGTGAGCGGTTTCTCTGCTTTGCGGAGGCCCCTGATTTGACTGGTGCCGGGTTGGCCAAACAACTCTTACAGATTTTAGAAGAATGTGGAATTGACATTTGCAATATGGTTGGACAGGGATATGATGGAGCCGCAGCAATGTCGGGACATACAAATGGTGTTTAGAAGCACGTGCGGGGGCAATGCCCGTCTGCTAGTTACACACATTGCGTATCGCATTTGCTAAATCTATGTCTAATGAAGGCAGGGGAGGTACCAGAAATTCGTAAGGCAGTGACGCTTATGCATGAAATTGCTGTGTTTTTCTGTGACTAATAAGAGATTATTGAATCTTGAAGCAGCTATCCAGGAGGAGTGTAGTGAGACCGCCAATTCACGTCTGAAGCTCCACTGTACCACAAGATGGGTGGAGCGCCAGGAAGCCGTGCGGATCTTCAAAGAGATGTTACCGGCTATCAAAGTGTCCCTACAGAACATAAGCCTATGGCTCCGTGCTGATTGCGTCGGTAAGGCGCTAATATTCTCTTCAGCAATAGACAATGGCACCTTCTTGGTTGCCCTAGAGGTACTCTTCTCGGTGCTGGATATTACGAAGCCACTATCGGTAAAGCTTCAGGCCGAGGCTCAAGACATTCACCATGCAGTGGACAGTGTCCAGGACTGTGCCAAAGTCCTGCAACAGATGAGATCGGACGACCAAGTCTTCGGACGTGCACAAGGATTGTTTGGTGAAGAGATAACCGTGCTCAGAATGACCGGCAGGCAGACGCAGAGGTCCAATCATCCGGCCGACAAGCCAGAAGTTTATTACAAACGTTCGATTTTCATCCCGTATCTCGACGTCTGCATAAGCCAGCTCGATGAGCGATTCGGATTGCACGGTGCCAAAGCCTATGTGCTCAGTTTGCTACTTCCAGCATACTGCAATGATTACGCCGCAGGCGACCTCCTCGAAGCCGCCCAGTTATACCACCCATTCCTTCCAGGAGCAATAGAGTGTCTGAACGCGGAAGTAATGCGTTGGAAGGCGTACTGTGCCCGACAGGTGACCACCCGTGATTCCATCGAGATTCCGAAGAGTCGTGGATGCCGTGGCGGTTGCGGCGACTCTCGGGACTTATCCCATCATCGAGACTCTGCTGCGAATTTTCGCAACTCTACCGGTGACCACCGCAACAGGTGAACGCTCATTCAGTGCTCTGAAATTGATAAAATCATATCTGCGGTCCACCATGCACGAAGAGAGACTGAATGGCCTAGCCCATCTTTATATCAACAAGGACATTTCACTAATTCATAGTGACGTACGTTATTGATGAATTCGGCCGAACCAACCGTCGATTAGTTTTCAAGTGATTTTTAACGCGGTTAAAACATTGTGTTCTTTCTCAGGTGAATCACTCTGTGAATTGTGAAATTAACCACGCATACTCATGATACTCTCAATTCAGGTACTATGCATTTGGATTGTAGTCATAGTAAAATAATTATGGGTGTGGGTGGTGGGTTGTTGGTGGGGTGGGTTGGTGGGGTTGTTGTGTTGGGGTTTTTGTTGTTTTTTTGTGGGTGTTTTGGTGGGTTGGGTGTTTTTGTTGTTTGTTTGTGGTTTTTGTTTAAAATAATTATGCGTTTTTTCACGAAAATTTAAAGTTGATCAGGAATATAAAGAGCGACTTAGTATAAGTATATATATAGGACTTGTTCTCAATTGCTCATGAACTTTCAAGGATAAGGGGATATTGCTATTTGTGAGCTTGTATTGTGTCCTGATTATTTGATTTTCCATTTTTGTTGTGAAATGTCATGACATTTTTCGAGTATGATTCTGATTCGGAAACACCTCCAGATCGCTTATCCGGTAATCTAGTTTCCAAAATGTTCAGGGGGAGAACCCCCTAACCCCCCTCTATACCTCGCGCGGCTACGCCGCACTCGGTCGTCCGGCTACGACGGACATTCGGTCAGTATGGCCCCCCCCAAATAAAATCCTGGCTACGCCACTGATTGTGCACAATGAATGAATGAATGGTGTTTTACGGCGCATCGACATCTAAGGTCATGTAGCGCGCATTAAAGTTATGTTTATTGTCGAGTGTATGAAATAAAATTCTATATAAGTATATGCATTACGTAATAATTAATACTAAGAAGTTATAAAGACGTAAGATTAATTACAGGTAATATATGAATGAATGATTACTACAAAGGCATGATTAACAATTGATATCACAGCTTATTATAAATTCCTATTGCCTTGATAAATGATATGATGGACTCTACTCTGATAGAGTCGAAGAGTTTTTTAATGTTGTCCACATTGTAGTACTGCAACCGGATTGGTTGAAGGTCAACACAGTGTATTAAGATATGCTCCACCGTGTATAGAGTATTGCATGGGATACATTCTGGTGCATCATCTCGTGACAACAGCCATGAATGTGATATTCGAGAATGACCAATCCTGAGACGGGCAAGAATGACTTCTTCTCGACGAATAGGCCTGTAAATTGGGCACCATTCGCCAAGTGTTGGTTTGACCGAATGAAGTTTGTTAAAAATTTCACCATCCCATTGGGCCTGCCAAGAGGATTGAATTAAGGTAAGAATTGTAGATTTAAAATCGGTATAACACACTTTAATCCTAGAAATTGATAATGACAAAGCCAGCTTTGCATTCTGGTCAGCCATTTCATTACCTTTTATTCCCATATGACTCGGAAGCCAGCAGAACACAAATGTATTTGTTTCTGAAAGGGAAGAAATCCTTTCAAGCAAAGTACAAACAATAGGATTTTCAAACTTTTCATAATACAAAGCCTGTAAAACAGACAAGGAATCAGAGAAAATGATATATTGAACATAGTGTGATTCCACTGCAAGATCTAGAGCGAGATATATGGCCTTCAGTTCGGCAGAGAAAATTGAGGACTTGTTTGGAAGTCTACATTTCCGATTTTTATTCCCAAAGATTGCTGCTGACGCAACAGTGTCACCAGCTTTTGAACCATCTGTGTATATGGCTTTGAAGTCAGAATAAAATTCCCTGATTTCATGATATTTTGTTTGAAACTGGCTCCTGTCTGTAATAGACTTTTTATCAGAAGTGAGATCAAAGCGAAACTCGGCAGTTTTAAGGGTCCAAGGAGGAGAATCTGGGATTTTATACTGTGCAATAGATTTCATGTCAATATGTAGGTCATCTAGACATTGTTCCATGCGTATACCTAGTGGGGCAATAGCTCTCGGTTTTCTTTGAAACTGCACTTTAAATTGGGGTTGAAAGACCACTTTGTGAGCTGGGTTTAGAGGATTTGACTTGAGTTTCAGTAGGTATTGAAGAGCTAGCTTCTGTCGTCTAGCATACAGAGAGGGTTCATTTGCTTCAGCATAAAGACTTTTAACAGGGGAAGTTCTGAAAGCTCCAAGGACTAATCGTAGACCGTGATTATGTATAGGATCAAGTATTTTCAGGTACGATTTTCGTGCAGATCCGTAAATTATCGAACCATAATCCAGCTTAGAGCGAACCAATGACCGATAGAGCCGTAGAAGTACCTTTCTATCAGCTCCCCAATCGGAATGTGCCACAACCTTTAAAATATTTAGAGCTTTTTGACATTTCTTTTTTAAATTATTGATATGAGGAATGAATGAGAGTTTTTTATCAAAGATAACACCTAACATTTGTATTCTGAGACTACTTCTACACGTGAGCCATCCAGGTAAATTTCTGGGTCTGGATGAAGTCCACGTAGATTACAAAAATGCATACATTTAGTTTTTGATTTAGAAAATGTATCTGTCTCAGTTAACTATTGTATAGTTGGTACACATTCAACTGTCTCAGTTAACTATTGAAATAACTGAAGACGAAATGCAATAGTTTAAAGCGACATTGCATCGCAAAAAGCAAATAAAATGCATGTTTCCACGTATAAATGCATTGCTACTACACATTCTTCTGAATACATTCGAACACTAGCATTGAATCAATAAACAGTGTTTTTGTGGTATACAAAATTAGGATTTCATATAACGATCATCCGCGTTCCTGAATTGACGTGTTTGTCATTGGAGTCAATACTAAACACGTTATACTTTTAATCAGAGATAATTAAACTAAGATTAGTCTACAAATAAATATGCATAGATATACATACATGTGAGATATCATGGTACATATGTACCATACCTCGTGTTATTCAGGATAAACGCGTATTACGCATGGATGTCGACCCTATTTACATTATTTTGTTATGTCAACAAACCGCGTATACGGCGTTTGTTTATTTGTTGAAAAGCTCAGTTTTGAGGCAGATATTGGGGGGGGGATTATACCATATAATAGGAAATTACATTCTGCAGACATTTGCGTTTTCACCGATGTAGTGTCGCTTTAAATCAATACTCGAGATTCGTTGTAAATAAAGCATCATAGTATATACTGTATGTTGTATAGTTGTATTGATACAATATCGATACACATACATTCTATAACTATCCAGAACATATCACCATCATATCTACCCATTACACAATAAACGAAATGCTTGCATCATTACCACCCATGCCGATTCTCTGACGTAGACCGAATAAGTGTTGGTTTATGTGTGTGTTTTACGCTTATTTATCGTCGCTACCGGTTACCCATATGAGCGACACCTCCTGAAGAGATTAGTTATTTTAGATTTTGGAGGATAGTGCAATGATACAGACAGAGACCCATTCCAGAATCTCCTCTGGTTCTTTTACATGCACGGTGTACAGCACCGACACGAGACCTCGGTTTAACGTCCCATCTGAAAGACTGTTAATTTTATTAAGGTCAGACGGGGGATGCTGGTTTATTATAGTGTCACCCCTATTTAAAGAGCCAGCCATTTATGACATATGAGACACCTCTTTATATGAAGCCGAGGTTATATACATACGATATAAACGCGCCAAGTGTAGGCTGCAGACAATTTAGTGCTCTTATAATTGGATTATTTCGTTAAAACTAGTGACTAGAACTGTGATTTTTTGTACAGTATCTCATGAATATACAGGAGTTACTATTCTGTGCTTTTTAATTGGAATTATCTATTCAATATTGAATGTCATACTCTGAAACAATTGGATGTACAAATAAGAAACTATTTATACTTTGTAAAATTGTGTAACTTTTTGATGAACACAATTGCACGGTTACAATGTGCTTTGTCAAGTATAATAGAGACCAATTATTGAAATTGGCAGGTGTAGCTAGAAGGCTTTCAGGCCCGGACAAAGCAGCTTTAAATGTTCTAAAGGAGTATGATCTTTTGAAATACAGATCTGCCAGAGGCGGCCAGGATCAATGCAGGCAAAATTGGGACACAAATCAAGGAATCAATTTCAACAATATCAAAATATTACCAGAAACAATTCCTACTGTAATATCAACAGCCAGAACAGAAAGTTTTTCAAATCTTGATAAAGATGTTTTGAATTCTACAAGACGTTTAAATATTTACCGCATAAAATGTGAATCTCAAACTGTTGTTAAAGGCCAAAAAACCCATTAAACTGTGTTGTATAAATCCAAGATCTTTGAAGAACAAAACCATAGCGGTTTGTGATTTTATATTCTCAAATGACCTAGATATGATTGCTGTTACTGAAACATGGCTAGGCACTTCAATTGATAAAACGTGTTTAAGTGAACTGCTGCCAGAAGGGTATCAGATTAAACATGTCCCTCGCCCTGGTAGTCGACGGGGCGGTGGTGTGTGGCTCTGATATATAAAACTGGAATATATGTCAACATTGTGTCCTCTACACGTGACAATGAATTTTCAACTCTTGCGTATTTTGATTGTAATACAAATACTAAATCCTATTCAATACGCTTATCAGTAATGTACAGACCACCCCAAATAAAGAAAATGGTTTGAAAACTAACATATTTCTTGAAGACGAATGGCCACTGTTCTTGTCCAGATACGCCACCATTGACAAAAATATCATAATCACTGGAGATTTAAACTTTCATTTGGATAACTACTCTGACCGTGCTGCAATAAAATTTAACAGTACTCTAAAATCCTGTGACATGACACAACATGTGTAAGAGCCTACCCACGTCCGTGGTCACATCCTGGATGTGGTTATTACAATGGAAAATGACAAAACGGTGTCAGAGGTAATGGTTACTGACCCAGGTTTTTCAGATAACTCGGGCAAAGTGACAAGAGACCACTTCGCAGTCATGTTTCATGCAAGAGCGGCGAAACCGGCTCCTGTACGAAAAACAGTGTCGTATAGAAAATTCCGTTCAATAGATGTAGATACTTTCAAAAGTGACATGATGGCATCAGAAAAACCTCGTAATAGACGGATGCTGACGATCTTGTCAGCATATACAACAGTGAACTGTCTGCATTGGTTGATAAACACGCACCGTTACGTACCAAAACGATTACATTAAGGCATTCATGTCCCTGGTTTACAGAGGAACTCCACGATGCCAAACATGTAAAGCGTAAATTTGAACGCAAGTGGAAAAAATCAAGATTAACTGTCGACCATGAACTATACAGGAGTCAGTGTGCCAAGGTTAGTGAAATGTTGAAACAAGCTCGGCTTGACTACTTTTCTGATAAAGTAATATCTTGCGGTCATGATCAAAAAAGCATGTTCAAAATCACTAAACACCTGCTTGAAGGCGATAGTGAAATAGCACTTCCATCAGGCAAAAATCCCAATGAACTAGCACAGGAATTCAGTGACTTCTTCATTTCTAAGGTGGAAGGCATTAGAAATGACATATCTTCAAACTCCCAGTCGGAACTGGGTCCATTGAACATTGAAACAGAGAAACTCCCTCACATAAGCTGCTTGAACAATTTCTGTCCATCAAATGAGAAAGAAGTCGAACAGTTCATTAAAAAAGGACCAACTAAATCCTGTGAAATAGTCCCAATTCCAACATGGCTACTGAAATCTTGTCTTAGTGAAATCCTACCAATAATGACAAAAATTGTAAATATTTCATTGGAAACAGGCAATGTACCAAAGTCATTCAAAATCTCCCGGGTAAGACCTTTGCTGAAAAAACCAAGTCTTGATCTTGAAGAACTACAGGCCCGTGTCAAACTTGCCTTATGTCTCGAAGATTCTGGAAAAAGTAGTAAATAGTCGAATTGATGAACATTTGACAAGTAATAAGTTACACGAGGTACATTAGTCTGCGTACAGGAAGTTTCATTCCATAGAAACTGCCTTACTGAAAGTCCAAAACGATATACTCCAATCTCTGGACCAGAACAATGCTACAATCCTTGTGCTTTTGGACCTATCTGCTGCATTTGATACCATCGACCATAGAACACTTTTACAGCGTCTCGAACTTCATTTTGGAATTATTGGAAAACCTCTCCAATGGATATCATCTTATCTTACCGACCGTTATCAAGCAGATATCGATGGAAAACTATCCAACTCAGTGCTCATGAATTTCAGTGTTCCACAGGGGTCTGTTTTAGGCCCGAAATGTTACACTATGTATACCAAGCCTGTATGAGCCATTCCCAGCTTTACCTTTCATTCGAACCAACCGTTCAGCCTCACAAGCAGAGACACTACTTCGAGTGGAAAACTGTCTACAAGACATTGTTGCTTGGATGCATGCCAATATGTTAAAACTCAATACTGATAAAACTGAAATGATTATGTTTTCTAGTCAGCGAAATTTTCAACACATTGAAAACATAAATGTGAAAGTAGGAGATTCAAATACAAAACCATCAACATGTGTGAGAAATCTAGGTGCTTTCCTAGACTCAAGAATGGATATGGACAAACATGTAAATTCCGTGACAAAATCATGTTATGCGCAGATCCGGCGGATTGGACACATTCGGCAGTATTTAACAACAGACGCCACGAACACTGTCATAAACTCACTCGTTACATCCAGGCTCGACTACTGTAATTCAGTTTTGTACGGCGTGCCAAAAAACACTTCCAATAAATTGCAAACTGTTCAAAACACAGCAGCTCGCATCAATACCAGAACATCCCGTTTCAGTCATGTAACGCCCATTCTAAAGAACTTCATTGGCTACCAGTTCAAGAAAGATATAAAATACTGACTCACACATATCTTGCATTGAATGGAGAAGCACCGATTTATATGAGAAACTTGCTTGAGGTTTATATACCAAGGAGAGACTTACGGTCTAAAAATGAAGCAGCTACTCTTGTGTTACCAAGAAGTCGGACTGTCACATACGGATATAGAAGTTTCATGACTGCTGCCCCAAAACTTTGGAATTCTCTTCCATCAACTCTTAGAAGTGCAACAACATTGTGTTCTTTCAAAAAGGCTTTGAAGACACACCTTTTTAAATGTTCATATGGAACATAAATATCGAACTGTGGCTGTGCTCAATCAGGATTAAGACTGCAAATGAACATATTTTATTTAATTATTACCTATATTTTAATTTGTTATAATTTTAGATCCGAATATTTTATAGCATATTTAGAATCCATTGTAATTGTGTTTGCTATTTTGTCTTGTTTTATCTCATTGTATGTGGAAGTTGTTATCAATAGTTGTGATATTTAGGCTGTAAAGCGCTTTTGAACGTTTTATTTTTAGATGACAAAAGCGCTATATAAGTTTGGTATATAATAATAATAATAAAACTTTTCTCAGGTCTCATACTCATGCTCAAATGATCTGATTGGTTCGACATTAAAGGAAGATAGATAGATAGATAGACAGACAGACAGACAGACAATCAGACAGACAGACAGACAGACGAACCAATCAGACGCTTGCGACTGAGTCTTGAGAAAATATAATTTTTGTTGTTTGAAGAATGAATTAAATGAAAATTGCTTTCCCTTGGCCTTATGTGTAGTCGTTCGATTAAGTGGCGTGTATTGCATGCACGAGGTGTTTTTTCGTGCATGTAAGATTAGATAACCATTCAGCCTTGGGGATCGGTTGCGACCAGTTGTGTTTTGTTTTGGGTGTAGCGTTTGTATACATGTAACATGGAGCAAGAGGATTGGGCAAACAATGAGAACTCAGAAATTAGCAATAACCTGAAATTAATTCTATCAGAATTAAGAACGCAGCAGGTAAATTTAAATACTTTGAAGGAGGAGGTGCGCGACAACGCATTGTCTGTGGCAGATGTGAACAAATTGAAAGTCAGCAAGGAACTAAAGTGGCGTTTCGAGGGTAACAAAGTGCAATTTGACTTTAGCTCAGAATTGGAAGACACACTTAAGCAGGCCACTTGGGCCCTAGCTAATGGAAAAACGGCATATGCCAAAGAGGTATTTAAAGAGGCTTGTGATAAGATTCACGTGCGAAACAAGCACATCCGCATTGCAGATACTTCAGAAGGCGGGTGGGAAACAGTCCGGCAATATAAAGTCAACCCGGTGGCCAGTGATTCTGACGATGAATCCAGAATCAACAAGGCCGAAATTAGGGCGGTGCGGAGGAAAAAGCAGAACAAGTCACGGCCGAAACCCAAACCAGCCGTGACATTCGGTTTTACTGATAGCATGGCTCTTGGTAGGGTTTTGCATGGGCAGCCAACCAATACAAACTTCAAGAGTGCGCCCTTTCGTGCAGCAGGGACCAGTTTCGGTCCCTATGGCGGATACGGTCCAAGAAACGTCATTAGTCAACCTGGACCATGCTTTGCGTGTGGGGAGTTTAATCACATCCGACGGAACTGTCCGTACACCAGACCTCAGCAGCAGCAGTCATTCGATGCAGGCATCAAGAAATGAGACGGGTCACGATGATGCAATGCAGTCTGGCAAAGCAGATTTGGAAATCGAAGATGAGTATGTTTATTATAAAACTCATGAATTTGATAAATTCTATGTATATGAACAAGGTCAAAAAGAAATTATAGTCAAAAACAGATTAAGAGAACATGTCGAGTTTTGGAAATCTGTCGGTGCTGGCAGATTCATATTAAGATACGATCTTATATGGTTATAAAATTCCATTTTATTCATTACCAGAAGCTTGCATATTGAACAATAATCAAAGCGCTTTAAAAGAAAGCTCGTTTGTGACCGAAGCTGTTGCCAGTCTAGTAGACAAAGGTTTGGTAGAGTTATGTCCCTACGGCGTAGTCTAGTAGACAAAGGTTTGGTAGAGTTATGTCCCTACGGCGTAGTCTAGTAGACAAAGGTTTGGTAGAGTTATGTCCCTACGGCGTAGTCTAGTAGACAACGGTTTGGTAGAGTTATGTCCCTACGGCGTAGTCTAGTAGACAAAGGTTTGGTAGAGTTATGTCCCTACGCGCCTACCCTAGTAAATCCGTTAACGGTGAGCGTCAATAGCAGTGGCAAAAAAACGTTTGATATTGGATTTAAGATACATTTGGAAACAATCTATCAAATA
Source organism: Archivesica marissinica (assembly GCA_014843695.1). NCBI lineage: Eukaryota > Metazoa > Mollusca > Bivalvia > Venerida > Vesicomyidae > Archivesica > Archivesica marissinica. The sequence continues at coordinate 28,262,725 of CM026389.1, forward strand.
CGAGGATTTGAGACTTGCAATTATGTATTTAGAAAAAGACAATTGGATGATAAAATTTGATATTCATTCTGCTTATCATGTTTTGGATATCTGGTGTGAACATACAGATTACCTTGGTTTTTCATATATAGATACTAATGGAAGAGTTATATTTTACAAATTCTTGGTCTTACCATTTGGACTTGGAGTAGCTCCATATCTTTATACAAAATTCACTCGTCCGTTAATTGCAAAGTGGCGTGGGGAAGGTAAACGAGTAATAATGTATCTTGATGATGGATTTGGTGCGTCCGATACATTTGCAAATACTCAGAAATTATCAAATGAGATCAAGAAAGATTTGCTAGATTCATAGCTTATACCTAAAGTTGACACGTCATGTTGGATACCGGTACAGGCTTTGGAATGGTTTGGTGCTATGTTAAATAGTATCGATTATACTATCCGAATACCACAGAGGAGAATAGATATAGCTATGGGCACTCTGTTGGAGTTAAAACGGATGAAATGGGTACCGGTTAGAAAAGTGGCCACATTTGTTGGCTGTATTATTTCTATGAGCATAGTCACAGGTCCAGTGTCTCAGATTATGACTCGATATTTAAGTATGGACATATTCAAGCTAGAACATGGAACTCATATGTAAGATTATCGTCTGCTAGTTTACAGCAGCTGGGAGGACATGTTAGTTTCGTTAAATGTTAGGCATATTAATGAGTCGGGTGCATGCTCCAGAATTGTATACAGTGATGCATCAGACATGGCGTATGGTGGTTATGAAGTCGGCATGATCAATGGGGTATCTCATGGGACGTGGTCAGCTGACGAAGCTGTCAAGTCCTCCACATGGAGGGAGTTATGCGCAGTATATAGAATATTGATATCGTTTGTGCATATTTTAAGCAGTCAGAGGTGAAATGGTTTACTGACAATACAGGCGTTTGTAGTATCGTGAACAAGGGGTCTATGATTCCAGAATTGCAGCAATTGGCTTTTCAAATATTTAAATTCACCTCCGAACATTCCATACAATTGGAAATTGATTGGATTCCACGTACTTTGAATGGTAGGGCAGATTATTTATCCAAGATTATTGAAACAGATGATTGGGCGATTGCAAGTCATGTATTTTAACTGATTCAGGTCAGGTGGGGAGATTTGCAAACAGATTATTTTGCATCAGAACACAATGCAAAATTGCCAATGTTCTATTCCAAATGTTGGCGTCCCAATACGTCAGGTGTAGATGCTTTTACATATGATTGGGGTAATACATTTGGATTGTTTGTTCCACCCGTTATATTAGTTTCGAGAGTAATACGCAAAATGAAATATTGCAAAGCTAAGGGTGTCTTAGTTGTGCCCGAGTGGAAATCGGCCAATTACTGGCCACTGCTCTGTTCTGCAAATGGAGCTTTTAGATCATATGTATATGACGTATTGAGCTTACCTACAGACAAGGGTTCATACATGCCATGCAAAAATGGTGTGGGAATATTTGGAAATGGGGACTTAAAATTCCCAATGTTAGCGCTGTACAGTTCTTTTGTGTAAGGGAGATAACCTGTACAGTATGATTTTTATTCTGGTATCAGAGTTATTTCGCTTGTATAAGCGGTTAACATGCCTAGTGCAATACATACAAACAGCCGGTGTCTTAATAGAATTGACATCCCCGTAAGAACTGAAAGTTGCGCATGCGCATAATGATCTATAATGGTACATATTAGCGGCCGTGAGGAATGAGAGACATTCGCTTTATTTTCAATAGTTGTGCTAATTATCAGTATTATCTGACATGTATGAACCTATAGATATTTATAAAGTGTGTCTGTGAAGGGGATTTTCCAATTTCTATATATATTACTCCGGTGTATGCTTTATCCTTGCTTACCGGATACGAATACACGCGGTCAATTGATGGAATAGCCTACTTAATTGACATCTAGCTAAATGAGGTAAATAATTATATTAGAAATCTACTGTTTGGTTTTATTCTTTTTATTATTTGAAGCAGTTATCACATTCCATTATTCAGTAATGATGTTAGTGACTTGTTTGTAACGGTTGTCACTGTGTTATCAGTTGTAATGTGACTGTAAATGTTTCGAAACTCCGAAACCACACACTGGCTCATGTTTCAACCCAATTTAACCCAAATCTACATGAGCTTTGTACAGGTAAAGTTTTATCCCAAATTAATGTGACAATTAACACACATTATGTCATTTTCAGTTTTGTTTTGTACAAATAACTGAATAATGCACACTATTTTAATTTTGTTTAGCCGACCTGACTAGACAGGCTTAGCCGACCTGACTGGGCAGTCTTAGCCGACCTAAGCGGGTTAACAGTACTAAGCAATGTGTTTGAGACGCCTACCTCTACGACACTACATATGTGGCCTGACCGAGTATTGAACCGGGTGTATAGAATATTGACCCCCCTCAAAATAATGTCTCTCGGGTTATTAGTCGGTCATGGAATATTGACCCCCTTGCGGAACAATTACTCCCCTTGCGAATGGCAATATATAGTGGGAAAATATTAAATTTATTATAATTAAATGTTAATTAACACTGTTTAAGGCCTAGCAACATCTATTTTGAATCAATGATGTACAGAATAACATAAATATATTGAATATGAAAATATAAGTACACAGATAATTTGTCTCTATCAATTTCTAACGATGATATGGTGGGTGCTGTATAACTAGGAGGTTCACATAATGTATATGCATAATATTTACACAGACAAGCATACAACAAATAATAACAATGACCCACACCCCCTATGTATACACTGAACAAGTGAGGGCAGGTCACTTTTCGATGCCATAGAATAATGACCTCTCTATGTGTAGACTATACATGTATGAGAGAGAGGGTCACTTTTCGATGCCATGGATTAATGACTACCCTATGATTTAGGGTGACAGGTGGACTGTAGTCCAGCAGTTAACTATTGGACTGGTAATCCAGGGATCGCAGGTTTGATCCCCCGTCTGACATAATAAAATTAACAGTCTTTCAGATGGGACTTGAAACCAAGGTCTCGTGTCGGTGCTTTACACCGTGCATGTAAATGGGTCTCTGTCGGTATCATTGCACTATCCAAAAATGACTAATCTCTTCAGGTGACGTCGCTCATTTGGGCACCTTGTAGCGACAATAAATAAACATAAAACGCACACACACATCAAGTTAAAATGCTAGTTGGATGCTTATTCAGCAGAAATTGATGTATATTTCTTTAATAAATTTAATTAATATGTCTGACTAATAAGTTTATTTAAAGTCACCCGCATACATGCATTTGGGCGAGTTTTCTAAGATAATTAAAATGCCCATCATCTATGTGATGGTTTTGCCTATCGCAATTATTATAACTAGATGTTTAGTGGACTATGAGGGCTGCTGTAATCTCATGCTGTAATCTCAGTGTGTGTTTGGTTTTCATATCGCCAACTGTCACTCACACAGGAATTTGTGTCAGTGACAGTCAGGGGTAGACCGGGTGAATACAATACCCGGTGCACATATACTTCTAAGATGTCTAAGATTGCATATCTATATATATAAAAATATGTTTACCATTTCTAATACGACGAGAATACCTTGTTACATGTGCAATATCGCGTTATACTGTAATACTGTGATCTACATGTCACAAGACAATAAAGTCTTGCACCCATATCCATGGATCCAGCATCCAACATTATGCATTAAAATTACAGAGTTATGGACTAAAATACTTTTAGTTAAGACTACGAAGTTTAAAATATGTGTACTAAGAAGATTACGAGCAAGTGGACTGTCTTAATATGTATCTGTACTATGATAGTTCATAACTTATCCCCCGAGTACATATAATTATAACCAGTCATACAGATATATAGCCGGTAATAACAAATCTCCCATATACATGGGAAATTATAATTCAATTTGTGTTTATATATTACATTTGTGTCCTCGGCCCACTATGTCGATTGGACATCTGTTTTAACATTTTAAGAAAGATCAAACTAATATGGGTTACCCCTAAAAACATAAATATATAACTAAACCCATATTTCTTTGCAGTAAGCTGCAATAAGTGAAAGTTCATTTTCACTTGAAACCTAGTAGGTTACTGAGGATGTGATTTTGTGTTCCCTCCTTCATATTCCCGCTCCCATGTTTTATATTTCCCCGTGTACTGGGATCATTAATTGCTATAAAATAACAACTATACCCCTGTGTGACAACATTTATGATCAGTACGTTAAAAAACACTTCCGTAGCAATTCCAACGGTCTCCTTAGTAGAGCCAGTTAAAGTATTTACATTAAAAAGACAGTCACACAGGGAATAGCCAAACAAATAATAACCGTAGATCCTTGTCGAATGAAAAAACTTGTATGGCAGTAATCCGGTTCGGTTGTTCATGCTTACTTGGAGATAGACCGACAACACGCAGGCATTTTTCGCGACAAGACTATTCCCATTGATAGGCGGTTTGCTGTCATAATGTTCCTATCTATGCTTCATTTACTAAATTAAACTAAACTGGATTCTTGCATGGATTTGGACAATGAAGAATTACATAAAAAGGTGACCTGAAATGATAATTGAAATTTCCTCGAACACCCTAGTATAATTCCAGGGATAAAGTATCATTTTTGCAAGAATGTTGAGATATATGTTCATATTATCATTCCTCTGCCTCAGGAATGTGTACCGAGTTGACCTTTGTTAGCGTGGGGATCAAAATACAGACCAGAAAGGGTTATTTCAGGTGCAGATCTAGGGGGTAAGGGGAAATTATAACAGCTTGCAATAAGTATAGTGTTATATTCTATACATTTTAGGATATTTACCCCAAGAAGCACTCACAGGATAGTTTGACTGAGCACATATAATCCCAAAACAAAAAGTCAGAATTGGACAACATTGCCCATATATATGTCACAGCATAAGGGCCTCAACTGTGGTAATAATACAGTTATGTAACCGTATTTCATTGTTTGAAGTCAATATCATATTGATGTTTATAGAAAGGCATAAACATTCTGTGGATATTAGATAAATGATCATAAAAACTAGGTTATGTATGCATGACACATGTGGTATAATAAATCGGATTTCTCACTTTATATGGAGAAAATCTCAAAGGGCATTTTCTTGGAAATTTTACCAACCTCAACAATAGTTTGTTTAATTATGTATATAATATTTTATTATGTATACATGGGGATTTTTATCCCTTTATACGTTTCAATCTTTTGTGTAATCTCCAAGCCGTGAGAATTGAAAGTCACCTCAGAAAATGCATAATACCGAGCTAATATTAGTAAATTTAGACTTGACATATTGTTTTCATGCTGGTCAATTGAGACAGATATCTCACCACTTCATATGATGCCTGTGCATCACTTTAGATAGGTCCCTGACTGGAACTTTCAATTCTCACAGCTTCAGCATTTTTCTCCAACCCGTGAGAATTGAAAGTCACTTCAGAAAATGCATAATACTGAGCTAATATTGGTAAATTTAGACTTGGCATAATGTTTTCATGCTGGTCAGGTGAGATAGATATCTAACCACTTCATATGATGCCTGTGGGTCACTTTAGAAAGGTCCCTGACTGGAACTTTCAATTCTCACAGCTTCAGCATTTTTCTCCAAGCCGTGAGAATTGAAAGTCACCTCAGAAAATGCTTAATACTGAGCTAATATTGGTAAATTTAGACTTGGCATAATGTTTTCATGCTGGTCAGGTGAGATAGATATCTAACCACTTCATATGATGCCTGTGGGTCACTTTAGAAAGGTCCCTGACTGGAACTTTCAATTCTCACAGCTTCAGCATTTTTCTCCAAGCCGTGAGAATTGAAAGTCACCTCAGAAAATGCATAATACTGAGCTAATAAAATTTAGACTTGGCATAATGTTTTCATGCTGGTCAGGTGAGATAGATATCTCACCACTTCATATGATGCCTGTGGGTCACTTTAGAAAGGTCCCTGACTGGAACTTTCAATTCTCACAGCTTCAGCATTTTTCTCCAAGCCGTGAGAATTGAAAGTCACCTCAGAAAATGCATAATACCGAGCTAATATTAGTAAATTTAGACTTGACATATTGTTTTCATGCTGGTCAATTGAGACAGATATCTCACCACTTCATATGATGCCTGTGCATCACTTTAGATAGGTCCCTGACGGGAACTTTCAATACTCACAGCTTCATAATTTCCCCACAAGCCGTGAGAATTGAAAGTCACCTCAGAAAATGCATAATACTGAGCTAATATTGGTAAATTTAGACTTGACATAATGTTTTCATGCTGGTCAGGTGAGATAGATATCTAATCACTTCATATGATGCCTGTGCGTCACTTTAGAAAGGTCCCTGCCTGGAACTTTCAATTCTCACAGCTTCAACATTTTTCTCCAGGCCGTGAGAATTGAAAGTTCAATCCGAAAATGCATACTACCGAGCTACTATTAGTAAATTTAGACTTGACATAATGTTTTCATGCTGGCCAGGTGAGATAGATATCTCACCACTTGGGTTTTTCATATGATGCCTGTGGGTCAGTTTAGAAAGGTCCCTGACTGGAACTTTCAATTCTCACAGCTTCAGAATGTTTCCCCAAGCCGTGAGAATTGAAAGTCACCTCAGAAAATGCATAATACTGAGCTAATATTGGTAAATTTAGACTTGGCATAATGTTTTCCTGCTGGTCAGGTGAGATAGATATCTCACCACTTCATATGATGCCTGTGCATCACTTTAGATAGGTCCCTGACGGGAACTTTTAATTCTCACAGCTTCAGAATTTTCCCCCAAGCCGTGAGAATTGAAAGTCACCTCAGAAAATGCGTAATACCGAGCTAATATTTGTAAATTTAGACTTGACAATGTTTTCATGCTGGTCAGGTGAGATAGATATCTAACCACTTCATATGATGCCTGTGGGTCACTTTAGAAAGGTCCCTGACTGGAACTTTCAATTCTCACAGCTTCAGAATTTTCCCCTAAGCCGTGAGAATTGAAAGACACCTCAGAAAATGCATACCGGTAATACCGAGCTAATATTAGTCAATTTAGACTTGACATATTGTTTTCATGCTGGCCAGGTGAGATAGATATCTCACCACTTCATTTGATGCCTGTGGGTCACTTTATATACGTCCCTCTCCGGAACTTTTAATTCAAACTTGTTCAACAATTTTTTCCCAAGCACTGAGAATTGAAAGTCTCATCCGAAAATGCATACCGGTAATTAATACCAAACTAATATTAGTCAATTTAGACTTCACATATATGATTTCATGCTGGTCTGTTGATATACAGTCAAACCTGTCTTAAGCAGCCAGTCAAAGGAGTCAGAGAAAGTGGCTGCTTAACACAGGTGGCTGCTTAATAGAGGTAAACTATATAATAAAACAACCGATTGGGAATCTGGAAATTTGCTGCTTAATACAGGTTTGGCTGCTTAATGGAGATGACCACTAACACAGGTTTGACTGTAGATATCTCACCACTTCATATGGTGCCTGTGGGTCACTTTGATAGGTCTCTCATTGGAACTTTCAATTATCACAGGATTAACATTTTCAGAAAATATGTATCGGAATATATATATATATATGTGTATCATAAATTATGATTAATACTCATTCTTTCATGTATGTATGCGAAATGAGCGAATAAAAGGTTTTTGACTCTTGTTTTGATAACTTGTTGGTTCTCTCCATTGATGGTTCTCCTCTCTCTTCTTTCCCTTTCAAACGATCTTTCAAGCTCTGGGCTGCCAACAGAAATCGTAGAATATTGATGTAAATAGCATCCATACCGTCTGTACTACCCATACTACACAAAGGCATTGTAAATACTGTATATGTGTTTGTGTTATTTATGAGCATTTTAATCAAAGTATTAAATAGACAAAAAATGAAAAGAAATACTTGTTATGTTATACTTCAAGATGTATCAAATTTGATATAAATACCTTTAGTAGCATAAAGCAGCTACTGTTAATACAATGTATCATTTAGTGGCATAATGCCAGCCACATTAAATCTGCTACAGGACTTATGTTAATTTGTAACTAATAGTCTGAACTATATATGGACACCATTAAAACCCATGCTGGACTTGTAATCCAGGTATCGCAGGTTCTATCCCCCATCTGACCCTAATAAAATTAATAGTCTTTCAGATGGGACTTTAAACTAAGGTCTCGTGTCGGTGGTGTACACCGTGCACGTAAAAGAACCACAGGAGACTGGAATGGGTCTCTGTCTGTATCATTGCACTATCCTCCAAACGTCTAAGAGGACTAATTTCTTCAGGAGGCGTCGCTCATATGGGCAACCGGTAGCCACGATAAATACACATAAAACACACACACACACACACATTAAAACCACCTACATAATTAACGTGAACTTCAATCTGTGTTAATTATCGTTATTGCTGGACAATTATATATATATATTAAATTAGTAACTGGAATCGTCATTGGTTTAATTCAAATTGACCATACACCGTGGACTGACCCCTTCATATGCCACCACTTTGTGTACGCTACTCTGCTGTACCACACTAATTCCCCATTTAGAGTTAACCTGCACACAAGTTCAAACCCCGTGAACTCGAGTCGGTGACATATTGTATACAAAACGAAAATGGATTAAATCGAAAGCTTATAGCTTATTGAGATTATCTCCATTAAATATATAAGTGTGTGCACTATCGGCGATTAAGAGATAAACGTGTTATGTAGTAATACCAAAATATATAATACGTGTATGAAAATATAGTTTTATATCAAGTGAAAAACTAACAAAATGGGGATTGGGTGGGGATTGAAAGCGATGAAATAACAAAACAATTCTCAAAGTGAATCACTCTGCCAATGCATCAGTCCCTCAAAGACTATTGAATGGGTCTCTCTGCCTGTATTATTGCACTATCCTCCAAAATCTAAAATGACTCTTCAGGTGTCGCTCACTTATGCAACCTGAGTAGCGACGATTACAAAAAGTAATGCATGTTAGTATTTATAAACATATGACATAGCGAAAGACACTGGACCCGCTACACTCTCTAGCATGGTAGCTTGAGCAGGAGCTCGGATTTTATTCATAATCCTGTCTGGCCTCTATACCGTGCAATCGTGGGACAAGCCGTCCGTGTGTCGAGTACCTAGTCAGTATGTATTTATGTACACAGTCATGCACAAAACCACACCCACAGGCAGGCACACACACAATCGTATCTTTATATAAGATCATTATTCAAACTTAAAGCTAGTCGGGTGGGGGGTGTACGTTTATATATCGTCGTTACCGGTTGCCCATATGAGCGACGCCTCCTGAAGAGATTAGTCATTATAGATTGTTGGAGGATAGTGCAATGATACAGACAGAGACCCATTCCAGAGTCTCTTCTGGTTGTTTTACGGTTGCACGGTTTAAAGTCCCATCTGAAAGACGGTTAATTTTATCAGTGTCAGACAGGGGGTCGAACTTGCGATCCCTGGATTACCAGTCCAGCGTGTTAACCGCTAGACTACATATCCGTCTGTAAAAGCGAGTTTCTAGTGGCCTTGTTTATCTTTTATATTTAAAATATTGATCTCATGGCATTGACATTGTGGAAGTCGTGATAGTGCAGTTGTAGCGCATTCGCTTCAGGTACGAAAGGACCCGAGTTCGCGCCCAGCTGTAGCTGTTATGATTGTGTCCCTTAGCAAGGGACTTAAATTGCTTCTTCTCTCCTTTATCGAGATGGATTCTACCAGAAATGAGGCCTCGAGGACGATTAATATAATGTAGTAAACACTTGTTCTGCAATCTAGTTAAGTTAAATTTGTATAAACTAAACTACAAAAATCTATCTTGATTTATCTAGCTTTAAATTATTTATGACAGTCAAAAGGATCATAAACAATATACAGATACGATTTTGCCCAATAATGTTATGTCCGTTGGTAGAATTGTGTGAATTATTAATATATTCACATTGTAATAGAACATGTAGGGGTGTCGCATCAACAGCTTAGGTCATAAGACTCCAGACTTTCATACAAATATTACGACAACACACTATTTCTACTTAGTAGTTGTGGCCTAACTAATACAGTTTCGGTAATGACAACGGCAGTCATATTGTATGATAAAATCTAGATTATTAATCCATAATCGTTTTCATAGTTGCATTTAAATTAGCTGGCTAATCTTACAATCAACTTAAAACTGCAGTATTGGGATACACAAGCTTACTTGAGGATGTGTGAAATATCGATAGCTGATTGGATTATCCATTTAGTTTGATTGACAGGTAATCAGCTACCAATAAGCTGTTCGATCAATTGACCGCGTATTCTGTAAGTCATGGTTATACACAAACACGAGCGTTTTTAAACCTCATACACTGGAAATTGGAGTCTCATTATTAGCCTTTATCTACTATCATTTATCTCTATTAATAATTGAGAAATAAAATCTTTAAACTAAAGTGGAGGAAAGATATTGTTATTGACTTTCAATTCTCACAACTTACGTTTCTTATACCCGTAGCGTGAGCCCCGTAAGCCGCAACTAGCGAACTTACAATCCTCACGGACTTACGGGGCTCACGCTACACCGGCATCGGCACGTTATTTGCGGGTATCTGCGAATAACGGTTAATGGGAAGATAATACATTATTGTATATTCTTAGAAAAATAAGATGTTTACAATAATTTGCATGTATACATTTATTTTTGCAGAGCTATGCTGATGACATTAGGAAGCTGTCGGACGCCTTGGTGGACAAGATCTCCTTATTACCAGAATTACTCAAAGATCCGAGAGCCGACAACACATGTGCCAGTTACAAACATGGATTCAAACGCTGGCGGGCCTGGGCTTTGAGTAATGGGTTATCTAGTAAGGATACATTACCTGCTAAGGCGTTTCACGTAGCCTTGTATTTGGCTGCGCTTATACAATCTGCCAATACTCCAAGTCCGATTATTAATGCATTTTATAGTATAAAATGGTTTCATGAGTTATGTATGTATGTACCATTAATGTCAAACCCCTTGCGAGGACCTAGACATGTTTTCCTGGGCATGCTTAGCCGACCATAGCGGTTAACCAGTACTAAGCAATGTGTGTGAGGTGCCTTACTCAATGACACTACATACGTGGCCTGACTGAGTATCGAACCCGGACCGTTCGATTCCAAATCCGACGCTCTACCATTGGACCACGGACGCCACACCTTATATCACCAACGGACTCTCATTTGGCGAAGAACATTTTAGAAGCGTCTACGCAGGAATGCCAAACCTATTACTAAGAAAGAACCTATTACTAGTGAATTATTAAACCTGATGTATTCGTCAATGTATAAAGAAGGCAACATTAAAAGCCAGAGAACTATCTGTGCATGTTTACTTGCATACGCGGGATTTATGAGAAGTTCCGAACTGTTGAACTTACGCAGATATGATGTGTTGATTGTTACCATGTACATGACTGTGTTTCTAGAATGTAGTAAGACAGATAAATACCGTGATGGCGCATGGATTCTCATTGCAAGAACAGGGACAGATTTATGTCCTGTATCAAATCTTGAAAAATATTTTATGTGGACTAATATGCATGATTGTCAGTCAGAATTATATATTTTGTCTCAGTTGACAGCAACCAATACTGGATACCAAATTAGAAAAGACGGAAAACATTTGTCATATAGTAATTTGAGATCCTTGTTTTTGGATGGTTTCAAACCACTTGTTCAAGATATAAATAAGACAGTATTGTTTGCATTCATTAAGCTCTGGTGTGGCTACAGCAGCCGCCAATAGAGGTATACCTGACGGGATGTTTAAGCGTCATGGAAGGTGGATGAGTGAATCGGCAAAGAATGGTTATATTAAGGATTCTGTTGATGAACGACTGAAGGTGTCCATGTCTTTAGGGTTATGAATATCGATGTTGAACATATCAATATGTTTTATGTATGTTTATTTGTGGTATACTGCAATATTACGGTTTAATCAAAAACTTATACATATGATACATGTATATTCATTACGCTTAGCCCGTTCTTTTAGTTCAGTAGGGCCGATGGCTCCCAAAGGCTTAAACCAACAAATATATATTTGTAGTTGTGTTGTTTCTGTTGAAGAATCGAAGAGGTAGTAGGTCAAAGGAAATATAATTTTCGTTGTTTGAAGAATGAATTAAATGAAAATTGCTTTCCCTTGGCCTTATGTGTAGTCGTTCGATTAAGTGGCGTGTATTGTATGCACGAGGTGTTTTTTCGTGCATGTAAGATTAGATAACCACTCAGCCTTGGGGATCGGTTGCGACCAGTTGTTTTGTTTTGGGGTTTTGTATTGGCAGTATACCACAAAATTGAGAGGAATGACAGTTTGATGCATTACATTTAATGTATGTTCACATTATGATTTTGTCTATATAACGAAATGGATTTCGAACATGTATATTAAACGGTGTCGGCCGATGGCTCCCAAAGGCTTAAACCAACACATATATATTTGTAATTGTGTTGTTTCTGTTGAAGAATCGAAGACGTAGTAGGTCAAGGGAAAGTTTTATAACCTTGGGGCCAGGCCAATTCTCTGACGTAGACCGAATAAGTGTGTGTTTATTATAGTGTCACCCCTATTTAAAGGGCCAGCCATTGATGACATATGAGACACCTCTTTTTATGAACATCAGTACTTCCCGAATCCTATGCTTGTATGGCAATTACATGAACACGAATTACGAAGGATACCATCAAAGATATATCACATCTTTATTGCAAAACACAAACTGAACAACTAAACATATTCCAAAATGTTTAAAACTATGTATTTATATAGTTATTGTTTTTCATGTAAAAACACACTTATCCGAAGTGTGCGTTTTCTATGTCCTCTAGTATACATGTACACACTTATCCGATGTGTGTACACACTTATCCGAAGTGTGCGTTTTCTATGTCCTATAGTATACATGTACACACTTATCCGAAGTGTGCGTTTTCTATGTCCTATAGTATACATGTACACACTTATCCGAAGTGTGCGTTTTCTATGTCCTCTAGTATACATGTACACACTTATCCGAAGTGTGCGTTTTCTATGTCCTCTAGTATACATGTACACACTTATCCGAAGTGTGCGTTTTCTATGTCCTCTAGTATACATGTACACACTTATCCGAAGTGTGCGTTTTCTATGTCCTCTAGTATACATGTACACACTTATCCGAAGTGTGCGTTTTCTATGTGCTCTAGTATACATGTACACACTTATCCGAAGTGTGCGTTTTCTATGTGCTCTAGTATACATGTACACACTTATCCGAAGTGTGCGTTTTCTATGTGCTCTAGTATACATGTACACACTTATCCGAAGTGTGCGTTTTCTATGTGCTCTAGTATACATGTACACACTTATCCGAAGTGTGCGTTTTCTATGTGCTCTAGTATACATGTACACACTTATCCGAAGTGTGCGTTTTCTATGTGCTCTAGTATACATGTACACACTTATCCGAAGTGTGCGTTTTCTATGTGCTCTAGTATACATGTACACACTTATCCGAAGTGTGCGTTTTCTATGTGCTCTAGTATATATGTACACACTTATCCGAAGTGTGCGTTTTCTATGTGCTCTAGTATACATGTACACACTTATCCGAAGTGTGCGTTTTCTATGTGCTCTAGTATACAACATCGCTAAGAATATATCGGATACCATGGTGACAGATAGTAAATCCCAAACATAATCAGATATTAAGACCCCAACAACATTACTGAGTATAGCCCCGTAGTTAACTATAACCCCCTTGTTAACCCATTTGTTAAACAATCACAAACTCAGAGTCAAACTTCTGATTGGTTCTTGGAAGAGTAATTTCTCAGAATCAACAACTCAAATCACTTGAGCTTGAGATCTAAGAAAAGTTTTACATCCTCCGACCCGTTGTTCTCTTACGTTGCTTTTTAAATTACAGATCTGGCTATTTAATATAATGTATATATATAGCATGCAAAGATCGTGTGTATGTATAGGATATTTATAAGCCGAAAACGATCCAATATGTAAAATATTGGACTATGTGAGGCGCGTAGCGTCGAGGACAGTACCAAATGTTTACATATTGGATCCGTTTGAGGTATATATCATATACATACACACACTTCTATAACAAGATCCTACTAATTAAAAGTGTTAATTTCGTACATATACGCGTAGGATTTAATATAATACTCTGGCCTTTTGATAGCAATCCAATATTAATAATTTTATGAATAGAATAGATTTTATTGCAAAATCGGCAATAACCGTGCCTTTGGCAATACAATATACATACATAACAGTATACCATGACATGATAAACAAAACGTAATATACTCAAATTACATTAGTAATAGGTTGATATCGTGTTACTTCAAGCGACGATAAACTAAACTAAGAAGCTATATTGGCAAAGAGCGAACCCAATTTGTCTTTTTGTGATAATACATATTAATATGATAGCATACATATACATTCATTAATGTTAATCACGTAATGTTTTCATATGATTTGTTCTTCGTTCAAAGGCATTCTTAATATATTTAGCAGTATTTATTAATATTTTACTATTCTTACTTGTCATAAGAGTAATATATTCAAGGTAGGCCAACTCGTTCTGCCTAAAAAATTTAAATCATATTTCGTTGTACATTGGACAAATCAAGATAAAATGGTATTCTGATTCAATAGCGTTATTATTGCAACAATTACATAGTATATTAACACATAGTCTATTAGCCTTGTAGCGACCAGTTTCAATAGTGAAATCATGACTATGCAGCCTCAGTTTATACAGCATAACCTGCTGCGAGTTGTTTTTAACTCTATGTAAGTAGTTTACTAAATCAAAATCAGTTTTAAAACGTACATAGTGCTCAAGTTTGGGCATATTTTCAATAGACTCCAGCCATCTCTGGATAAACTGATCACGTAATCTCGATTTAAGTATAGGTAAATAATTAATAGTAGGGTTAAAATCAGTCCATAGATAACTAAAACCAAGTCCATAGATACCTAAAACCAAGTCCATAGATAACTAAAACCAAGTCCATAGATAACTAAAACCAAGTCCATAGATAACTAAAACCAATCCATCTAATAAGTTGTTCACACTAAGAGCCCAAGTATTCTTAGTTAAAGTTGTATCTGTGATTGAAATTTGATTTTCTAAGAGTTTATTCATAATAGATTCGGGATTTCTTTTTATTTTCAAGTAATATGATATTGTACGTTCTTTACATATCGTGTTACCGGGGTGGGGTGTCTTTCGCCATTCTGCTACGAAAATAACACCAACGATTATTCGAGGGTTCAAATCTATGTTTAATGTTCAACATATTCACCAGTCATATTCCCAAACCGACTCGCTGAGTCACTCAGTCTAAGGGATTGAGTGTACCTCCACTTCACCATACAGACTCCACATACACAGTGATAAGCTGGTGCATCAAAGATATCCATTTATTTTATTCTATTAAAATTTGGTAAAAAACCATGACTGCTGCTCAAGACACCAAACAAGCAACTGAGTTCTGATTGATTGAACTGAGTCATGTGACACTTTTGGCGGGAACTTAAAAATAGAATTTTATCAATCAAGGGAAGTAACTCATATACAGACATGTCCAAAAGTACAGTCTGTTACACACTTCCCTACCTTAAAAATATGACGTCCCGTCATTCCCTCTATAGTCTGTCGATGTCATATACATACTCTACTCTATATACAACATACCTATTGCTATACTATATATCTACTTATACAGTACTTACCGAACCACCACACTTCCTACAAACGTGTTGCATCTCTCATCATACAACAAACTAACCCTGCAATTTGTATCTATATTTACATACAAAACTTCTGCCTCTACTATGCGTATCTGCATTAAGCATACTAACTACCATATGAGTTATGATACTCATATTTCTAAGGTTTCCATACTGCCTATATCCTTAATATATCAAGTAATTAGCAGGTCGCAAAAGTAGTATATGCCATAGTCTAACCGTTAACAGAAACAGTTCACACAAATAGTATTTGTCAAATTTAAAAACAAGTCGCCACAGTCTCCTTAGCAACAAAAATGCGACCACGCATTTTCATCCAACAAAAGCATAATAAAACTGTTTTAACATTATTTCCATGAAATGCGTTGTTAAACACTTGATAACATATTAAAAAATATATACATATACAGACAAGTCGACAAATTCACTTAATAACAGCGCTTACTACTGCTCCAACTAGTCTGTGTGCTGTGTCACTATCTACATTATTTAATAGTCCTGACCTCATTAACTCGTCTAGAGCCTGTAACTTGTTGTCCACAGGTCTTGACGTCATCAGATTCATCACAAAATCTTTATATCGTTCCGGGGGTTTCCTTGTTCGGGTAGGTCTTCTCGGTTTCGGTACCGGTGCACTTCTTTCAGTATCACCTCCCGTTGCTCCATGAGTAGTGTCATCCGTTATGTGTGTTGTCTTCTCGTCTTGTCTTTCTGTTCTCTCTTCTACATCATCAACCGTCTGTTCTACATTTTCAACTGGTTGGTCTAAATTCGTGTTTGAATCCTCATCTACCTCATGTGCTATGTCTATACGTCCGTCTGCATCAGTATTCTCGCCTTCTTGGTGAGAAATGGCTAGACTTCTGTCTATATCCGTATTCTCGCCTTCTTGGTGAGAAATGGCTAGACTTCTGTCTATATCAGTGTCCTCGACCTCTTCCTGTTCTGTTTCTAGACTTCTGTCTGTGACAGTGTCCTCATCATCACTTTTGTCTTCTGTCTCCTCATCTTCTTGATGAACTACTATTTCTGGACTTATATCTGCGTCAGCTTCATCTGCGTCAGTGTCCTCATCAACGGTACTTCTGTATGTGTCAGGATCACGGGCATCCCCATGTCGGTCTGTAATTCCTACAAATCTATATCCGTCTTCACTATCAGAGTCTTCATCTACCTCAGTGACGTCACTTTTATCATTTATCTCCTCCCTCTTGGATGCATCCCTATCTTCCATATCCTCTTCATCAATATGTGTATCATCGATCTCATCCTCATCTTCCTGGTGGTCTACCAGAAACAAATGATTTCGATGCAGTATCTTCTCCTTGTTTGCTACCTTCGATCTTACTTTATAAACAGGAATGTCAGGTCTCGACTGTTCTACTACCTCATATATGTCATCTTCAAATTTATCTTCTATTTTGTGTTTGCCCCGAAAAGCTAATCTACGCACAAGTACTCTATCTCCAACTGATATCTTTACTGCTTTTGGCTTTCTTGTCGTAGTACCTCTTCTGTTTACTTTTTTCCTTCTCTATGTGTCTCTGTACTATTTGTTGTGTATTTCCTATCCTCTCTTGTAAATCCTCTATGTATTCCTGGGTACTGTTGTTTGCTATTCCTTCCTCCCTAGCCTTCTCAAACGTTATATCGATTGGTAATTTTGGCTTTCGCCCAAACATTAACTCGTATGGCGAAACTTTGTTGGATTCATGTAGAATACAATTGTAACAATATACCAATGAGTTGATGTATTTCTTCCAATCTTTCTTCTGGTCATTTTCCAGTGTTCCAAGCATGTCTAGTAATGTCCTGTTGAATCTTTCTGGGCCGGCATTTCCATGAGGATGATATGGTGTTGTATGTGATTTCTTAATATTCATAGTGTTGCATAGTTCTTTAATAATTTCACTCTCAAAATTTGCTCCCTGATCTGAATGTAGCCTTGTTGGAATCCCATAATGAATGATAAAGTTATTATAAAAGGCATCGGCTGTTGTTTTAGCAGTTTGATTTTGTGTCGGTACTGCAAGTGCATACTTGGTGTAGTGATCGGTAATGACAAGAATATTGCCAATATTTCCTTTGGACGGCTCTAATGTCAAATAGCCAAAACAGACCAGTTCCAGTGGGTAAGTGCTGTTAACATTTACGAGTGGTGCTCTGGTGTTAACAGATGTCTTTCTTCTGAGGCAGCGATCACATCTAGTAACCCACTGTTCAACAGCTGTAGACATACCTGACCAATAGTAACGTCCTCTCATCAGTTTCATTGTCCGGTCTCGCCCTGGGTGGCCAACATCATTATGGAGGCCTATCAGTACCTCTTTCTTGTAGCATTCAGGTACTACTAGTTGTTCAATCTCTGTGTCTTCATCCTTAATTGTCCTGAATAAAATACCTCTCTTTATCTTTAGTTTCTTGAATTGGCTTCTCATTGTTAGGTCATCTTTCTGCACACAATTGTGTGGTATCCTCTTGTCTATCACAGCTCTCCTCCACTTCTCTATCATTGGGTCTTGTCTCTGCATTTTTCTGATTTCTCTAAGTTCTCTCTGTGCCAACACTTGTCCTTGCTCTTCAGTTGCTTCGATAATATTGATGCTTGATACCGGTAAAATTTCAATGTAAGGTGGTGGTATGACACACGAGCATATTGCTTTAATAGTTTGGTTATCCATCTGGTATCTCTCTTCATGTCCTTCTGTCAGTTTCTCATAAGGGTATCTACTCATTCCGTCGGCATCAGCATTCTTCAATCCCGCTCTATATGAGATGTCAAAGTCATATAACCCAAGTGCTGAGGTCCATCGCTGACCTGTAGCATCTAACTTTGCATTGGAGAGAATATAAGTCAGCGGGTTATTATCAGTAATAACACTGAAATGATTCATTGTCAAGTAATCAGAGAATTTCTCTGTTTCAGCCCATTTCAGTGCTAGAAGCTCTAGCTTAAAGGCACTATAATTTCGTTCTGACTTTGTCAAAGCTCTACTGGCATAAGCTATAACTCGCTTCTGGCCATCTTGCTTCTGATACAACACTGCGCCCAGAGCTTTAGTTGAAGCGTCAGTGTGTAATTCAAATGGAAGCTTAAAATCAGGATAGGCTAGAATTGGAGGCGATGACAAAATTCTCTTCAACTCATCAAATACTGATTGTTCTGTATCAGTCCACCTCCATTCTACCTTGGGTTTCTTTGCTCCTTTCTTAGTTGACGTTGGTGGAAGGAGTTCTGATCATGGACGTGTAAGTTTACTGAAGTCTTGTACAAATTTCCTATAGTACCCAGCAAAAGCAAGAAATGATCGTAAGTCGTCTGCATTTGAGGGTGTGGGCCAATTGCTAACCTTCTCTATTTTATCTGGGTCGGTTTCAATGCCATCACTACTCACTACGTGCCCGAGGAAGTTAACTTTCTGTTTGAAGAAATGACACTTTTCCGGTGCAAGTTTTAGATTGCAGGATTTTAATCTGGTCAATACTACGTCCAGTCTTTCCAGGTGCTGTTCAAAAGATTCCGAAAATATGATCAAATCATCCAAATAAATTACGCAAATTTTGAAGTTCAAGTTTCCAAGGCATTCCTCCATTAAACGCTGATATGTTGCTGGTGAGTTACACAGACCAAAAGGCATTCGGTTATATTCAAAATATCCTATTGATCCAACGGTAAATCCAGTCCTTTCCTTGTGTATCTCCTCAACTTCAACCTGGTGGTAACCGAATTTCATGTCTATGGTACTAAAGTAGTTAGCGCCATGCATGCAGTCAAAGATCTCCTCTATGCGCGGCAATGCATACGAGTCTTTTACTGTTCTTTCATTCAGCATGCGATAATCAACACATATTCTCAACTTGCCAGTTTTCTTCCTTAACATTGGATGTCCAAGGTGACTTTGAAGGTCGAATAGTTCCACTAGCAAGGAGTTGTTCTATATGTTGACGCACCTCTTCCATCATCATCGGCGGTATCCGCCTGTGTCTCTGTTTAAACGGGGTGCTATTCAATAAGTCAATCCGGTGTTTGATTTTATTACAGAGGCCAATATCTGTGTCATTAAGTGAGAATATATCCTTATGTTGCCTTAATAATTCTTTCAATGTATGTGCCTGGTCTTCATCAAGTATATGGCTCTCATCCATATTCAGTTCATCTAAGACCTTGTCTCTAAGATCATTTTCCTCTAGTTTCTCAAAGACATCGTCAGTAACAGTGACCGGTTGTAGTTCACAAATGATGGATTTGGGGGCAATGTTTACAGTGTTGGTAGTCAGATTTGACAACGTCACTTTCACTGCCATCCGCTTTCCATAATTGTATTGTACAACAGCTGGGGTAATATCAATGTATGCTGGTATGTTACTAACTTCAGATTCATGTATAATGGCTGTAGTGTTGGGATATAGTAGGTCTTTATCAGTGTACCCTTCCACTTCTATTGATTCATTTGGTCGCAACTGTATTGTATGTGCTAAGGCACTCCTTATGATTGCAAGTCTATTATTGTTTCGTTGTAGCTCTTTCTCTCTAATAAGCATAGCTCTGAAACTCAAGTACCAAGGTGTATGCAATCCAGCTTTGCTTATGAATTGGGCGCCAAAATGCTCTTTACATTCTGTAAGAAGAACTTGAAGTATATTAGTTCCAAGAATGACAGGTGTTTTTGCAGAGTATTTAGTATCAGGTGTTACTAATAAGAGGCATTGTTGTGGTTCACATTTTGGTATACCATGATTTATTTTTAGCTGTACTTCTATATAACCTACATAGGGAAGATTCTGTCCATCAGCACATTCTATGTGTAAAATATCTCCAATGGGCCTAATTTCTGTGTCGGATAGATGCTCATTATAAAATGATTCAGCAACAATGCTGACACAACTACCTGTATCCAATAATGAGGTAACTGGGGAGTTATTTAATGAAATGTTCACCTCATTTACCTCACCAATCAATTTGGGATCTATGTCCATAGTGCTCGGGTCTGATCCCACAACTGGAGCACTTAGGCTTTTGGGCACTTATTGATTTTGTGTCCCTTTTCCTTGCAGTTATGGCAGGTAATCTGACTCAGTATCTCCGGACAGTCTCTCTGTATATGTCCTCTTCCATTACAATTGTAGCATAAAAGAGGGGACTGATTATGAGGACAATACCTCTGTATATGCCCCCTTTCATTGCATAGGTAACAGGTAGGTTGGAAGGTTGTGCCTGCTATAGGTATGGACTGTCTAAAATCTCCTCGTCCTCTACCTCTATTCATACTATGTCCTACACCTCTGCCCATACTATGTCCTACACCTCTGCCCATACTGCGTTACGCCTCTGCCTCTGTATGCTCTATGTCCTCCATCCCAATATCTATGTTGTGGTCCTTCATGTATGCTATGATCTTTTTCTTTCTCCAGCGTTTCTATTCCGTCGTTCATTTTCAATAATAATTGTTTAATTTCACTAAGTTCAGTTGATCCCTTTTTCTCAGTATTTATTGCTGACTTACATGTTTTTCTATCAAGTGGAGTTCCATTGTCTTTAATATCTGCCTCCATTTTCCGTAGCTCCCTTTTGAATTCTTCATAGCCTCTAATTTTATCGTGCTGATACATGCTCATGTGTTTGAGTTCTCTATTTAAACCAGCATGGAGAATTTCTTTAAGTAAACTAGTGTCTGTCCTACTTAATGTCTTTAACTTAACAGCTTGGTCAAACAAATCCTCTATTCTTGACGCAACATGTTCAACTGATTCTTCCGCTTTTTGCTGACAAGAGTAAAATTTCTACTGTCCCATAATCACTTTCCAATTTTTCCATGACTTGATCTAACGTGGCTCCTGGCCCTAGTCTTCTAACTTTATCACTCGCTGTCCCTTTTAACGATCTCCGCATACCAAGTAAAATTTGTTCGGGTGAGAAAACTTTATCCATAAATAACGCTTCAACTTCATATTTAAAAGTCACCCCTGTTACGTCTCCTTTTCCTTCTTCACTGCAGTGTTTTACCAGGTTACACTATTCCTCAGGTATAATCTAAAACTATAGTTTAACTATATTTCAGTAAATAGTTGGATGACCTCACTTAATTGCATCTAATAATGGGATAGAATTAACCGCTTAACTGCAATTTCTGAACCCATAAACAGTTAATTGTACTTACAAATATGTTAACTTCAGCCACTAGAACACCAACAATAACCATGTGAATGTTCTGTATTTCAAACATTAATTATCACAAACCCAAGTCATTTTAGAATTACTATCTTCACAAATTCTGCACCGTCACTGAATAATGTTAGTTCTCACACAACCTGTATTAACTATGAATGTTCTGTAGCTTGACCCGTCTTGTCTTCTGTAACTTGGCACGTCTTGTCAAATCTCCTGGTACAACTGTATGCCGCTCACGTCAGTAATCGAACTTCATCACGCTTGCACGTCGCCTTTTGAAGACTTCTACTGCTGGTAGTACACGATACCCGAAATTCTTTAAATTGAGTGTAGATTTAAAGAAATCCAATGTTTCTCCACTATTATCAACCAGAAAGTGTAGTCCAAAACGCATTACTTCATGTACACATAACAATTTGTAGTCCACGAATATTCAGGTGAATATTATAAATGTAACTCCTTCGTAAATCCAAGTTCAGCTTAACTCTCACTAATCAGTAGTGTTTCTAAATTATCTAATGTTTATTACGATTCCACAATGTTTATCGGTGGCTCACTATTAACTCTGGATATCACTAATTAACACTGTTTATCACCACTATATATCACTAATCAGTTGTTTTTATCATTGTTTATCACTGTTTATCACTGTTCACCATCGTTTATCTATTCCACACTGTTTGGCTTAAGAGTTGTGCATGGCACACACACTATTATACCATTTATCCGTGTTAAACGTTCAATTTTCATAGATTGCTCTGTTGGGCTCCAATGTTACCGGGGTGTCTTTCGCCAGGGAAGTAACTCATATACAGACATGTCCAAAAGTACAGTCTGTTACAATCGTATCAGAAGATAGTCGACCCAATTCACCTAATACAGCCATATGCGGTGTTTGTGTTTTTACACCATGTACAAGTTTACAAAATTTATCTATTTCTTAAAAACTATAATTATACACCCCCACACATTTGCATAGTATGTGATAATTGGCTGAACCATTTTATCGAACAAACCAAGTTTCCCTTTAATATCAAAATGTAGTCTTTGAAAAATAAATAACAAGTTTGACATAGCTCTCAATAATACAATATACAATATGTGTTATTGCAAACTCGGCAATAACCTTGCCTTTGGCAATACAATATACATACATAATAGTATATATGGCATGAGCAACAAAATGTAATATACATAAATTACATTTATAATAGGTTGACACCTTGTTACTTTCGATAAACCAGCTAAGAAGCTATATTGGCAAAGAACGTAATCAATTTGTCTTTTTGTGATAATACATATTAATATGATAGCATACATATACATTCCGATTAATTAATTGAATAATAATGGACTGCAAGTACAAAGGTATGACGTCACGACAGTGTTCTAAGACCATGTACAGTGTTGTATTATTGCACCTTGTACTGTAGGTGTTACGAAAACCTTTTAATTAACTTACGCATGTGTGTTTTACGTTTATTTATCGTCGCTACTGGTTACCCATATGAGTGACGCCTCCTGAAGAGATTAGTCATTTTAGATTTTGCAGGATAGTACAATGATACAGACAGAGACCTATTCCAGAGGCTCCTCTGGTTCTTTTACGTGCACGGTGTAAAGCACCGACACGAGACCTCGGTTTAACTTTAACTGATTTGTTTCTGGTATTTAAGGCATAGCATTAACATAAGGAACAAATCTGAACTAATCTCTTCAGGAGGCGTCGCTCATATGGGCAACCGATAGCGACGATAAATAAACGTAAAACACACACATAAGGAACAGAGGGCGGATTAGCGATAAGCGAAATATAAATAAAAGATAAACTTACATGATAGGATTACACTGCAAAAACTTGATAGATAACGTAAACGTGTTATATTGCTCAATAAGATGACATTAACTTAGTTAGTAGTTAAGTGACACAATATAGTTCATACATGATTATATGCTTAATCTTGTTTGAATTTTATTTAATTCTAAAGAGACATTCTATATTAAAATGGTAGTTGTTAATGTTGTAAGCCAATCGAGTGAAAATGAGAGCGACGAAGAAACTATCACCGAGGACAGTCGATGTTATGTAGAAAACAGAAGCATTGAAATGTGTCCAAGAAAACAGAATTTAGATACTGACAGGACTAGTGTGCCACGTCAGACTGTAAGTACATGTACTGGATGTAATGTGGACAGTTCTGAGGAGGAGAGAAGTTACAAAACTCGCGGTGAAGTTGATGAGAGGCGAGACTTAATTGGGAATGGAACCAATGCACATAATAACATCTGTGAGTCAGAAGACGAGCTGCGAAAAGACAACAGGAATCATGAAGCAAATGAAAATGTGAAGGAGATAACGTTAGAAGCCGATACATCGGTACTAGAGGAAAGTCAACGAGATAAGAAGCTGCCAATAGATAGAGGATGGGCGTGGGTGATACTGCTAGGTAAATCACACTGTCGCATGGACGACACACATGTATCTTAATATCGGCTTCTGTTTATGCACATTTTATTTAGCTCGTTCTTTCTACTTATATATATATTATATACTAATCGCTCTCGATACCTAATTGCTCATTGATCGCACTGAAGACGAGAGAATGGGCAATGTGGATTTAACAGTCTTGCCTAAATACATTACCAAGTTTGTTCTGGCGGGACCGGAACTCACAAATCTTCGGATATTAGGTGGACGGCGCTTCTGTCTATCGTACAGGCTCGTTTAGGCCAAGTCAGATTTAACCGGGCCACCATGCGAAACAATGACATTAATCAATCTAGTTGGCGCAGATGAAAGCGTATATATGGTCATTGATGTGGGTGGCAACCGGAGTACCCAGAGATAACCCACTTGCTCAAGCTGGGGGCCACCGTAACATCACATATACGTCCCAGTCAGAGGATCGAATCCAGGCTGCATGGTGACCAACGATCGTTCCACTGCGCAATCAGACAGCTACATTTGACTTTAAATACATGCAATCAGATTATTGTCACGTTGATATAAAGTAAATAAATAACACCAATTTACTTCAATTCTTACAAGAACTGTCAAATCTCTCTTACTTCTATACTCTTCTAATCTTTAACTCAATCTAAAAGTCAATACTTAAGCTACATTATTATTCTAATAAAATGTATCAACGAACATATTCTATTTTAGTCGAGTTTTACTACTATAATAAATTTTAACTGCCATATCCAAGTAATGATAATTAGTATGTAGTGGAGAGAATTACTATAAACTCCTGTAGCTTTCAATTCAATCCACTTGTTTTGATAGTTGTATTGTATGGATGTTATATGTACAGATGTTATATGTCATGTTTATCTTGATAAATAAAATATGTTTAAACCAACTGTCAAATAACTGTAGGTTTTCGTTTGTAAATACATGCATATGATAGTTTGCGTAACTAATACAGCAACACGCTTATTTTGTACATTGTTAGTGTGGGAAACATCATAATACGAGTCGTTCGATTACGATTACAACGTTCAATTTGCACAGTGTTATTTTGGCCAATTTGCGTATTAATTTAAGCCGCGTCCGGACAAAAACATGACATGTAGTCTGAAAAATGACACCATACAGCGCCAATTTACTCATGATGACGTTTATTTGTTATTACTTCATGAGTCATATATAGCCAGACACCTGTGAGGTGTTTCTGTTTCTAATAGCTACCCTGTTAGGAATGTGTGTTTTACGTTTATTTATCGTCGCTACCGGTTACCCATGTGAGCGACGCCCCCTGAATAGATTAGTCATTTTAGATGTGTGGAGGATAGTGCATTGATACATACAGAGAGCCATTCCAGAGTCTCCTCTGGTTCTTTTACGTGTACCGTGTACAGCACCGACACGAAACCTCGGTTTAATGTCCCATCTGAAAGACTATTAATTTTATTAGGGTCAGACAGGGGATCGAACCTAGCAGTATACCCATACTTTGTCTTTATTATACATGATTTGTCCTAGAGATAGTTAAAGTCTGTCTATAGTTCAGAGTATTCGAAATATTTCTTGTCCATTTCACGTCTCGAAATATAGAGATCAAAACTCGAAATATATCTCAATGCCATATCTGAGGTAACTGTACAGCAGTGTATTTATTGAAACATATCTCAATGTTATATCTGAGGTAACTGTATAGCAGTGTCTTGATTGAAACATATCTCAATGTTATATCTGAAGTAACTGTATAGCAGTGTCTTGATTGAAACATATCTCAATGTTATATCTGAGGTAACTGTATAGCAGTGTCCTGATTGAAACATATCTCAATGTTATATCTGAAGTAACTGTATAGCAGTGTCTTGATTGAAACATATCTCAATGTCATATCTGAAGTAACTGTATAGCAGTGTCTTGATTAAAACATATCTCAATGTCATATCTGAAGTAACTGTATAGCAGTGTCTTGATTGAAATATATCTGAGGTAACTGTATAGCAGTGTCTTGATTGAAACATATCTCAATGTCATATCTGAAGTAACTGTATAGCAGTGTCTTGATTGAAACATATCTCAATGTCATATCTGAAGTAACTGTATAGCAGTGTATTTATTGAAACATATCTCAATGTTATATCTGAAGTAACTGTATAGCAGTGTATTTATTGAAACATATCTCAATGTTATATCTGAAGTAACTGTATAGCAGTGTATTTATTGAAACATATCTCAATGTTATATCTGAAGTAACTGTATAGCAATGTCTTGATTGAAACATATCTCAATGTCATATCTGAGGTACGTGTATAACAGTGTCTTGACTGAAACATATCTCAATGTTATATCTGAAGTAACTGCATAGCAGTGTCATGATTGAAACATATCTCAATGTTATATCTGAAGTAACTGCATAACAGTGTCTTGACTGAAACATATCTCAATGTTATATCTGAAGTAACTGTATAGCAGTGTCTTGATTGAAACATATCTCAATGTCATATCTGAAGTAACTGTATAGCAGTGTCTTGATTGAAACATATCTCAATGTTATATCTGAATAACTGCATAGCAGTGTTTTGATTGAAACATATCTCAATGTCATATCTGAAGTAACTGTATAGCAGTGTATTTATTGAAACATATCTCAATGTTATATCTGAATAACTGCATAGCAGTGTTTTGATTGAAACATATCTCAATGTCATTATCTGAGGTACGTGTATAACAGTGTCTTGATTAAAACAATCTGGTACATGTGTGGGTACATGTGTGGGTACATGTGTATGCATAATTTTGTATATTGTTACAGCTTTTTGAACAATAATCCGTTTGTCAAAAGTGATTATATTAATTTCAGAAACTGATTCAGCAAAGGAATATAATCTTTGCCCAGAATGTATATACATGTACATGCTCGTCGCTGCAGTCTTAACAATGTATCAGTATGTTGCTGTGTTGTGTATCCCTATATGATAAAGTAATGGTTGGCTATATGCCCTGTAATAAAGTATTCTGTAGTTCCGATTGATAATATACAATATTTAACCTAATGTATATACATTTACATGCTCGTCGCTGCAGTCTTAACAATGTATCAGTATGTTGCTGTGTTGTGTATCCCTATATGATAAAGTAATGGTTGGCTATATGCCCTGTAATAAAGTATTCTGTAGTTCCGATTGATAATATACAATATTTAACCTAATGTATATACATTTACATGCTCGTCGCCTTAATCTTAATAATGTATCAGTATGTTGCTGTGTTGTGTATCCCTAGTATGATAAAGCAGTGGTTGGCTATACGCCCTGTAGTAAAGTATTCTGTAGTTCCGATAATATACAATATTTAACCTAATTACCAAATATTAGCTGAAATCTTGTTCACGATCAATTTGATATGCGAGTCCCATTTTAATGAATCCTGTATTTGTACTCCAAGAAACTGCTCTGATCTGCTTCTTTACAATAATATATTTATATATTTAAGAGACAGTGTAGGATTAGGGAACCTCATTTTCGCTGGGCTGTCATCATAAATAGAACTTTCGTTTTGTCTGTATTAATCTTCATTCCATTTTAAAAACACCAGTATTTCAAGTCTTCAAAAGCTTGTTGTTATCTTGTTTCTAACACTTCTTTCTGCGTATGGATATGATATATCAAAGTATATTTATATCACTTTTACTATTTGAAAAGATGGCATTACGATTGCATAGCACTGACATACGGATATGTAGTCCAGTGGCTAACACGATGGACTGGGAATCCAGGGGTCGCAGGTTCGATCCCCCGTCTGACCCTAAAAAAATTAACAGACTTTCAGATTGGATGCTAAACCGAGGTCTCGTGTTGGTGCTTTACACCATGCACGTAAAAGAACCAGAGGAGATTCTGGAATGGGTCTCTGTATCAATCAGTTACACATTGCACTATCCTCCAAAATCTAAAATGACTATTCTCTTCAGGAGGCGTCGCTCATATGGGCAACCGGTAGCGACGATAAATAAACGTAAAACACACACTGAAGAAATGACATGGTTCGGCAGAGCCTCATCTTGTATATGTTCTCCAACGTGCGTAATACATATATTCTCTATCCATGGACATAGTTTCTTCATCTACAGGCTACAGCACAGCCATATATTTAATTGTCCTTGGATACGAGTTCATATTACGATGAGTGTCTGTTTTCATCATTGGGCATAAAAACTCAAATTGCCACACGTTTGCCATGTTTATGCTACATGTAGTAAAAGATTAGAGTCTTTCCTTTTCAGCTTCAATTTACGCCCATGCCATCATCATCGGACAAATAAAGTGTTTTGGTATAGTGTTTGTACAACTTCAACAACGATACAGATCCTCGTCATCGGAAACCTCACTCATCTTCACCTTCATGAATGCTACGTATAGTATAACAGGTAAGATATCTACGAAATAAAAAAACTACGTAATATCACGTACGGGTTAACGGCCGGTCAATGAATATACCGAGCGTAGATAACTACCTATGTAATACCAGGTACGGGTTAACGGCCGGTCAATGGATATACGGAGCGTAGATAACTACCTATGTAATACCAGGTACGGCTTAACGACCGGTCAATGGATATACGGAGCGTAGATAACTACCTATGTAATACCAGGTACGGCTTAGCGACCGGTCAATGGATATACCGAGCGTAGATAACTACCTATGTAATACAAGGTACGGCTTAACGACCGGTCAATGGATATACCGAGCGTATATAACTACCTATGTAATACCAGGTACGGGTTAACGACCGGTCAATGGATATACCGAGCGTATATAACTACCTATGTAATATCACGTACGGGTTAACGACCGGTCAATGGATATACCGAGCGTATATAACTACCTATGTAATACCAGGTACGGCCTAACGGCCGGTCAATGGATATACCGAGCGTATATAACTACCTATGTAATACCAGGTACGGGTTAACGGCCAACCAATGGATATACCGAGCGTATATAACTACCTATGTAATACCAGGTACGGCTTAACGGCCGGTCAATGAATATACCGAGCGTATATAACTACCTATGTAATACCAGGTACGGCTTAACGGCCGGTCAATGGATATACCGAGCGTATATAACTACCTATGTAATACCAGGTACGGCTTAACGGCCGGTCAATGGATATACCGAGCGTATATAACTACCTATGTAATACCAGGTACGGGTTAACGGCCGGTCAATGGATATACCGAGCGTATATAACTACCTATGTAATACCAGGTACGGCTTAACGGCCGGTCAATGAATATACCGAGCGTATATAACTACCTATGTAATACCAGGTACGGGTTAACGGCCGGTCAATGGATATACCGAGCGTATATAACTACCTATGTAATACCAGGTACGGGTTAACGACCGGTCAATGGATATACCGAGCGTATATAACTACCTATGTAATATCACGTATGGGTTAACGACCGGTCAATGGATATACCGAGCGTATATAACTACCTATGTAATACCAGGTACGGGTTAACGGCCGGTCAATGTTACCGAGCGTATATAACTACCTATGTATACGTGGTAACGGCCGGTCAATGGATATACCGAGCGTATATAACTACCTATGTAATACCAGGTACGGGTTAACGGCCAACCAATGGATATACCGAGCGTATATAACTACATATGTAATACCAGGTACGGGTTAACGGCCGGTCAATGGATATACCGAGCGTAGATAACTACCTATGTAATACCACGTACGGGTTAACGACCGGTCAATGGATATACCGAGCGTATATAACTACCTATGTAATACCAGGTACGGCTTAACGACCGGTCAATGGATATACCGAGCGTATATAACTACCTATGTAATATCACGTACGGGTTAACGACCGGTCAATGGATATACCGAGCGTATATAACTACCTATGTAATACCAGGTACGGCCTAACGGCCGGTCAATGGATATACCGAGCGTATATAACTACCTATGTAATACCAGGTACGGGTTAACGGCCAACCAATGGATATACCGAGCGTATATAACTACCTATGTAATACCAGGTACGGCTTAACGGCCGGTCAATGAATATACCGAGCGTATATAACTACCTATGTAATACCACGTACGGCTTAACGGCCGGTCAATGTATACCGAGCGTATATAATACCTATGTAATACAGGTCGGCTTAACGGCGGTCAATGGTATACCGAGGTATATAACTACCTATGTAATACCAGGTACGTAACGGCGATCAATGGATATACCGAGCGTATATAACTACTATGTAATACCAGGTACGGGTTAACGGCCGGTCAATGGATATACCGAGCGTATATAACTACCTATGTAATACCAGGTACGGGTTAACGGCCAACCAATGGATATACCGAGCGTATATAACTACATATGTAATACCAGGTACGGGTTAACGGCCGGTCAATGGATATACCGAGCGTAGTTTTGTTGTGGTTGGGTTGGTTGGGTTTTTTGTTGGTGGTTGGTTGGTTGGGTTTTTGTTGTGGTTGGTGGTTGGGTTTTTTGTTGTGGGGTTAACGCCGGTCAATGGATATACCGAGCGTATATAACTACCTATGTAATACCAGGTACGGGTTAACGGCCAACCAATGGATATACCGAGCGTATATAACTACATATGTAATACCAGGTACGGGTTAACGGCCGGTCAATGGATATACCGAGCGTAGATAACTACCTATGTAATACCACGTACGGGTTAACGACCGGTCAATGGATATACCGAGCGTATATAACTACCTATGTAATACCAGGTACGGCTTAACGACCAGTCAATGGATATACCGAGCGTAGATAACTACCTATGTAATACCACGTACGGGTTAACGACCGGTCAATGGATATACCGAGCGTAGATAACTACCTCAGTAATGCAAGGTACGGCTTAACGGCCGGTCAATGAATATACCGAGCGTATATAACTACCTATGTCATATTAGGTATTGCTTAAAGGCCGGCCAATGCATTTACCGAGCATTGATAAATAGTTGAATACCTATGTCATATCAGGTATTTACAGACTTAAATAGTCAGTAGTCCAGTGGTTATCCAGGGATCGCAGGTGTGACCCCCCCCCCTGTCTGAACCTAATTTTATATGAATAGCCTTTCAATTATGACTTTAAGCCAAGGTTTCGTGTCCGTGCTTTACACCGTGCGCGTCTAAAGAACCAGAGGAGACTCTGGAATGCATCTGTATCTGTATCATTGCACTAACCTCCACAATCTAAAATGAATAATCTCTTCAGGAGACGTCGCTCATATGAGCAACCGGTAGCGACGTAAACCACACACACAATGTATTGCTTAAAGGTCGGTCATTACATTTACCGAGCGTAGATAAATATCGGTGACATATCATGTATCGCTTAAAGGGTGATTAATGTATATACCGAGCATAGATAAATATCTGTGACATATCATGTATTGCTTAAAGGGCGGTCAATGTATATACCTAGCATAGATAAATGTCTGTGTAATATCATGTATTGCTTAAAGGGCGGTCAGTGTATATACCGAGCGTAGATAAATATCTGTGTAATATCAGCTATTGCTTAAAGGGCAGTCAATGTATATACCGAGCGTAGATAAATATCTGTGTAATATCAGCTATTGCTTAAAGGGCAGTCAATGTATATACCGAGCGTAGATAAATATCTGTGTAATGTCAGCTATTGCTTAAAGGACGGTCAATGTATATACCGAGCGTAGATAAATACCCGTGTCATATCATGTATGTTATGGAATGAATGGCTTAAATCAGTTAGGATGGTAGGTAAATAGACATTTACATCGTATTGCAATAACTATGGTAATATCAGAAAGCAGTTAGCGATCGATATATAGCTTAGCTTTAACATATTGTAATCCTGGAGTCGTGTGTACATAATACATGCGATTACAAAGCGCAATACAAAGAAAAGCAAACAGGCCGGGAAACATGTT
Source organism: Archivesica marissinica (assembly GCA_014843695.1). Taxonomy (NCBI): domain Eukaryota; kingdom Metazoa; phylum Mollusca; class Bivalvia; order Venerida; family Vesicomyidae; genus Archivesica; species Archivesica marissinica. The sequence continues at coordinate 28,295,213 of CM026389.1, forward strand.
CTAGCAACATTAGTTTATATAAATTTATTTTAGCTCGATTGCGAAACAATTTTTATAACTTATATTAATCACTCTCGAGACCTCATTCCTGATGGAATCCATCGCCACGAAGGAGAGAGAAGAGGCAACGTGGAAATTAAATGGCACAATCGTAACGGCTCCAGCGGGGCTCGAACTCCGGACCCTTCGCACCTGAAGCGAACGCACATCCACTGCGCTATCACGACTTCCACTAACATTAATAACGGCCCTACGAGATATATTTCCCGGTAATGATCTCTAGGTAGTAAACTACGAAACGTATTTGCATTCCCACACGTGTAAGCCATTCAATTCTTCTTCCAATAATGTTCAAGATAGAATATTTGTATCATGAAACAAATGTCTTTCTTTCAGCTTTAATTGTTATGACATTGGGAAATGCGTTGTCAGCTCGTGAATCGGTGTGCATTGGAGCCGTTATAGCGTCGGTAGCTTCTATGGTCACTGCATTTATAGATGACGTCAATCTTGCGATTTTGACGATTGGTATCGCAACAGGTAAGCGACTTTCATTTTCACACACTGATTTCATATGTGTGTTTTACAGTTATTTATCGTATATATGCCCATATGAGCGACGCCTCTCGAAGATATTAGTCATTTAGATTTTGGAGGATAGCGCAATGATACAGACAGATACCCATTCCAAAGTATCCTCTGCTTCTTTTTCGTGCACGATTGAAAGCACCCTTACGAGATCTCGGTTTAAAGTTGCATCCGAAAGACTGATTTCATAGAACTACCCGTAGGTTTATATAAGGAATAAGTATGTCATAGATGTATGGCGAATGCATTGAAGCATTTCATTTGTCATCTACATAGCCGTTTACACATTGATCACATATATATAGTAAAACATGGCTGTATAGTATTGCTTAGCCTGGGAACAGGCGTCGATATATTTTGCCTGGTCAGTCAACTAAATATATTTTTACACCGATACTATTAATTGAGCAGTATTGAGTTTCTGATCATATCAACATGTCATTTAGCCAGAGGTTAAAAAGTGAAAAATCGACAGACTGGAACCCAGGCTAAGTATTGCTCTTCTTTCCACACATGCAATATTACTTTAAATGAATTGCAGCAACAAATTGATTTCACTTTTATTTCCAGGTCTTGCAAATGCATTTGTCATACCACAGCTTTCAACGATTATCAGCGTTTATTTTGTAAACAGAAGAGGTTTTGCGAACAATATGGCTAACTCCGGCGTTAGTCTGGGAGCCATTGTGTTGGCACCAATTGTGACGAAATCTTTTGAATATTATGCGTATACCGGAACGTATATAGTTTTCACAGGACTCAATGTGCAGCTATTTGTCATTGCATGCTTACTTACACCCATGTCGTTTTATAAAAATATCATCTCGAGACGCCGTAATGCCAGTAAAGAGTTTGATATTCGAGAAGAAGAACAAGACAAACTTATCGATGCATCGAACAAAGATACAGAGAGTGCAATAGGACACTTCGACAGACAGTTATCACATATTGTAGCATTGAATCATTCTAAGCTTCAGGTAGATGCAAGACGAAGACGAGTAGTTAGTGAGAGTGAATATGTAACACAACTCAACACAACATCTACCCATTCTTTGTTTAATTCATCAATAGCCAGATTTGCTAGTACAGACGTTATGAACAACTCTATGCTGGACATAACGCTGACAAATCGTGAATCCTATGAACAATCCAATCACCAAATGAAAGCAAATACTTGCTGTCAGGCAATTAAAGTAACAATTATTAGATCACTAATGAAAATATTTGACATGAAGCTCTTGTCGAAACCGGTATTTCAGTATTTCCTAATATGCAATGCATTTCTATGCGCGGGATGCGGACTTGCCGGTGCATATTTACCAACTCTTGCAATTGAAAATGGTGTTAGCAACGACTTGGTGGCGTTAATGGTGAGCTTAATGAGTGTAATCGAGTTTAGTTCCAGATTTGTGCTCGGATATTTGTCAGATAAGATGTGGTGCCATAGATCGACGCTTATCGCAATTGCTACAGTGATACTGGGATTCATGGCTCAATTCCTGCATTTGATGACAACTTTCTCTACAATTATGATCTACGCTGTGGTTGCAGGGCTTCTACAAGGCGTCTACTTTGCGCTTTTCGTTGTTGTGATTTTGGACATTCTCACTTACGACGATTTCAAGGTAAACTCAAACCGCCTCCCCAGAATAAAATTCCGACGTGTCATTCTTAAAGACATAATTATTCATGTTCGGGGTCCTCCGTGGCGGAGTGGTTACGATCGGTGACTTCAAATCACTTGTCCTTCATCGCTATATGTTCGAATCTAACGTTGGGTGTCGAATTATTTCAAGTGAGGAAGTTGACCAGCTGGTTTGGAGAATGTCGGTGGTTCTACCCGGTTGTCCGTCCGTTCCTAATATACCTCTCAGAGAGTCGCCCTGGGTCTTCCACCACCGATCATAGCTGGATACCCGGTTGTCCGTCCGTTCCTAATATACCTCTCAGAGAGTCGCCCTGGGTCTTCCACCACCGATCATAGCTGGATACCCGGTTGTCCGTCCGTTCCTAATATACCTCTCAGAGAGTCGCCCTGGGTCTTCCACCACCGATCATAGCTGGATACCCGGTTGTCCGTCCGTTCCTAATATACCTCTCAGAGAGTCGCCCTGGGTCTTCCACCACCGATCATAGCTGGATAGCCGACATATGACCACTGTTTATTGCGACTTTAAACCACCAAAACAAACAAACATAATCTTCAGGATGACAAAAGTGCAATGTGACTTTCCTAGTCAAAATGTGATTAATGTTGTTTTCAAGTACATGTACATTTAATAGTGTTAAAAAGGGTGGATATCATTACCAAAAGATGGATCTGTAGCCCAGTGGTTAACACGTTGGACTGGTAATCCAGGAAACAGTCTTTCAGATGGGACGTTAAACCGAGGTCTAGTGTCGGTGCTTTACACCGTGCACGTTAATGAACCAGATGAGACTCTGGAATGGGTATGTGTGTATTATTACACTATCCTCCAAAAATCTAAAATGACTAATCTCTTCAGGAAGCGTCGCTCATATGGGCAGACATAACCGGTAGCGACGATAAATAAACGTAAAACACATACACACCGAGACGTTTACAATTATTTTGTATATCATTTTACATTACAGGGAGCCTTAGGATTCACAAGTCTGATACAGGGCATTGCATCTGGTATTACTATGCCCATCGTAGGTATGCTCTGTACTGGTATTACTATGCCAATCGTAGGTATGCTCTGTACTGGTATTACTATGCCAATCGTAGGTATGCTCTGTACTGGTATTACTATGCCAATCGTAGGTATGCTCTGTACTGGTATTACTATGCCAATCGTAGGTATGCTCTGTACTGGTATTACTATGCCTATCGTAGGTATGCTCTGTACTGGTATTACTATGCCAATCGTAGGTATGCTCTGTACTTGTATTACTATGCCAATCGTAGGTATGCTCTGTACTTAAGTAGTCGTCTAACACAGTATGCAATAAAATACATGTAATGTATCTATGTATATTATAAATTATATTCTGCTAGTCATAATAATAATATTTTTAAGTTTATACAAATTTAATTTAGGTCGACTGCGAAAGAGGTTTAAACAACATTTGTATAATCGCTCTCGAGACCTCATTCCTGATGGGAGTTCATCGTCACGAACGAGACAGAAGGGTCAATTTGGATTCAATGGCTTGCATATGGACAGTCTGTTTTATTTAACTTTATTTATTTTACAACGATTGCGAAGCAAGTTTTAACAACTTATATTAATCACTCTCGTTGACTCGGATGAAAGCGTAAATGTGATCATTCGTGTGGGAGGAAACCGGAGTACCCGGAGAAAACCCACCTGTCCGATATGGCGACCATCGTACCATCTCACATAGTCTCTGTTGTTCTGGTGCGTTCGAACTCGAAACCCCTCGGATCCCCTAGGATTCTATCATTAATCCACTCCAATTGATAGGAGTATGGACAATAATTGTGTACATGAAGCCGATTAAGCTGAATAATATGTTATTGCTTGTTTATATACAATTACAAATATGAACACGATAACTATATGAACAATATGATAAAACTGTAATGCTATGCTTATAGTTGAACAGTGAGAATCAAAATCTAGAGTGCCCTCCGCAATAAACCATGGTAGAAGTCGTGATAACGCAGTGGATATGCGTTCGCTTCAGGTGCGAAAGGTCCGGAATTCGATCCCCGCTGGAGCCGTTACGATTGTGCCCTTAGGCAAGGCATTTAAATTCCACATTGCCTCTTCTCTCTCTCTCTCTCCCTCGTGGCGATGGATTCCATAAGGAATGAGGTCTCGAGAGTGATTAATATAAGTTGAAATAACTTGTTTCGCAATTGAGCTAAAATAAATTTGTATAATAAAATAAACCAGAGTAAAATTAAGAAAGTGATCGTAGCTATGTGTACTGTAGTAACTATAATTAGTATCTTAACGTAAGGTAAATAAATGACCAGGATTAGAAAGGACAAACAAAATGAAATAGATAAAAAATATATATATACGCCTTCTGTAACAGCTCTCTACTTCTGCGTCATACCCCAGCCATTCACACCGGTAGCTCCTTCCAAAAGAAGAAATTCGGCTCGGAGAAAACAGCAGTTATGTACTTGCCTTGGATTAACAGATAATATGACGCTCAAAGCGTTTAATGCTGTTGATGAACAGTTGGACTTGCTTAAGAACATATTCATTTTCTTCGGTTGTTATATTTTCGAATCCAAACAATAGTTTTTGTGTACTTAGTGTATGGTAAGTACGCGTATATATGAATAGCTGACACCACCTCACAAACTGCCCAGACGAAGTGCCGAACCGTGGTTGCATTGATGAGAAGCGAGCGCTACTCGGAATTAATGTTACTCAACAATATCTTGTTTTCAACAATCGACTACTATTCACTCTGACTATTTGCATAACCTCTAAACCGGACGTGTAACACTACGCGCACTATTTGATTATGTATTTTCTTTGTTACAGGCTATATACGAGACACTAGCGGTAACTACGCATACACGTTTAACTTCATAGGAGCTCTTCTGTTGATTGGTGGTGTTATGATCTATTTTATCCCAAATATTGATGAATGGAGTAACAATCGGTCGAAGAAACCGACAGAGAACAAGCGGATAGTACACGTTGCCTAATATGTATATACGGGAGATATGTGCAGAACAAGCGGATAGTACACGTTGCCTAATATGTATATACGGGAGATGTGTGCAGAACAAGCGGATAGTACACGTTGTGTAATATGTATATATGGGAGATATGTGCAGAACAAGCTGGTAGTACAAGTTGTCTAATATGTATATACGGGAGATATGTGCATAACAAGCGGATAGTACACGTTGCCTAATATGTATATACGGGAGATATGTGCAGAACAAGCGGATAGTACACGTTGTCTAATATGTATATACGGGAGATATGTGCAGAACAAGCGGATAGTACACGTTGTCTAATATGTATATACGGGAGATATGTGCAGAACAAACGGATAGTACAAGTTGTCTAATATGTATATACGGTAGATGTGTGCAGAACAAACGGATACAAGTTGTCTAATATGTATATACGGGATATATGTGCAGAACAAGCGGATAGTACACGTTGCCTAATATGTATATACGGGAGATATGTGCAGAACAAGCGGATAGTACACGTTGCCTAATATGTATATACGGGAGATGTGTGCAGAACAAGCGGATAGTACACGTTGTGTAATATGTATATATGGGAGATGTGTGCAGAACAAACGGATAGTACAAGTTGTCTAATATGTATATACGGTAGATGTGTGCAGAACAAACGGATAGTACAAGTTGTCTAATATGTATATACGGTAGATGTGTGCAGAACAAACGGATAGTACAAGTTGTCTAATATGTATGTACGGTAGATGTGTGCAGAACAAACGGATAGTACAAGTTGTCTAATATGTATATACGGTAGATGTGTGCAGAACAAACGGATAGTACAAGTTGTCTAATATGTATATACGGTAGATGTGTGCAGAACAAGCGGATAGTACACGTTGCCTAATATGTATATACGGGAGATGTGTGCAGAATAAGTGGATAGTACAAGTTGCCTAATATGTATATACGGGAGATATGTGCAGCATTCCCCGTGCATGGGAACACCAGCCACACTACAATGCTCAGAAACAGAAATTAAATTATACATAATTAGACTTATATTAATCACTCTAGCGATCTCATTCATGATGGAATCCATTGCCACGAGGGAGAGAGACTAGGCAACGTGGAACTTTAATGTCTTAGTTTAAACACTATTTGTATTCAAGAATGGTACATAACATAGGAATAGTTGCAACAGCACAGCTAGGATTAGGGGAAAGTTACATAGTAACTTATTCGAATCCCTTTGCTTCAATACAATTACATACACACACATATTGTGCTATGACAGGTTACATTACAAGTATTGCTTAGTATGACATATTTTATTATGCTATAAAGCGAGTTTAAGCACAAGAAGGAAATAAAACATGAAATAAAAACGTTCGGAAATGTACGATTTTGTTGGAATCTTTCGTTTTGATATAAAAGGAAGAGACAAAAAGACACACAAATAGAAACTGGAGAAGAACTCCTGGCATTTCGCACTTGAAGCGAACGCTCTACTTCTGCGCTACCACGACTTCCACAAATAGAAATTTGAACTTTAGCAACAGTTGTGTGTATTCTTTGATGTGGTTAAAGTCACGCCGACAGATTAGGCCACATGGTGGCTCTGTATATATTATACCACAGACAAACCGCAAGGCAGCATCTTCCTTACTTGAAAACACAGACAAACCGCAAGGCAGCATCTTCCTCACTTGAAACCACAGACAAACCGCAAGGCAGCATCTTCCTCACTTGAAACCTCAGACAAACCGCAAGGCAGCATCTTCCTCACTTGAAAGAATTGGACACACTGACAATAGACACGAGGAATTCATGTTGCCATACGCAGAAATGTCGCTGTGTAGCAAGAAACTTTGACGGTTCAGTTCGATGACGTGTATCTGTTAAGATATATAGCAAACCTAGAGTCTCGACCACTCCTCCACTGACACCTCTTTCGTGTAGGTGCCTGTGTGCGTCTGTCGTTTATTTATCGTCGCTACTGGTTGCCCATTTGAGTGACGCCTCATGACGAGATTAGTCATTTAGATTTTTGGAGGATAGTGCAATGATACATATAGAGACCCACTCCATAATATTCTCTGGTTCGTTTACGTGCACGGTGTAAAGCACCGACACGAGATCTCGGTTTAACATCCCATCTGAAAGAATATTGATTTTATTAGGGTCAGACGGGGGATCGAACCTGCGATCCCTGGATCATATCAGTCCAACGTGTTAACCACTGGACTACAGATCCGTCAGTTCAATGACATTACTAAACCAGAACAGGCGGAATACATTGCGGTTGGATTATCAACGTGTCACTACATTATATGCATACAATAGATTCAACATCGATAGATGTATGTACATTCCGTGATCACCACCATGACCCAATACCCAACACATGACCATACAAGTACATCTACCGACATTTCGTTACGAATAGAAATACTTTGACTTATAAGTTTGTGATTTAATATAGTGTAAACGTGGAGATATATTTAGCAACGGATATGAGTTTAACTGATATTATCGTCAACAATGTAACAATAATTTTAGTATTTTTCGTGACTTTGATATTGTTATATAGCAATACAAGACGGCGTCCAGGGGTACCACCGGGGCCCCCTTGCTGGCCAGTGATCGGAAACATCGGCTCCTTCATTGGTAGAAACCCTCTTAAAATATTCAACGCCTTGCATAGGAAATATGGAGACGTATATGGAGTGTATGTCGGTTCCGACTTAACAATTGTTCTCAATGGATACGACACTATTCACACTGCTCTCGTTAAAAATGGTAAACGTTTTTCAAGACGACCAGAAAGTGCCTTTTTCAAGTTGATGTTCAAAGATCGTGCACATCAAATAGTGTTTGGCAATGGCACGCGATGGAAAGAACTACGGATGTTTGGTCTGCGGGTGATGACGGACCTTTGTTTCAACAAGAACGGTATGACCCTCGAGATGCGAATGCTCGATGAACTTCAGTACGTCCTTGCACAGCTGGCCTCATTCAAAGACCCAGTAGATTTATCTGACGTCATTACGCGTAGTTTTGGCAATGTCATGTTTAGTATATTGTACGGGCGCCGGCCAGGATACGACAACAGTAAATTCAACGATTTTCTGGACAAGTTAAATTATGCAGCAATAATGTTTAGACGAAGTCAAGTGATAATGGCGTGTGTTCCGTTTTCGTATTTACTTCCTGGGGATATTCTAAACATAAAAAAGCATGAGCAAAATATGGACTCGGTGAAGAAGTATCTAAAAGACATGCTGGGAGATAATACCAACAGTTACACTGAAGGCGACAGAAATTGCTTCGTAGATTACTGGCTTGAGAAGGCCGACACAACTGACACATACGATTTGGATCATCTACCGGCTATAATGTTCGACTTTATGGCGGCTGGGACAGATACGTCGGCAACGACGACGAAATGGTTGCTCCTTTGTCTCGCATTGCACCCAGAAGCGAAGAGAAAGATATATTCGTACATTGACACCGTGGTCGGCAAGGATCGAGTTCCTTCGGTAAAAGACAAAGCTGATTTACCTTATGTAGAAGCGGCTGTGTTGGAAGCATTGCGCATTGGAAACATTGTCCCGTTGTCGCTACCGCATTCTGTACCGCGTGATACCCAGTTTAATGGTTACCTGATTCCAAAGGATACCAACATCTTCCCAAACCTCGTTTCTGTGCACATGGATCCAGATATATTCCCTGATCCTGAACAGTTTATACCAGAACGATTTCTCAGCGATGATCTAGCCATGGTTGTAAACACGGACAAATTGATACCGTTTTCTCTTGGACCAAGATCGTGCTTGGGGGAAACCTTTGCTAAAATGCAACAATTTCTGTTCATTGTGACACTGTTGCAAAGTTTCGACTTCTACCTACCCGAAGATTCGCCAAAGCCAACCATGGCGGGTGTTTTTGAACTTATGAACAAACCCGAAAGTTTCAAATTGAAAATTGTTGAAAGAACTTGATGAAATTGGTGCTTGAAATGTGTCTAATTAATACTGCTCGCTTCTGGTAAGCCAGTGGTTCTACCCGGGTGCCTGTCCGTGTCCGACTTACTTCTCGGAGTGGTACAAATAGTGTTCCTCCACCAAGTATAGCCCGGATGCCTGTCCGTGTCCCACTTACTTCTCGGAGTGGTACAAATAGTGTTCCTCCACCAAGTATAGCCCGGATGCCTGTCCGTGTCCGACTTACTTCTTAGAGTGGTTCAAATAGTGTTCCTCCACCAAGTATAGCCCGGATGCCTATCCGTGTCCGACTTACTTATCGGAGTGGTACAAATAGTGTTCCTCCACCAAGTATAGCCCGGATGCCTGTCCGTGTCCGACTTACTTCTCGGAGTGGTACAAATAGTGTTCCTCCACCAAGTATAGCCCGGATGCCTATCAGTGTCCCACTTACTTCTCGGAGTGGTACAAATAGTGTTCCTCCACCAAGTATAGCCCGGATGCCTGTCCGTGTCCGACTTACTTATCGGAGTGGTACAAATAGTGTTCCTCCACCAAGTATAGCCCGGATGTCTGTCCGTGTCCGACTTACTTCTCAGAGTGGTTCAAATAGTGTTCCTCCACCAAGTATAGCCCGGATGCCTATCCGTGTCCGACTTACTTATCGGAGTGGTACAAATAGTGTTCACCCACCAATTATAGCTGTAATAGTCGTCATATGAGCTGTTGGTGCAATTTTAAACAAACAAAAACCAACAAACACACGCTATAGGTTGGAAATGTATAGTATTGCATTATCATTTAGAACACAATACACAGTCGTAACCGACTGTTTTATTACTAGATTAATTTTACAATATCTATCTATATGTGAATACAATTAAATCATACGAACTTAAAGAAACATAATGAAAATTGAAATAGAGTTTATGAATGAATATTTCAAAATTATAAACAAATATTAGTGATGTTACAGATAGTGTGTATGTGTCACGGCCTGCTCAGTCGTCGAACTTGTTCTGGTAACAGCCAGGTGTACGTGGCAAACTAGTTGTTTTTGGTTGAGGACGTGGGTCCTTACGGACCAGCAGGCCTGCTCAGTCGTCGAACTAATGTTCACAGCTAGGTGTACGTGACAAATTAGTTGTTTATGGTTGAGGACGTGGGTCCTTGTAAACGGATCAGCAGGACACTGAAAACAGTACAATATCGAAGATATATATATTTATTCATTGTTCCACCCAACTACACAAAATATACTACATGTTACACCAACATGGTGATGGCGAATGCAACGACGCATTGCATTAGTCTCTAACATGTGTGTAGTAGATTACGGGTCACGGGTTAGTAAGAGATTAATATAATGTATAACGGGACATGGGCAGAGTATGGGTCAGTTGGATAATTATGTGTTTGGTGTAACTGGACAATACTTTCAAAGTTTCTAGATTATTTCCCTTGACTATCAATACTTGCATTAAAGGGTGGTTAATTAAATGAAAAAACAACACGCCTGATAACTTTATTTTATTTATTATTTATTATATACGTGTATTCGTTTATTGTCAAATAAACACATATAATCAACCCTACGACATATGCTATTACTAAATATAGACCCCATATGTAGTGTTTCTGAATATGTATCGTAGAAAAATCATGTAATAGTCTTGTAAATATTTGTAACTGGTGGAGTCGTGATAGCGCAGTGGATGCGCGTTCGCGTCAGGTGCGAAAGGTCCGGAGTTCGAGCCCCGCTGGAGCCGTTACGATTGTGCCCTTAGGCAAGGCATTTAAATTCCACGTTGCCTCTTCTCTCTCCCTCGTGGCGGTGGATTCCATCAGGAATGAGGTCTCGAGAGTGATTAATATAAGTTGACATAACTTATTTCGCAATCGAGCTAAACTAAACTTGTATAAACTAACTGATGGAGTAAAGTAAAAGAAATTTATTTTATACAAATTTGTTTTATTAGCTCGATTGCGAAACAAGTTCTTACAACTTGTATTAATCACTCTCGACACCGCATTCCTGCTGGAATCCATCGCCACGAGGGATGGAGAGAAGATGTACCTTGGAATTTAGCCAACGCGGCTATACTCAGTTACAATATTATTGGCGCAACGTTCATTACGTCGTCTATAGATATACGTACACGTTCATCGGTGACTCGTGAATCATCGCTGACCACTCCCCTGAGCCAGTGCAGCGTACGGTAGCCTACGGCATAGCCACACTCTGTGGCTCTACTTACCTCCCACAGACATGTAATAAACGTAATAATAACGTCCACATGTAGCACGGTACTAGTCCAACACGTGAACGTTATTAGTGCCCCATTAACATTCATTATACGACCGTCATGGGAGGTAACTAGAGCTACAGAGTGGGGCTAGAACGGTACATACTTACGGCCCATTGATAACGTGACAGGCAATGGCGCTGTATCAACACCATGACACGGTCTGGTCTCAGACATGTTATGCCACACACTCTTAGTCACTAGCGTACCTCCATGATTGCTCATAACCACGGACATGCACCCTGGTAGAACCACATACCTTCCGTGAGCCAACTGGATAGCTTCTACACATGAAAGAATTAGAAATTCTCAGTGAGATTCGAACCAATAGCGGTGAGGGGCAAGTGACCTTAACCATTCGGCCAGGGAAGCCCCATATGTCTCATGATGAGGGGCAAGTGACCGTAACCACTCGGCCAGGGAAGCCCCATATGTCTCATGATGAGGGGCAAGTGACCGTAACCACTCGGCCAGGGAAGCCCCATATGTCTCATGATGAGGGGCAAGTGACCTTCACCACTCGGCCAGGGAAGCCCCATATGTCTCATGATGAGGGGCAAGTGACCTTCACCACTCCGCCAGGGAAGCCCATATGTCTCATGATGAGGGGCAAGTGACCTTCACCACTCCGCCAGGGAAGCCCCATATGTCTCACGGTGAGGGGCAAGTGACCTTAACCACTCGGCCAGGAAAGCCCCATATGTCTCACGGTGAGGGGCAAGTGACCGTAACACTCGGCCAGGGAAGCCCATATGTCTCACGGTGAGGGGTAAGTGACCTTAACCACTCGGCCAGGAAAGCCTCATTATGTCTCAGTATTCTGCACAATCTTAAAGCAGCATTACATCGTATGAAATAAAGATATCTGAAAATCAATGTTTACGTATGGGTAGCAATGCTGCTACACATTCTAACATTATACTGTGTATGCTTATGTTCATTTGGTAAACAGTGTTTTTGCGATAAAACAAACTCGAAACCGAAAGTAGGACTTTCCTAGTCGATCGGTCACGCACTTGTTTACAACCGGAACGCATCGTCCGCACTTGTTTACATTCGGAATGCATCGTCCCCATTTGTCCCACGTCTTTTTTAATTAAATTACTTGATATGTTGATTCATACCTCTGTTAGCTAAGTCTTTAGGGACATTTCTACATCCAGTGAGGGGTTCGATATTAGAGGAAGATAGATAGGTGATTCATGTCGAAATATATACGTTGTTTTCTGTATCCTCTGTTGTTTCACGCAGCGCGCTGTGCGTGTTTACAGTTCGTGTGTTGATAAACAAATTCGCGTATACGACGGTTAATTGTATTGGAATTGTATCGTTTTGAGCGGGCGACTATTTCGATTTTGTAAACACACACACATTAGTATTTAATGTTACCCAAAAGATCCTTTATTACGATGTAATGCTGCTTTAAGTAATCGTAAATTGTGACTTTAAGGGAACTATTATATTATCGATAATGTACCTGATTACACAGTATAAGCTGTCATAATAGGTGTATTAATTTAATAATACGTTAATATGCAACATGCTATACTTACCTGTATTGACAAGTCCGTGGTTAACACGTTGGAATACAAATCGAGGGATTGCAGATTTGATCCCCCATCTGACCTTAACATTAATATGAATACGGCACCCCCCCCCCCCAAAGCGAGCTCAATCATAGACCATTGGCATAGCTCAACCCGAATGATTGAATCCACGACCTGGGCTAATACAGGTTTTACATATTCATGTGACTACAAAACAGGACAAATTAAATAAAGGCAAACAGGTAAATAAAGGCAAACGGGTAAATAAACGGGTAAATAAAGGCAACATTAGTTACGGCCCTTCCCGAGAAGAATTTTCTCCTGTAGTGTGCACACATGTTTGTATGTCAAAATATATATCCTTCAATGTGATGCTGTTACTGCTGATGTTACTATTTTACTCTGCAATACAGCAACAGCAACGAATAATAATAATAATAATAAAGACTTTATTTAACTAGAGAACTCATTTGAACAATTAAGTGGTCGAGTGGTTAAGGTCGCTGACTTGTATACCGCTGTAACCTATCATCACTGATGGTCACGGGTTCGATCCCCGCTCATATCGTGTCTCATTTATATGAAAAAGTTGGCAGTTTCTTACGGAGGTTACTGGTTAACCGCTGGAGCCTGCCCAGGAAAGGTGTTGTTAGGTAAACTGCCCGTCGCTCAAATGGGAAACCGGTAGCGACGTTAAATAAACTTAAATATAAAAAAACAATTAAGTAAATCTACCATGAGGCTCTCAACAAATTAAAACATGAAATAGCATAATGAAACATGTAAACAGTAACCAGTATAACTTTCATAGGAAATAAGATTTATAAGCTGCAAGAACTAATACTTATATTCATGTATTATTGTATATTATTAGTTTATTAGGTTATTGGTCTGTTCTTTGCACCACCTGATATATAAAGCTTTGAAGTGTGGAACAGAATGTGCTGTATTGATGTGATAAGAAAGAATATAAGAAAGATTTCCTAGAAACTTTACGAATATGATAGTGTACATTTTTGTATTATAAAAATTAAACCATAACTATGAAATCCTTGAAAATATTTTGCAGTATGAAGCTTAAAAATATATATTCATATATTTATGTAAGTGTACAATTGATTTCCATTAACAAATAGCATTATAAATATACAAAAAATAATATTGAGAGAAATAATGCCTGTACTTGGATTCGAACCTCGGACCTCTAGATGTGTAGACCAATGCCAATCGTGTTCGGTTACATAAACAATATATCAAGGTAAGTCACGTGTAAACTGTGCTTATTTCCAATTCGCTAGCCTCAAACGTAAATAAATCATTTATCCAATATATCATAAGTTATTCTTGTGGGAATTAATTACAAACAATATTGAATATGGATGCGCTATTTGCATCGTGTGCGTGTGCGCGTGCGCGTGCGAGCGAGCGAGCGAGCGCGCGCGCGCGCGCGCGTGTGTGTGTGTGTGTGTGTGTCGTCGCTACGGGTTGCCCATATGAGCGACGCCTCCTGAAGAGATTCGTCATTTTAGATTTTTTGGAAGATATTGCAATGATACAGACAGAGACCCATTCCAGAGTCTATTCTGGTTCTTTTACGTGCACGGTTTAAGCACCGACACGAGACCGGTTTAAAGTCCCATCTGAACAACGGTTAATTTTATTAGTGTCAGACGGGGGATCGAATCTACGATCCCTGGATTACCAGCCCAGCGTGTTACCACTGGACTACATATCAGTCTGTAAAAGCGAGTTTCTAATGGCCTTGTTTATCTTTTATATTTAAAATATTGATCTCGTGGCATTGACATTGTGAAAGTCGTGATAGTGCAGTTGTAGCGCATTCGCTTCAGGTACGAAATGCCCCGAGTTCACGCCCAGCTGTAGCTGTTATGATTGTGTCCCTTAACAAGGTACTTAAATTGCCTCTTCTCTCCCTCATGGAGATGGATTCTACCAGGAATGAGGCTTCGAGGACGATTAATATAATGTAGTAAACACTTGTTCTGCAATCTAGTTAAGATTAGACAAGCGATCAAACATATAGGATCTTACATGAGAGGTGATTTCATACCATACTTTTGGAATGTGGCTATTAAACGAGCCATTTGGCAAACTTAATAGCCAAAATCCAAAACTAGTTTCATAAAATTTGGAACGAAGTCAGCACGAGTGTAAGCTCTTTTTTATCACATTACCATAGCAACAACAACCATATATTTGAAGACAAATACGTTTCTGTTTGCCAGTATATTTGTAGACTTATTACATTAAGCTGCATCCGTGTGCCATACAAAAATAGTCCGCTGCATATCGCTAGTTCATATTTAGCATTTTATTGATTAAGCAGATAACACTGAATACAAGCAACGTTCTGCAACGATCAATACCATCTACCGCCCCCCCCCCCCCACAACAACAACATTTCAAACAGAATATGTTCTTCAAACACAGAACGTAGTCATTCCAAGACTAACATATTAACATGAGGGTGAGTGGGTTGGTCCAGTTAAAAAGACATGTACAGTCAAATCTGTCTTAAGCAGCCAGCCAAGAGAGTCGGAAAAAGTGGCTACTTAGTACAGGTGACTGCTTAATAGAGGTCAAATGTATAATGAAACAACATATTGGGAATCTGGAAACTGGCTGCTTAATACAGGTTGGCTGCTTAATGGAGGTGACCACTAATACAGGTTTGACTGTAAACACAAATGTAAAACGGCTTCCAATGTAATTATCTACACTGCACTATTTATACTATCCGAGATGCACGAAATAATTGTGCATTTAAACACTACACTTGAATAAACCTCACCACCCGTCGAATTACTGTAAACTAGTTTAAAACACTGTCGTGACGTCATACCTTTGTACTTGCAGTCCAGTATTATTAATATTGGATTGCTGTCAAAAGGCCAGAGTATTATATTAAATCCTACACGTAAGTGTACGAAATCAACAATTTTAATTAGTAGGATCGTGTTATATAAGTGTGTGCTTTAAGTAATATATAAGCCTCAAACTGATCCAATACGCGCCTCACACAGTCCAATATTTTACATATTGGATCGTTTTCGGCTTAAATATCATATATACAAATACATTTGCCACTGGTATATTAAATACCTTTGTATTTGAATAATCATCTACCCGTCACGCTATATTGGTGTTTACTGATATGATCAATGATTTTGAATTGTACCTATATATGGATCCCTTTTACCATGCATGTTTTATTAGAATTACTGGCATGAAAAATGTACATCGACATGCTCTCTTACCAAACCGGAACACAATATGGGACTTTAATAACACTAGAAAACACAATAAAAATGCCGATCGGCCAACACAATTGCTGTGTCCTTATAGTCAGGAACACCTATATTGTTTGGCCTAGTTTACAATTCAAAACTTATCGATACCAGGCATGTATACACCGAGCGCTACCCGGATTAAGAAATCGATTAATTGAATAATAGAAATAACTATGTGAAGACTAATCTATTCATATATAACCTGGATTCGGACGGTTAAATGACGTCTAAGTAATCGGAGATAAATCATTATAGCTGATAACTTGAACATAATGTAAATAAGTGTATACAGTTAACATTCATACATTGGTGCACTGTTTCTTGGATTACACGAAAGCGGAATTCTTATATTCCTGGCATGGTCGCTTGCTACGTTTAAAGTGTGACTGATTAGCACATAATTTATAAACATGTGATATGGAATAAAATAAAATAAAAATGCCGAGCAACTAGATACTAAAATATGGCAGACGACACATTGTGTATCGGTGACGTTGTGTGTCTGTACTCTGCCGAGTCGTATGGCTTCGTGTTCTCATCACAAAGCAGGTACGTCACCGAGGTTGGAGTTGTTTGTCGGACACTCGTGATGGTGTGGGGCTTGGCACCTTAGGTCAGTGTGACGTAAGATGCCAGGGATAGTGGGGGTGGGGGTATGGCACCTGTGTTTGGTATGGGATAGTGCACATGCGATTGCATGGTAGCTACATTAGTGCTGTGTATACAGTGGTGGGAACTCTGTATTGGTATGTTTATTGTGTTCCAGGAACGGTGTTGGTAGAGCACTTGTGTCGGCGTTAGGTATTTTATATTCCTATGTAATAGTGCCGAACAATCAATTTCTGATTATAGCAGTTCTTTTGTTAGGGACACACCCACCGATTGTGACCAGTGTGGCGTCCGTGGTCCAGTGGTAGAGCGTCGGATTTGGAATCGAACGGTCCCGGGTTCGATACTCGTTCAGGCCACGTATGTAGTGTGTCATTGAGCAGGGCACCTCATACACATTGCTTAGTACTGGTTAATCGCTTAGGTCGGCTAAGCCTGCCCAGGAAAACATGTCTAAGTCCCCGCGAGGGGTTTGACATTAATGGAACATACATACATTGATTGGGGCGATGTGGAATCACTAATGCATCCTCTAAGTGCACAACCGCTACGGATAAAGCTCGAACTCCGGGCCTCTCGGACCTTACGCGAAAGCATTGTCTTCCAGATGAAGCTTTACACCGAGGTGTCGGTGCTTTACACCTATCAGGCAAAATAACCAGAGGTCACTCTGTATCATTGCCCTATCCTCCAAAATCTAAAATGACTAATCTCTTCAAGAGGCGTCGCTCATTTAGTAGTACTTAGGCACCGGTAGCGCCGATAAATAAGCGTAAATCACATACTTATGTTAGTGCTGGGCAGGTATGGTGTGTCGGTGTGGGTTTGGGTACTTAATGTGAGCAGGACACCTGGATCGGCATTGGTAGAGAGACCCATGGCAGTAGAGGGTAACTAACTTGGTCGGCTTGGTAATATACGTCTGCTCGAGGGGTTTGACATAAAAGGAACATAGATAGAATATGTGTAAACGATACCTTGCTCAATGTGTGTAGGATATATATGGAGGTGGTAACCCGTGATGCTGGGAAGAGCATCGGATTTTGAATTCATGGGTCACGGGTTCAATTCGCGGTCTCGACACGTATACATGTAGTGTCATTGAGCAAGGCACGTCGCACATTAGTACTGGTAAGTACTTAGGTCGGCTAAGTATGTCCAGGAAAACATGTGTAGATTCCCGCAAGGGGCTCACATAGATGGAAATATAAAAAAAACAAGACAAGAGGTATAAACTGAATAGACTTAAATATTTGAAACATGTGTAGATGTTGTATACAACCTGTATCAATACACTCGATTAGAATGATTTTGTTAGGCCTGTCGATAGATATATATAGATAACCTTATTACCTCCACTACCGTGACAGACGGATATGTAGTCCAGTGGTAACACGCTGGACTGGTAATCCAGGGATCGCAGGTTCGATCACCCGTCTGACCCTAATAAAATTAAGTCTTTCAGATGGGACGTTAAACCGAGGTCTCGTGTCGGTGTTTTACACCGTGCACGTAAAAGAACCAGATGAGATTCTGGAATGGGTCTCTGTCTGTATCATGCACTATCCTCCAAAATCTAAAATAACTAATCTCTTCAGGAGGCGTCGCTCATTTTGGCAACCGGTAGCGACGATAAATAAACGTAAAACACACACACTACCGTGAGATGCTTAAATTTTATTTATTTATTATATCTATGCCATTTGCAAGAAATGTTGTAATGGGCTATTTGCAAGAAATGTTGTAATGGGCTATTTCCAAGAAATGTTGTAATGGGCAGAATCGCATTACCCGTAACTGTACCTCGCGATGCCACCTGTTAACCACCCACCCCACCGCGGCAATACCCGAACCCACGATCCCGTCTCAAAAGCAAATAACGTAGGCTATAATTTAATTGAAGAGAGCAGTGCCGAAAAACGATGAGAATATTTTTTTATGTATGTGCACTTTCAAAAATAAAGTTTTGTTCTCATTTGTTGACGACTCTATACCGTGCTATACCGTGAAGTAATTTAACCCATTCAACCCCAAGTAACTGACATGGACTGGTGCATGCTATTTTTAGACCAATACATTAATAAGAAAATTACATTTGGACCAGTTAATTTATCAAAATGGGTAATTTTATCTAAATATAGTAATAATTATTACTGGCAAAAAAGTGCACTTTTACACTTTTCATAAGCCTATTTAGAAGCCTGTGGGGTTGAAAGGGTTAATGTGTCTTAGTGGATGGAATCTACGAGTATTTACGAACTTGTTGAATTGAAGTGCCTTCAAAGTACTTCCTTTAGTTTGCATAAAAGTTTCGAACTATTAAACAACATGAATATTATTATATTTTCAAGCTGGTAACGTAGCAACAAATTTATTAAATTACAACGAACACATCTGCTCTCGCCATGTCTACTTACCGCACTGCGTAAATACAGAGTGTGCAAACTCCACCATGGAAAGGAATTCATATAAGCATTTTTTTGTTTGTTTTCCAATCCATTTTCTTTTGTCTGGTGTATTTGAATGTATGTGTTTAACAATGTTATGAACTGAATAAAATATGTTTAAACTAAGTGCCTTGCATAAGAAGTTTTGAACACTATCGTAGCGGTTTTGGAAATTGTGTGTATTACTGGACTCTTGTACAGAACAAGAGCATTAGGCTCGTATGTTGCTTAACTTGGAGTATGTTATTGAACCTTATGTTTAAGACAGTTAATTCCAACTCGGGGCAAAACGATGAAGATGGTGATAAGTGATGGAATACCATATCATAATTTTGATCCGAGTCGATGTGACGCTTGGGAAGATGAATAATGTTTGGCGGGAAATTTTGATAAATTTGATATCTTTATATTTGTTTGTATTGAAATGTTCTGTTGGTTAAACATGACTTCATTAGTTCATGGATATCCGGTAAACATTAGGCAGTTGATTTATTTTGTACAAAAGTTGATGTTTGTAAAATAAGTTTAAGCATCTATTTTCGCGAGATCACGAATGTGATTGCAATTTGCGTTGTGAGGGGTGGCAGACCACAGGAACTTGAAATTGTATAGATAAGCCACCAAAGGTCTTGTACCTCTATCCTAGGACACCCCCTCTATTAAAAAAAAGAACAGGGGGTCCTAGGATAGAGGTACAAGAGGCTGTCCGATTAGCGCAGTGGTTAGCGCGCTCGCTTCTCACCAATGTGACCCGGGTTCGATCCTCGGATAGGGAAGTATGTGAGATGGTACGATGGTCGCCAGATCGGACAGGTGGGTTTTCTCCGGGTACTCCGGTTTCCTCCCACACGAATGACCACATTTACGCTTTCATCCGAGCCAACGAGAGTGATTAATATAAGTTGTTAAAACTTGCTTCGCAATCGTTAATAATAATTATGTATAATAAAAAAAAGGTACAAGACCTTTGGTGGCTTAGGGATAACATTTCAAGTTCGTATGTCAGTAGATGTGGTATATAAATGTGTTAGTGTCAGTTAATGTGATATTAAATGTTATATCTTATAATATCAGTAAATCTTATTATGTCAGTAAACACGGTTTATAGAATTCCGATTAGCGCAGTGGTTAGCGAGCATGCTTCTCACCACTGCAACCCGGGTTCGATCCTCGGACTGGGAAGTATGTGAGATGGTACGGTGATCGCCAGATCGGACAGGTAGGTTTTCTCCGGATACTCAGGTTTCCTCCCACACGGATGACCACAATTATAGAGTGGTGGAACCTATGCTCGGCGTAAATCCAACATATAATAACCAGTATAAAATGTTAATTGCACTTGCCGTATATTATTATTTTCTTAAGTCGTGAACACAATTTTCAAAAAACTCTTATTGACAATTTTAGCTTATTGACAATTTTAGCTTCATCACGTGACCTTGCTGCTCAATACAGCTATCGCAACGGTGTTGGGTCGGCACCCATTTATATGGAGGAACTCAATACTTCAGGGCACCTATGCACGGCGTACTTGTTATTTTTTATTTATCCACCATAACTTGTTGAATATCTTATTTTGATATAGTACACCATTGAATAAAAACACTTATTGGTCTTAATCAGAAATGGTATAGAAACTATTTTTCGGGTTAATTGCAGATTTTTAAAATTCGGATAGCTACCTGAATTGATCATACACTGTATCAGTTTCGGTGGAAGTATTGCCCCAATGATTTGTTTGTTTACATTCGTCTGCTGGAACAGTCACCTGACAGTTGCATCAGGATACCGATACATGCAACGGAATGCTATTGAACCATGCTTCAGCTCTGTCAGCGAAATTATCCTAGAACTATAAAATATTTTAAAAACAGATGTAAATGGACAAATACGCAGAGCATATGTTCCACCACTCTACGCTTTCATCCGTGCCAACGAGAGTGATTAATATAAGTTGTTAGACCTTGCTTCGCAATCGTTGTAAAACAAATAAAGTCTAAACTTTATAGAATGTAAATAACAATGTAAATGTTATAATGTTAGTAAATGTTGTACGTTTGTATACAAATGTCATAATGTTGGTAAATGTGGTTTATACATATCATTTCAGTTCTGTACACAATGAAGTGGCTGTAGGTTCGAAACAAGACAAACTTAAGCCTGACGTGAAGGACCAGAATTGTAAGTTGCACTTTGTATACACAGGCAAACGTAAACAGTGCTTTCATAGTATAATTAGTGATTATTTTATTATTTTTTCAATCCAATTATACTATCAAAGCACTGCACTGTTACTTTTGCCTGTGTTTGTACATATTAAAGCACTGTTCGAGCAACATGCAATGTTTGTTACGGTTTTTTATTTCACATCATTTGCCAGTTGCCACTCACTGCTGAAGGTTCAAATCCCAATAGGGGTGTTGAATTCTTTTATGTGAGGAAGCTATCCAGCTGGCTTGTAGAAGGTCGGTGGTTTTACCCAGGTTCCTGAAATGCTGTTTGAATTGGTACCCAGGGTCTTCCTCCACAAATAACGACTGGAGTCGCCATATGACCCTGATGCGACTTTAACCCATAAACAAATAGAGCCTGATCAGGCGACACATTCTGTTTGTTTTATAATTTGCCATTAATATTCGCGATTGTTCGGAAATTCTTGAAGTAAAGGCTGTTTAGATCACAAGAGATTCTTACCAAATATTTTATAGCAGTATGCACTTACTGGGAACATTTGACTTTGCATGAAATGAGGGGGCGGACGCTGAGGTGTATTTATATGTTTGTAGCAAAGGAGCGCTTTGCAAGGTTTCTGGAACATGCAAAATTTATTTTACTATTCTATGTTACAGTGCTGTCTTTCGGGATCTGTGTTCAAAATCGGTATAAACTGAACAAGACATTCAGGAAACTACAGACAAAAATCGAGGATGAACCGAACAATTACTCACTACGTAGTCGACTGCACCAAGCCCAGGTAAGTTTAACCTGGAACCAGTGGTGGATTACACAATAAAAGCAGTAGAGAATACCTAGGGTCCTCGATTGACCGGAACATTTTTCTTCAAAACAAAATTCCGCAAGTGTCGTCTGGAAAAGTGCCGAGAAACAAGTCAATGCTATTATTCTTATGGTTCTAAATATGTTCAGTTTTGTTTTCTTGTTGATCCAGCATATTACTTCATTTAGGCAGAAGGAACACAGGTAAAGAACAAGTTTCTTTGAACAGTGTGTGACGTCTTGTATACGTATCATTTTATGTTGTAACGTCACTCACTGACATCGTTTTGTGACAGACAGAGGACAGATCATTTTATTTTCAATCGAGTTACATGCAAATAACAACATGATCTGTACAAAAATGAAGCTTAATTAGTTTAATTTAAACATTATTTATTTCAGTATAATTCAATTCAAACAAGCTTAATTGTCAAATCACTTGTATACAATACTGTACATGTACTGTACTGCCACTGAAGCATGCATGCATTGCATACTTTGCCTATTTGCTGCCACTATTACATAACGTAAGATGTTCTATATGCTGCATTCATAACGTAAGATGTTCTATATGCTGCATTCATAACATAAGATGTTCTATATGCTGCATTCATAACGTAAGGTGCTCTATATGCTGCATTCATAACGTAAGATGTTCTATATGCTGCATTCATAACGTAAGATGCTCTATATGCTGCATTCATAACGTAAGATGCTCTATATGCTTCATTCATAACGTAAGATGCTCTATATGCTGCATTCATAACGTAAGATGCTGTATATGCTGCATTCATAACGTAAGATGCCCTATTTGCTGCATTCATGACGTAAGATGCCCTATATGCTGCATTCATAACGTAAGATGCCCTATATGCTGCATTCATGACGTAAGATGCTCTATATGCTGCATTCATAACGTAAGGTGCTCTATTTGCTGCATTCATAACGTAAGATGTTCTATTTGCTGCATTTAGTTAGCTTGATGTCCGATTAGCGCAGTGGTTAGCGCGCTCGCTTCTTACCAATGCAACCCGGGTTCAATCCTCGGACCGGGAAGTATGTGAGATGGTACGGTGGTCGCCAGATCGGACAGGTGTGTTTTCTCCGGGTACTCCGGTTTCCTCACACACGAATGACCACACATACGCTTTCATCCGCGCCAACGAAAGTGATTAATATAAGTTGTATCGCTTCGCAATCGTTGTAAAATAAATAAATAAAGTTTAAACTTTTTTTATTTAGCTAGATCAATATTAAACAATTTAAAATGTCGCTATATGGTAAATTGTGGTTGAGGTAGTTTGCTTCAAATCACTTGCCCCTCACCATGGTGGTTCGAATCCCACTGGGGATATCGAATTCTCTCAAGTTAGGAAGCTATCAAGCTGGTTTGCAGTAGGTCAGTGGTTCTACCTGTGTGCCCGTCCGTGTCTGCAATACTGCTTGGAGGGGGAGGGAGTGATCCAGGGTCTTCCTCCACCAATAATAACTGGAGATCGTCATATACTCTTCCATACGGTCAAACCTGTGCGACCACATTCGAATAACAAGCACCTGTCTCTAAAGGGCAATCATTTAGGTCTCGTGTGAGTAAAATGCTTGGTAAAATAAAGACTATAAACAGTTCAAATAATTGTAGCAGACGACAATACAATGTGTTTTTTTTATTTGTAACTGTCATGGAATTTCATTGGAATTATGTCGTTATGACCAAATTCTGATGAAATTCCGTGGCATGTTTGACCGTTATATATTCACTGGTAGCGTGTCAAATAATACCACAGTTATGACGAGGCCTAGTTGTTAAAAAATTTATTGACTTCAAATAATTTTGCCATCACTGCTGTACTTTCGAATCCCACTGGGGGTATCAAATTATTTCATGTCGGGAAGCTATCCAGTTGGCTTGCAGAAGGTTGGTGGTTCTACCCAGATTCCCATCCATGCCTGAAATATTGTTCGGAGGGCCACCCTTGGTCTTCCTCAACCACTATTAGCTGGAGAGTCGCCATATGACCTAGGCTGTTATAGTTTATACAAATTTATTTTGGCTCCATTGCGAAACAAGTTCTTACAACTTATATTAATGTCCGCCTCCGTGGTCGAGTGGTTATGGTCGCTGACTTGTATACCACTGTAACCTATCATCACTGATGGTCATGGGTTCGAGCCCCGCTCAGGCCGTGTCTCATTTATATGAAAAAGTTGGCAGTTTCTTACGGAGGTTGGTGCACCCAAGTACTGGTTAACCGCTGGAGCCTGCCCAGGAAAGGTGTTGTTAGGTAAACTGCCCGCCGGCGATATAGCCCAAAATGGTGCTGATGCAGGCGTAAAAACCCGAAATATATAACAACTTATAATAATCACTCGCGAAACCTCATTCCTGATGGAATCCATCGCCACGAGGTAGAGAGAAGAGGCAACGTGAAATTGAAATGCCTTGCCTACGGGCACAATCGTAGCGGCTCCAGTGGGGCTCGAACTCCGGACCTTTCGCACATGAAGCTAACGCGCATCCCCTGCGCTATCACGACTTCCACCTCTATTAGCTGGAGAGTCGCCATATGACCTAGGCTGTTATGTGACAAAAAACCAAACAAGCCACATTTTGACATTTCTTGTTTGTGTATAGCCAGGTTTCACTGTACAGTCAAACCTGTGTTAAGCAGCCAGCCAAGGGAATCACAGAAAGTGGCTGCTTAACACAGGTGGCTGCTTAATAGAGGTCAAATATATAACAAAACAACATATTGGGAATCTGGCAACTGGCTGCTTAATACAGGTTGGCTGCTTAACCCTTTCAACACCATAGACTTCTAAATTGGCTTACAAAAAAGTGTAGATCCAGATGAGCCGGCTCGTGACGAGCCGTCTCATCAGGATCTGCACTTTTTTCAAGTAATATAACTATTTTTAGAGAAAAAAATTACCCATTTTGATAAATGAACTGATCCAAATGTAATTTTGTTATTAATTTATTGGTCTAAAAATATCATGGACCAGTCCATGTGAGTTACTTGGTGTTGAATGGGTTAATAGAGGTGACCACCAACACAGGTTTCACTGTATTCTCTATTTTACATATAATGTAAAGTTACAACTAGGAAGCCTTGTAGTTGGCAATGATTTTAAATAGAAAGAAAATGAGTGACAATGTACGTCGATATTTGCTTGTTTAACCCTTTCAACACCACAGACCTAAATAGGCTTACACAAAGTGTAGATCCAGATGAGCCGGCTCGTGACGAGCCGTCTCATCAGGATCTGCACTTTTTGCCAGTAATATTACAATGTTTAAAAAATAATTTACCCATTTTGATAAATGAACTGGTCCGAATGTAATTTTCTTATTCATTTATTGGTCTAAGAATATCATGGACCAGTCCATGTCAGTTACTTGGTGTTGAAAGGGTTAAATTGTATAAGATAGAATTGTGGTCCCCATTGGTTTGTTTGTAAACATTATTGGGAAAAGGGTGGATCGAATCTAACCGTGAAATAATGGTTTCTATTGTGTTAAAATAAATGCTAACGGCTTAGGCCATCTTAAATTAATTTGCTTGATTTTCGTCCCTTATCCAACTACATATTTCGGTGATCACGAGATGAAATAAAATCCTATCTTACACTAATAAACACAAATCTTTTTTTTCTTTTATGATTTCCAAGGATTTTGGCTAATATAATATTTGTTTTCAAATTTGATTCATTTTAATTGCCCTGTCAGGTGCCTCATTGAACTACAATATTTAACCGCACAACCACTTATGAACATCCTTAATAAGAAATAGTTCCGGTATAATTTTCAAGTTAGTTTCTGCTTGCTGTCAAAATTAAAAACTACAGACAAAACAAATTCTTTAGAATATATTACATAATAATTAAATGTTCACGATTATCAGAAAATAACTAAAATACAAAAGTACATCCAATCACGGAGGAATACAGTGACACAGAAAATGCCATGTTACACTGTTTCAAAACAGTGGAAGATGGAGTTTTCTTTCACTGAGAAAGCTCTCCCATTCATTGGAAAGCGTAAAAGAAAGAATTTTATTTCATCTCGTGATCACCAAAATATGGACGCCACTCGTGGAAATTTCGCTGATCACTCTGAAATATAATCCTATTTTACGGTAATAAACATAAGTATCCTCTATACCTTTTTTCCAAAACTATATTACTTCTCTTTATGTGTGATAACAATTTATTGTTTAGATTTTCTGTTGACTTTCAATATGAAGCAGTTAAATTGATTTTTCAATCAAAGAAAAGTTTAAAATGTACCGTAATATAAATCTAACTGGTAAATATTAATGACTTTCAAGGTGGTTACCTCCATTGTATTTAAACAGAAGAGGAATGGTAACGTTTGAAATAAATCCAATCAAAATTATTCATTTATAGGCTTCGTCTCCGATTATGACCTATAGCCGTAAACTGATCTTTTGTGTAAAAAGACATGCAGTTTGCTCGAATGTATTAACCTGTCTATTTACCCATTCAACCCCAAGTAACTGACATGGACTGGTGCGTGATATTTTCAGACCAATAAATTAATAAGAAAATTACCTTTGGACCAGTTCATTTATCAAAATGGGTAATTTTATCTAAAAATAGTAATAATTATTACTGGCAAAAAAGTGCAGATCCTGATGAGACGGCTCGTCACGAGCCGGCTCATCTGGATCTACACTTTTCATAAGCCTATTTAGAGGCCTGTGGGGTTGAAAGGGTTAACCTGTCTATTCAGTATTTTATTCAAAATTTGCAAACATATTTCTATTATGTTTGTGCAACAATGTCTTTTAATATTGACTGTTAATTTGACGGGGTTGGTTGTTGGTATACATTATTATACAGTCAAACCTGTCTTAAGCAGCCAGCCAAGGGAATCACCGGAAGTGGCTGCTTAACACAGATGGATGCTTAATAGAGGTCAAATGTATAATAAAACAACATGCATGCACAGTCAAACCTGTGTTAGTTGTCACCTCTATTAAGCAGCCAACCTGTATTAAGCAGCCAGTTTCCAGATTCCCAATATGTTGTTTTGTTGTACATATTATCTGTATTAAGCAGCCACCTGTGCTAAGCAGCCAGTTTCCAGATTCCCTTGGCTGGCTGCTCTATTCTCCCCCTTTTATACTTATAAATAGTTGCTGAATGAAGAAATGTTTGGGAAATTAATTAGCTTTCCATCAATGCAGTCCGTGTTCGATCCTCGGACCTGGAAATATGTGATGTGATATGGTGATCGGCAGATTGAACAATTGGGTTTTCTCCGGGTTCCCCTCACACGAAGGACCACACATCTGTGATGAATATAAGTTGTTAAAAGCTTGTTTCGCAATTGTTGTAAAATAAAGAAAGTAACAGGGCTTCGAAAAAATGTTAATTAATTGATTGATGGTTTTATTTAATTGTTTGTTTTAGTTGGCCGCAAAAGCTGAAACAGATGACAATGAATTGGAACAGAAGAGACAACAGGGCAAGAAGCTTCTGTACGGACAGATTATACAGGTTAGATGGGCATTCTTTACAATAACACAGATTATACAGGTTATAATTCTTTACAATAACACAGATTATACAGGTTATAATTCTTTACAATAACACAGATTATACAGGAGGCATTCTTTACAATAACACAGATTATACAGGTTAGATGGGCATTCTTTACAATAACACAGATTATACAGGTTATAATTCTTTACAATAACACAGATTATACAGGTTATAATTCTTTACAATAACACAGATTATACAGGAGGCATTCTTTACAATAACACAGATTATACAGGTTAGATGGGCATTCTTTACAATAACACAGATTATACAGGTTATAATTCTTTACAATAACACAGATTATACAGGTTATAATTCTTTACAATAACACAGATTATACAGGAGGCATTCTTTACAATAACACAGATTATACAGGTTAGATGGGCATTCTTTACAATAACACAGATTATACAGGTTATAATTCTTTACAATAACACAGATTATACAGGTTATAATTCTTTACAATAACACAGATTATACAGGTTAGATGGGCATTCTTTACAATAACACAGATTATACAGGTTAGATGGGCATTCTTTACAATAACACAGATTATACAGGTTAGATGGTCATTCTTTATAATAACACAGATTATACAGGTTAGATGGGCATTCTTTACAATAACACAGATTATACAGGTTAGATGGGCATTCTTTACAATAACACAGATTATACAGGTTAGATGGGCATTCTTTACAATAACACAGATTATACAGGTTAGATGGGCATTCTTTATAATAACACAGATTATACAGGTTAGATGGGCATTCTTTATAATAACACAGATTATACAGGTTAGATGGGCATTCTTTACAATAACAGATTATACAGGTTAGATGGGCATTCTTTACAATAACACAGATTATACAGGTTAGATGGGCATTCTTTACAATAACACAGATTATACAGGTTAGATGGGCATTCTTTACAATAACAGATTATACAGGTTAGATGGGTATTCTTTACAATAACACAGATTATACAGGTTAGATGGGCATTCTTTGCAATACTGTTATTTACATCACTATTGTATTTCTGTCCATGAACGTATATGCCCTGTTTGTATCCATTTTCATATGAATTTCATCACTAATAATTATACACATGCGCACTTGAAATTACTGGCATGTGCAAGAAAAATTGGCATTTCTTGTAAACAGTTTATGCTGTTCCAAGGATGATCTGTTAACCGGGTCCGGCATACAATAAGTAACAAATCTGGACTAAATACATTTTAATTTTACATTTGAAAAGTGTGCTATACTTTTATTTTTGTCATTGAAAGAATAATTAATGTAAATAGTCTCCATCGGGGTATGAACTACATTGGGCCTGCTTAAAGTTAGCGCAGATGCCTCCTTTGGCCTCCACACACATTAACCCTTTTCAACACCATAGACCTCTCAATAGGCTTACAAAAAGTGTAGATCCCGATGAGCTGGCACGTGACGAGCCGTCTCTTCGGAATCTGCACTTTTTGCCAGTAATATTACTATTTGTAGTAAATTACCCATTTTGATAAATGAACTGGTCCAAATGTAATTTTATTATTAATTTATTTGTCTAAAAATATGATGCACCAGTCCATGTCAGTTACTTGGTGTTGAATGGGTGCACCAGTCCATGTCAGTTACTTGGTGTTGAATGGGTGCACCAGTCCATGTCAGTTACTTGGTGTTGAATGGGTGCACCAGTCCATGTCAGTTACTTGGTGTTGAATGGGTACACCAGTCCATGTCAGTTACTTGATGTTGAATGGGTGCACCAGTCCATGTCAGTTACTCGGTGTTGAATGGGTGCACCAGTCCATGTCAGTTACTTGGTGTTGAATGGGTGCACCAGTCCATGTCAGTTACTTGGTGTAGACTGGGTGCACCAGTCCATGTCAGTTACTTGGTGTTGAATGGGTGCACCAGTCCATGTCAGTTACTTGTTGTTGAATGGGTGCACCAGTCCATGTCAGTTACTTGTTGTTGAATGGGTGCACCAGTACATGTCAGTTACTTGTTGTTGAATGGGTGCACCCGTCCATGTCAGTTACTTGTTGTTGAATGGGTGCACCAGTCCATGTCAGTTACTTGGTGTTGAATGGGTGCACCAGTCCATGTCAGTTACTTGGTGTTGAATGGGTGCACCAGTCCATGTCAGTTACTTGGTGTTGAATGGGTGCACCAGTCCATGTCAGTTACTTGGTGTTGAATGGGTGCACCAGTCCATGTCAGTTACTTGGTGTTGAATGTGTGCACCAGTCCATGTCAGTTACTTGGTGTTGAATGGGTGCACCAGTCCATGTCAGTTACTTGGTGTTGAATGTACCAGTCCATGCCAGTTACTTGGTGTTGAATGGGTGCACCAGTCCATGCCAGTTACTTGGTGTTGAATGGGTGCACCAGTCCATGTCAGTTACTTGGTGTTGAATGGGTACACCAGTCCATGTCAGTTACTTGGTGTTGAATGGGTTAAACCCGCCCAATGTAGTTCATATCCTGATGGAGACTATTAATAATCCACGATTAATTCCTTATGTATATTCGCATATTGTATGTTTAACATTCATTAATTTCCCATGGGATGGGCCAATATACTAATATTGTACTGACTATTTGCTATCTATATGTAGTATCTTCATATGTTTTAAACTAATTATTATGTCAATAATGCATTTTGGTTTTCATAAATATGTGACTAATCTTTTACATTTCTGGAATATTTAGTGCTAATCAAGGTCACACGTAACACTATTTAACAATGTGTAAATCTGTCTCGTCTGTCGGTAGACATCATTTTTGAAGTCCAATGTTGGATGTTATAAAACTTGGCTCAAATCTCAGACTAGATCTCAAGTGAGTTCATTGGTTGATTCTGAGATTTAACTGAACCAATCAGAACCAATCAGAAGCTTGAGACTGGGTTTGAGATTGGAGAAAAGTTTTATAACCAGGCCTGATCTATTTAATTGTTCTTTTATTCGACATCCTCCACATAAACGCTATACTAAACCGCTATCACTTCCCGCATGGTTAACACGGTGTACTGCATATCCAATGATTAGCATGTTCGATCCCCCGTCTGACCCTAATAATATTAACCCTTAACATACCAATCACAACTAAAGTCGCTTTTGTAAACAGCATAGAGCCAGATCAGACGACACAGAATGTGTGATCATGCTCTATGCTGTTTGCAAAAGCGGATAGTGGAGCTAAAACACTTGTCTGAATAACAAACAACATAGATCCTGATCAGATGCAGCGTTCAGCTGATCTAGACTAAGTTGTTTGCACATTCTGTTCAATTAATTTGGCAGGTTATGGGTTAACAGTCTTTCAGATGGGAGCCTCCAAATAATAAAGTAATGACCAATATACTTTTGGGGGCGTTGCCCCAATTAATCAGGGGTGCGACGATAAATAAACATATTAACAAACCGAAAGAAGAGAAGTTGAAAAATGTGTAACAATATTTGGTATGAATGTTTCGTTAGTTTTGTTGGGTAATTACGTGTAAATGTTTGGGTAATTACGTGTAAATGTTTGGGGTAATTACGTGTAAATGTTGGGGGGGGGGGTAATTACGTGTAAATGTTTGGGGGTAATTACGTGTAAATGTTTGGGGGTAATTACGTGTAAATGTTTGGGTAATTACATGTAAATGTTTGGGGGTAATTACGTGTAAATGTTTGGGGGTAATTACGTGTAAATGTTTGGGGTAATTACGTGTAAATGGTTGGGATAATTACGTGTAAATGTTTATTGGTTTCCTCTGCCCTACAATCGTACAGGGTGACCTTCGCAGAGTAGAGCGTCGTCGGCTGATATTTTAATTATGTCATCTGTTTTACATGATCAATAGGTTGTGAACGGAATCGTGGATTATTTACATTCATTTTGGTAACAGTACTTGCAAAGTTTAAGTTTAATCCAAGCATGAACTTGGAACAATTATACAATACAATCAGGCATGATTATTACATTTTGCAGGTGATTTTTGTGGGGAACAGACATTATTCCACCCACAGATATTATCCCCACCGTATATATTTTAACACAGGTGGACAATATCCCCCTTGTCGTAAAAGACAGGTAGGACATTACCCCCCTCCCCATTGAATATCGTGGGTAGAACATTTTCCCCCCATTGAATATCATGGGTAGAACATTATCCCCATTGAATATCATGGGTAGAACATTATCCCCATTGAATATCATGGGTAGAACATTATCCCCCCATTGAATATCGTGGGTAGAACATTATTCCCCCCCCCATTGAATATCGTGGGTAGAACATTATTCCCCCCATTGAATATCATGGGTAGAACATTATTACCCCCTCATTGAATATCATGGGTAGAACATTATTACCCCCTCATTGAATATCGTGGGTAGAACATGATTCCCCCATTGAATATCATGGGTAGAACATTATCCTCATTGAATATCGTGGGTAGAACATTATCCTCATTGAATATCGTGGGTAGAACATTATCCTCATTGAATATCGTGGGTAGAACATTATCCCCATTGAATATCATGGGTAGAACATTATCCTCATTGAATATCGTGGGAGAACATTATCCCCCCCTTGTTGTGGGTGTTTTTTGTTTGGGTTTTTCCATTGAATATCGTGGGTAGAACATTATTCCCCCCTTGAATATCATGGGTAGAACATTATCCTCATTGAATATCGTGGGAGGACATTATCCCCCCCATTGAATATCATGGGTAGAACATTATCCTCATTGAATATCGTGGGTATAACATTATCCCCCCCATTGAATATCATGGGTAGAACATTATCCTCATTGAATATCGTGGTAGAACATTATCCCCCCATTGAATATCGTGGGTAGAACATTATCCTCCTCCCCCCCATATTTTTTAGCACAGGAGGACAATATTACCTCTCAAAAAGATGTACGACATTATTCCCCCCCCTCAGTGACCTCATGGGTAGGACTTTATTACCCCACCCCACCCCCCTGGTAGTGCTTCTTCCTTCAGAGTTGAACCGTAGATAGCACTTAAAACATGCATTCAAGTAGGGACTACAATGACAGTTCATTCATTATGACATGTACCATTATACCATTACACTTGTAAAAAAAGTTCAATAATAATTCTTTGATATACAGTATAAATTAAACATGCCTGATTTAATTGTGTGTATAATGCAGTTCTGTGCTATTTGCTTGGCTCTACATACTGTGTTTAATCAACAGATCTTATAATTTAGTGGGTGGATTTTGTTTTGTGGCCAAAGTTTGTCCAGGGCGATAATATAATGTTTGCAGTGGCATAAAGAAAGACCTACTTGATATAGATTGACAATAGATATTTATATAAATACTTAAGATTCTATGTATTCTGTAAATTTCAATATTTAACCCTTTCAACCCCACAGGCCTCTAAATAGGCTTATGAACAGTGTAGATCCAGATGAGCCGGCTCGTAATGAGCCGTCTCATCAGGATCTGCACTTTTTTGCCAGTAATAATTATTACTATTTTTAGATAAAATTACCCATTTTGATAAATGAATTGATCCAAATGTAATTTTGTTATTAATTTATTGGTCTAAAAATATCATGGACCAGTCCATGTCAGTTACTTGGGGTTGAAAGGGTTAATATCGTAGTATACGGCTTCAAGCCATCCTGAAAGCTAGTCATTTAAAATAATGAGCCTGTAGCTTTCTATGAGCCGTTAGCCTTTAGCTTTCTATGAGCCTTTAGCCTTTAGCTTTCTATTTACCACAGACGGATCTGTAGTCCAGTGGTAACATGCTGGACTGGTAATCCAGGGATCACAGGTTCGATCCCTCGTCTGACCCTAATAAAATTAACAGTCTTTGAGATGGGACTTTAAACCGAGGTCTCATGTCGGTGCTTTACACCGTGCACGTAAAAGAACCAGAGGAGATTCTGGAATGGGTCGCTGTCTGTATCATTGCACTATCCTCTAAAATTCTAAAATGACTCATCTCTTTAGTAGGCGTCGCTCATATGGGCAACCGGTAGCGACGATAAATAAACGAAAAACATATATACATTCTATTTACCATAATCCCTATGTTCCTGTATATTAACCCATTCAACACCAAGTAACTGACATGGACTGGTGCAAGATATTAACCCATTCAACACCAAGTAACTGACATAGACTGGTGCAGGATATTAACCCATTCAACACCAAGTAACTGACATGGACTGGTGCACTATATTTTTAGACCAATAAATTAATAAGAACATTACATTTGGGCAAGTTCATTTATCAAAATGGGTAATTTTGTCTAAAAATATTAATATTACTTCCAAAATGGCAGTTTCTTACGGAGGTTGGTGCACCCAAGTACTGGTTAACCGCTGGAGCCTGCCCAGGAAAGATGTTGTTAAGTAAACTGCCCGCCGGCGATATAGCCCGAAATGGTGCTGATGCGGGCGTAAAACCCGAAATATAAAATATAACATAACTGTCTGTCCTATAATACAATAATCTATTCATCGGTTTCATGCTATTTACCCCAGGCATTGAATATTCCTCGGGATCAGTCTGCGTATATGTCACTTCAATTCAGTCATTGGATGTCAGATTAGCGCAGTGGTCAGCGCTCTCGCTTCTCACCAATGAAACCCGTGTTCGATCCTCGGACCGGGAAGTATGTGAGATGGTACGGTGGTCGCCAGATCGTACAGGTGGGTTTTCTCCCGGTACTCCGGTTTCCTCCCACACGAATAACCACATTTACGCTTATTTCACAATCGTTGTAAAATAAATAAAGTTTAAATATGTCACTCACAGTCTCTCTTACTGTATTTATCTAGCTGAAGCACAGATTCACGCTCAAGTACATCCATGTCAGTACGACGACAACGTCGCCCACGGAGAGTAACAACATGGCCGTAAGTAACATTCATTAGCCATCGAAACAGTGAGAACACAACCGGCTGTCCCCTTGAGAACACTACTGACTGTCCGCTTGAGAACACAACCGGCTGTGCCCTTGAGAACACTACTGACTGTCCCCTTGAGAACACTACTGACTGTCCCCTTGAGGACACTTCTGACTGTCCCCTTGATTGTCCCCTTGAGGACACTACTGACTGTCCCCTTGAGAACACAACAGACTGTCCCCTTGAGGACACAACCGACTGTCCACTTGAGAACACAACCGACTGTCCCCTTGAGAACACAACAGACTGTCCCCTTGAGAACACAACAGACTGTCCCCTTGAGAACACAAGTGACTGTCCCCTTGAGAACACAACAGACTGTCCCCTTGAGAACACAACTGACTGTCCCCTTGAGAAGTCCCCTGAGAACACAACTGACTGTCCCCTTGAGAACACAACAGACTGTCCCCTTGAGAACACAACTGACTGTCCCCTTGAGAACACTACTGACTGTCCCCTTGAGAACACTACTGACTGTCCCCTTGAGGACACTTCTGACTGTCCCCTTGATTGTCCCCTTGAGGAATCTACTGACTGTCCCCTTGAGAACACAACTGACTGTCCCCTTGAGAACACAACAGACTGTCCCCTTGAGAACACAACTGACTGTCCCCTTGAGAACACAACTGACTGTCCCCTTGAGAACACAACAGACTGTCCCCTTGAGAACACAACAGACTGTCCCCATGAGAACACAACTGACTGTCCCCTTGAGAACACAACAGACTGTCCCCTTGAGGACACAACCGACTGTCCACTTGAGAACATAATCGACTGTCCCCTTGAGAACACAACTGACTGTCCCCTAGAGAAGATATACCTTTCTGTGAATGGGGTATGTGAAGAGCGCCAACATTGAGAACTCACGACTTTTCATGCCATGTTCTACATATATAAATCACGTTTATTCTATATAAATATTATAAATGTCCACAACTGGATGGAGAGGTGTCCTCTTTAGAAAATGGTTCACATGACATTGTAAGGAATGCCCCAAGTTCTTGCTCAGCTGTAGCCATTACGTTTGTGCCCTTAGGCAAGGCATTTAAATTCCACATTGCCTCATCTCTCGCCCTCGTGGCAATGGATTCCATCAGGAATGAGGTCACGAGATTGATTAAAATAACTTGTTTCGCAAGCGAGCTAAAATAGATTTGAATAAACTAACAGTTATGGCCCTATATTGACAATTGAGGTTTAAGTGGTGGTGGAAACAACCCCATGTGCTCCTCCGATCATTGCATCAGGCGTGGAGACACCCAGGTAGAACCACTCATTGGAGAAACACAGTCTCCGATCATTGCATCAGGCGTGGAGACACCCAGGTAGAACCACTCATTGGAGAAACACAGTCTCCGATCATTGCATCAGGCGTGGAGACACCCAGGTAGAACCACTCATTGGAGAAACACAGTCTCCGATCATTGCATCAGGCGTGGAGACACCCAGGTAGAACCACTCATTGGAGAAACACAGTCTCCGATCATTGCATCAGGCGTGGAGACACCCAGGTAGAACCACTCATTGGAGAAACACAGTCTCCGATCATTGCATCAGGCGTGGAGACACCCAGGTAGAACCACTCATTGGAGAAACACAGTCTCCGATCATTGCATCAGGCGTGGAGACACCCAGGTAGAACCACTCATTGGAGAAACACAGTCTCCGATCATTGCATCAGGCGTGGAGACACCCAGGTAGAACCCTCATTGGAGAAACACAGTCTCCGATCATTGCATCAGGCGTGGAGACACCCAGGTAGAACCACTCATTGGAGAAACACAGTCTCCGATCATTGCATCAGGCGTGGAGACACCCAGGTAGAACACTCATTGGAGAAACACAGTCTCGATCATTGCATCAGGCGTGGAGACACCCAGGTAGAACCACTCATTGGAGAAACACAGTCTCCGATCATTGCATCAGGGTGGAGACCCGGTGTGGTTGTTTGTGGGTGGAGACACCCGGGTAGAACCAGTCTCAAAAGTGAACATTCGACCACAATTTTTTTGGTAACATTTTACAGTTAAACCTATGTTAGTGGTCACCTCCATTAAGCAGCCAATCTGTATGTATTAAGCAGCAAGTTTCCATATTCCCAATCGGTTGTTTTATTATACATTTGACCTCTATTAAGCAGCCACCTGTGCTAAGCAGCCACTTTCTCGGACTCCCTTGGCTGGCTGCTTAAGACAGGTTTGACTGAATTTACAAATAATTACAATAATATTACATGTTTATCCGTAATAAACTAGTACATAATACCCAACCGTAATACTATATATAATAATGTACATTTATCATAATATTTATAATGAATTATAATAACGAGAATTATAGCATTTTATTAATTTGTCTAAATAGTGAGTGCTTGTTTTTCATTTTGAGATATCCATACATAGCTGCTATTTCATTATTCATTATGTTTATTATGTTAAAGTGACACTACATTGCAAAAAGCAAATGAAATGCATTTTTTTTTCACGTATAAATGCATAGCTACTACACATTCTACTGAATACATTCGAACACTAACATTGAATCAATAAACAGTGTTTTTGTGGTATACAAACTTCCAAAAGTGAAATTAGGATTTCATATAACGGGCATCCGCGCTCCTGAATTTACGTTTGTTTGTCATTGGAGTCAATACTAAACACGCGATACTTTCGATTAAAGATAATTTAACTAAGATTAGTCTACAAATAAATATGCATAGGCACACATGTGATATATCACGGTAAATATGTACCATACCTCGTGATATTCAGGATAAGCGCGTTGTATTGCGCATGAATGTCGACCGTATTTACAATATTTTGTTATGTCAACAAACCGCGTATACGATGTTTGTTTATTTGTTGAAATACTCAGTTTTTGAGGCAAATATTTGGGGGGGGGGGGAAATTATACCATATAATAGAAAATTACATTGTGCAGACATTTGGGTTTTCACCGATGTGTGTCGCTTTAACATGTTTCCTTCTATAATGGTGTATGCCTTATATATAGAGAATCCAACTATGGTAAATAAGAAAACATCTAGGTAATACCTAAATACACGACCAGTGCAGTAATTATATTTCACGTGTCACTTATTGTACTTTTTCATCAACTAATCGTTAACTGATATATTCAAACTTCTCAGAAAACTATCATGTATTTCACTATTTGTCAAACTTCATCATTTGTGGCTATAAATATGCTTACGCTATTTGACCCTTTCAACACCACAGGCTTAAATAGGCTTACAAAAAAGTGTAGATCCAGATGAGCCGGCTCATGATGAGCCGTCTCATCAGGATCTGCACTTTTTGCAAGTAATATTACTATTTTTAGAGAGAGAAAAATTACCCATTTTGATAAATGAACTGATCCAAATGTAATTTTCTTATTAATTTATTGATTTAAGAATATCATGGACCAGTCCATGTCAGTTACTTGGTGTTGAATGGGTTAATGACAATAAACATTGTTAAAATGTAATACTTGGATACCTCTAACTTGTAGCATAAAACAATTGAGGATAAACTATTAAATTGTTTGTATATCCTGCATAGATTTCATGAAATAGTTCGTTTAACTCTGCATGCTGGGTAAAATAAAATCTATAAATAGTTCAGATAATTGTAGCAGACGACAATTCATTAATCTGTTTTTCTTATTTGTGTCTGAAAAACATGTCATGTAATTTCATTACTTCACAATTATAAAGAAATACTATGACATGCGACTGTTCTTTTGACAACTAGCGTGCAAATAGATACATATATAAGAGTACAAAAACAATACACTGAGCATGTGCACATGAATGCATGTGCATTCTGCATGAAGTACTGACTGACTTTGCACAACAATGACATAAAACTTTGCAAATCAAGCTTAGACAATAAGCGTATTTCTTAAATATCATATGTCGACCTGTACGTTTCTGAACCTTCAATGTACTTTAGTAGCCTAGGCATATCCAAGAATGAATAATTAAAGCACCATGGAATGTACAATACTTGTCCAACTTGCACGGTATTCCATTCTCTGCCTATTTATGTATTTTAATTAGGCAATTTATTTCGTAGAAAATGTCTTATGAATTTTTCATTTGAAGTACTGTATGTGGCTACAGATTACATTGTACACGCATCAGAGAACGTCAAAAGATTATTACAGACAAAAAAACAGATCATGCATAACTGGAAGCAGGCCTGGAGATTATTAAAATGTTCTCTAATCTCAAATGCCTGTCTTTGAGGAGAGGAATTAACCCATTCAACCCCAAGTAACTGACATGGACTGGTGCGTGATATTTTCAGACCAATAAATTAATAAGAAAATTACCTTTGGACCAGTTCATTTATCAAAATGGGTAATTTTATCTAAAAATAGTAATAATTATTACTGGCAAAAAAGTGCAGATCCTGATGAGACGGCTCATCATGAGCCGGCTCATCTGGATCTACACTTTTCATAAGCCTATTTAGAGGCATGTGGGGTTGAAAGGGTTAATATAAGTTTTCTGAAAACTTGTTTTCCAATCCAAACCATTCACAATTTATGTAATTTGTAACATTTTTTGTGTTATACATGTAAACTTATTGGAATAAATACTGTTTAAACCAAACGCGTGTCTTTATATTGCCATATATACCTGGTACCAACATCTAGTATGCAGTGGAAAGAATTACCGTAAGCTTTTAGATATAGGATATAAGCCGAAAACGATCCATTATATAAATAACATATTGGATCCGTTTCAGGTTTATATTTTACTTAAAACACACATTTATATAACTAGATCCTTCTAATGAAAACTGTTAATTTCGAACATGTACGCGTAGAATTTAATATAATACTCTGGCCTTTTCACACCAGTCCAATATTAATAATAATGGACTGCAAGTACAAAGGTATGACGTCACGACAGTGTTTTAGCTTCAGTTTAATCCACATATCACGATATAAATGTATGTTTCTGTATATTTCTCAATGTATATTACATGTATCCTGATAAATAAATATGTTTAAACCAATCCATATAGCACGATATAAATGTATGTTTCTGTATATTTCTCAATGTATATTACATGTATCCTGATAAATAAATATGCTTAAACCAATCCATATAGTAGTCCGCCTTGAGAGGGTACACATTTCTTTAACATTGAGAAATATACAGAAACATACATTTATACAGTGCTATATGGATTGGTTTAAACATATTTATTTATCAGGATACATGTAATATACATTGAGAAATATACAGATATAATTTCCCGTTTCTGTGTTATATCGACGAAATGGCAGATTTTAACTATTACGTTTAGGTGGTAATGGGTCGATTCGGCGCAATTGAAGTAAGGACGACTTTCAACTAATATACAATTTCATTAAATTTTGTATACGACATTTGTTGACATAGCAAATTCATATAAACAAGTCTAAAAGAATGTGTAGCACAGAATGTTTATCGTGAATAAAGATGTGCTATCAATGATCACAAAGACGGTGTTTGTACAAATTTACCATTATAATTCTCATCCTCTGCACCTGCACATAAAGGTTGTAAAACAACAAATAAATTGCCTATTAAATACATAGTAAAATGTAAAAACATACAATCTGTTCATTTATATTTCCAATCTTAAATTTCTTCTGATACCACATTCACTGTGAAGAGGTATTCAAATCAGCCTGAAACACACCAAGAATATTTCAAATTTTAAGTTTCAAATAGTCAGTGCTCACCTGTGAATAACGTCACTGTGTTTACACACTGTATTCCTCTGCCAACTAATACAGTATACCAACCTTCAGTTTGCAATGGCCTGAATTCTTATACCACATCTTTTCTACACATCAACTAGTTTGAAGTCTTCTCAAGTCACATAATTTCTCAAAAAACACAAAAACTATATACTGCCTGTCATGAAAATGCATTTTTACCAAAAAGAAAAATGAACTATATTAGTTATTGGGACTACATTAGAGCGGACCTCGGATGCACGTCTGCCTATTTACGTATATATACAACCTAAAATATTTTCGGGGTAATCTGTATCACCCTACATCTAATCGGCAGCATCACACGGAAATTCAAACTTGCACTATTGTGAATTGCGCATAAACCTCGTTTACTGATGAACCATAATGGTTCGGAAGTAAGTAAGTAAGTAAGTAAAGACTTTATTTAACGAGGGTAACACATTTAACAAGAGTTAATCTTCCATGTGGCCCTCCGTAAAGTCCGGAGTTCGAGCCCCGCTGGAGCCGTTACGATTGTGCCCTTAGGCAAGGCATTTAAATTCCACGTTGCCTCTTCTCTCCCTCGTGGCGATGGATTCCATCAGGAATGATGTCTCTCGAGTGATTAAATATAAGTTGAAAGAACTTGTTTCGCAATCGAGCTAAAATAAATTTGTATAAACTAATGGTTAAAAATATTTCGGAACAATGTATACTAGCAATATTATTCATGCGTGAAGTCATTTATATTTTTCGCCTTTCGCGACATCGTTCTAAAGTAGGAAAATAAAAATGTCTTATCGATCACCTTAATTCGCCATCTCTATCTGCCAATACATCTCTATTGTTTGCAACTTCTGCCAATACATGTACAACATATTAATTTAATTTTGATTTGACATAGCTTTCATAGCATGTTGAAGTGTTGCAAACATTGGGTGACAAACATGATTATAAATGGGTATTGAGAGACTTGTGAAAATAATCTCATCAAGTGTGTTAAGCTAATCGTAGAAAAAATTGATTTTTACGTACTCTGGTTAATTATAAGCACAGTTTATTTAGTTACCTCGCCAATGATTTTGTTTATGCAGATTAAACTGGCTCTGTTTCCTTTTATTTGCATACAAGTTTTTAGAAAAGGGCTCCGCGGCTGAGTGGT
Source organism: Archivesica marissinica (assembly GCA_014843695.1). Taxonomy (NCBI): domain Eukaryota; kingdom Metazoa; phylum Mollusca; class Bivalvia; order Venerida; family Vesicomyidae; genus Archivesica; species Archivesica marissinica. The sequence goes on from CM026389.1 coordinate 28,337,072, forward strand.
TTAGGTTGTTGACTTTAAATCCTGGGTTCCAGATTGTAAAACAAAGTATGAATAAGATTGTAATACAAAGTATGAATGAGATTGTAATACAAAGTATGAATGAGATTGTAATACAAAGTATGAATAAGATTGTAATACAAAGTATGAATAAGATTGTAAAACAAAGTATGAATGAGATTGTAATACAAAGTATGAATAAGATTGTAATACAAAGTATGAATGAGATTGTAATACAAAGTATGAATGAGATTGTAATACAAAGTATGAATAAGATTGTAATACAAAGTATGAATAAGATTGTAAAACAAAGTATGAATGAGATTGTAATACAAAGTATGAATAAGATTGTAATACAAAGTATGAATGAGATTGTAATACAAAGTATGAATGAGATTGTAATACAAAGTATGAATAAGATTGTAATACAAAGTATGAATGAGATTGTAATACAAAGTATGAATGAGATTGTAATACAAAGTATGAATGAGATTGTAATACAGACCAAGTAACTGACATGGACTTGTGCATGATATTTTTAGACCAATATATTAATAAGAAAATTGCATTTGGACCAGTTCATTTATCAAAATGGGTAATTTTGTCTAAATATAGTAATATTACTGGCAAAAAGTGTAGATCCTGATGAGACGGCTCGCTATGAGCCGGCTCATCTGGATCTACACTTTTTGTAAAGCCTATTTAGAGGTCTGTGGTGTTGAAAGGGTTAAAAGTATCATTGAGATTGTAATGCAGACGATTTGCTATGTATGGTTCTGTGTCCCGAGATAATAACGCTATTAGTGGAAGTCGTGATAGCGCTTCAGGTGTGAACGGTCCGATGGTTCGAGCCCCGCTCGAGCCGTTACGATTGTGCCCTTAGGCAAGGCATTTAATTTCCACGTTGCCTCTTCTCTCCCTCGTGGCGATGGATTCCATCAGGAATGAGCTCTCGAGAGTGATTAATATATTATATAAGTTGTAAGAACTTGTTTCGTAATCAAGCTAAAAATAAATTTGTATAAACTAACGCTATTTAAACGTTAAGAGCTTTTTGTTGTTTAGCTGGATTCTGTTCATTTCCAAGCTGCAGTGCAATAGTTAGCTTGAATTGTAGGTACATAATTGGTTTTTCTTGCTCATGCAGTTTCTATCTAATTTCAAGCTACCCGAGATCTGGGGACCAATGCTGCATGATTGCGTGAACGCTGTATTCTTAAATGTGCCAATTATTTATAGAAAATCAATGTGTATCAAGGTTGTATATATATTTCTTTAGTTTGCTATGAGACTGTTCCTTCTAATATTTTTGACCATATGTTATTCTGGGCATCCAGGTAATTTATGCAGTGTTCTTATGTGTGTGTTTTACGTTTATTTATCGTTGCTACCGGTTGCCCATATGAGCGACGCCTCCTGAAGAGATTAGTTATTTTAAATTTTGGAGGATAGTGCATGATACAGACAGAGACCAATTCCAGAATCTCCTCTGGTTCTTTTACGTGCACGGTGTAAAGCACCGACACGAGACCTCGGTTTAACGTCCCATCTGAAAGACTGTTCATTTTATTAGTGTCAGACGGGGGATGGATTACCAGTCCAGCGTGTTACCACTGGACTACAGATCCGTCTGTTCTTATGTAATCTGCCTGCTAACAGTGAAAATAACAATCAACTATGTCATGGAATTCCATGACATATTTCCTTAATGGCACAATTATAATGGAATTCCATGACATATTTCCTTAATGGCACAATTATGATGGAATTCCATGACATATTTCCTTAATGGCACAATTATGATGGAATTCCATGACATATTTCCTTAATGGCACAATTATAATGGAATTCCATGACATATTTCCGTAATGGCACAAATATAATGGAATTCCATGACATATTTCCTTAATGGCACAATTATGATGGAATTCCATGACATATTTCCTTAATGGCACAATTATAATGGAATTCCATGACATATTTCCTTAATGGCACAATTATAATGGAATTCCATGACATATTTCCTTAATGGCACAATTAAATTGATGTCCGTGCATTCGTCTGGAGCCAGTTCTCAGTAACCAATGTGAAAGTGATAGCGCAGTGGTAGTGCATTCGCTTCAGCTGCGAAATGCCCAGAGCTTGAGCCTCGCTGGAGGCATTACGACTGTGCCCTTAGACAAGGCATTTAAATTCCACATTGCCTTTTCTCTCTTCCATCAGAAATGAGCTCTCTAGAGTGATTAATATAAGTTATAAGAACTTGTTTCGTAATCAAGCTAAAATTTGTATAAACTAACCAATGGGTGGAATTTTATGAAGTTTAAAATATATATGTATTGCCATAGTGTGGTATATATGTATCGCCATAGTGTGATAGTGCACATGCACTTTTTGTGCCCAGTAACACCAGAGTGGTTGCCCTTTAATGTCCAAAATTCCACAAATTTGTATGTGCACTCCACTGTTCTCAATACCCATTGGGTGGAATTTTCTGAAGCTTAATATCAGATATGGCTGGTACATATATACATGTATCTAGGAATAGTACAATGTACAATTATGTTGTTGCTTTTTTCTTTCAGGTGGAGTTGCACGAATATGATGCGAAACATGCCCAGTTCAAGGTCATGCCCAGATACAAGGTCAAGGCTGAAGGAGATGTGGTATGTATCAGAGGGAAGCACAATACGCCCCTCCCACCTAATAATGTTGCCGTAAAAGGGAGGCACTGGATGTTCTTTCTCAAAATGATACATCCCCCACCCCCTAGCACCCCAGTTTGAAGATTTTGGCTGTTAGCAACCCCTAGCTCAAGGGATTGGGGGATTTATTAACCTAGGAATTCTGTTAGTAGTCACGTGAGCGGATGTTCTTTCTCAAAATGATACCCCCTAGCACCCACGTTGGTTGAAGATTTTGGCTGTTAGCAACCCCTAGCTCAAGGGATTGGGGGATTTATTAACCTAGGAATTCTGTTAGTAGTCACGTGAGCGGATGTAGTCACGTGAACAACACATGTACAATAGTGATACATCAACGATTGTTCACTCTTCTCATCTTCTTCGCATATTTGTAAAGAATTACTGTGTTGGCTTTGTGAAACTTGCAATCCGCTCAAATTAAGTATCCATCAGAAATTTGGGGTACCGGTAAGCAAAACAATGTGGATGACGGCTGCCATATGTGAAGTACTTGTATGGATGTGCTATGTAAATTAAGTATCCTTCAGAAATTTGGGGTACCGGTAAGCAAAACAATGTGGAAGACGGCTGCCATATGTGAAGTACTTGTATGGATGTGCTATGTATCGATAATATTTGCAGGTACAAGTGGATGATCAGATAGTGTTTGAGAGTGTGAAATCCTCGGGACAGTATATACATGTATCCAAGACTCTTCTTGGTGGAATCTCTGTGTATCAGAAAAGGTAGGTTACCACGGAAACTGAAGAATGCTATGCTGCATGTCAAGTTTAACCTGTGTGTAGGGAATTTACCAGGGCTCCCTGTGTTCAGATATATAAGGTATTCCAGTATGTGGTTAGTACATCTTGAACTCGGTGTACCTTGAGCTCATTAAAGTCGGTACTTATTCCAGTATGTGGTTAGTACATCTTGAACTCAGTGTACTTTGAGCTCATTAAAGTCGGAACTTATTCCAGTATGTGGTTAGTACATCTTGAACTCATTGTACTTTGAGCTCATTAAACTCGGAAAATTATACTTTGAGCTCATTAAACTCTGAGCTTATTCCTCTATGATATTACATCCTGAACTCGATGTACTCTGAGCTCATTAAATTTTGAGATCATCTTAGTCTGAGATTATTCGAGACGCCCATTATAACCAAGGACATTGTTCTGTTGTATGAGCTCTTTAAGAGTACAGCGAACACAGCTGTTTAATCTCTAGGCTTTTTAATGCCTTATGATCATGGCCTTGTTCTCTAAGCTAATTTTAATATCTTTGTATTTGTGCATAGTGAAATAATAGATATTTGAGAGAATTTCTACTTTCAGTAAAAATGAATATTAAATAAGATTATGTTAATCGAATATGTTAGTTAATTTGCTGTAGATCATTCGTGAAAAATGTCAACCAACGTGTACTTTGTCCCTTTTCATGAACTATCGATTGCAGAGCTTTAAATAAACATTTCCAAGGCTATCTATCGACTCTGAATGGTAAATAGATCATTTGTTTGTATTGATTATACATTAAATTGCCAATGGTTAGCCATTATCTAGATCTACAACCTTGTACAATATACACTTATCATAATTTCACTGTCCTTCGCAAGCACATCATTATTTTATGAAGTTAGCTTCCGTTTATAAGTTTATATAAAGTTAGTAAATCGAAATAGGAAATGTTTGTTCTGCATAAAATGTTGTATAGACTGCCTCCATGGTCAAGTGGTTAAGGCACCTAGGGTCTCCCTCCACCAATAATAGCTGGATAAATCTAAGCTGTTTGTGCAGCTGTAGAAGAAACAAAACAAAACTATCACTATTAGTTATCTCTGATAGTTTGAGTTGGGTTTAAATTCGCACAAACAGCGTAGCATGTATATATAATTATTTGCTCGAAGTATAACTGTGATTGTCCGCCTCCGTGGTCGAGTTGTTACGGTCGCAGGCTTGTATACCATTGTAACATATCATCACTGATGGTCTCTTTATATGAAAAAGTTTGCAGTTTCTTACGGAGGTTGGTGCATCGCTGGAGCCTGCCCAGGAAAGGTGCTCTTTGGTAAACTGCCCGTGTGCGATATAGCCCAAAATGGTTCTGATGAACGCATAAAACCAGAACAAGCAAACAAAATGTTATGTAGCATATTATGCTTAGTTTCTACTATACCAGTACCATTATCTCCTATAGAGTTTAAACTTTATTTTATTTTGTGGAAGTCGTGATTGCGCAGTTATATTGAATTAAACATGTCCGTGCAGCAGTCTGGTTCTACTGTTTCTACTGTCATATATTGTCATACAGCTATGAATTAAACCTGTCTGTACAGCAGTCTGGGTTTACTGTCATATCTTGTCTTACAGCTATGAATTAAACCTGTCCGTACAGCAGTCTGGTTCTACTGTCATATATTGTCTTACAGCTATGAATTAAACCTGTCCGTACAGCAGTCTGGGTTTACTGTCATATCTTGTCTTATAGCTATGAATTAAACCTGTCCGTACAGCAGTCTGGTTCTACTGTCATATCTTGTCTTACAGCTATGAATTAAACCTGTCCGTACAGCAGTCTGGGTTTACTGTCATATCTTGTCTTACAGCTATGAATTAAACCTGTCTGTACAGCAGTCTGGTTCTACTGTCATATCTCGTCTTACAGCTATGAATTAAACCTGTCCGTACAGCAGTCTGGTTCTACTGTCATATCTTGTCTTACAGCTATGAATTAAACCTCTCCGTGCAGCAGTCTGGGTTTACTGTCGTATCTTGTCTTACAGCTATGAATTAAACCTCTCCGTACAGCAGTCTGGGTTTACTGTCATATCTTGTCTTACAGTTATGAATTAAACCTGTCCGTACAGCAGTCTGGGTTTACTGTCATATCTTGTATTACAGCTATGAATTAAACCTCTCCGTGCAGCAGTCTGGGTTTACTGTCTTCAGAAAATATAAACCATCGCCAGATGATGAGAAAAGAGTGAAGGTATGTCTGCGTAGTGCTTGCTCATGGTGAATGGCAGGTGTAGATAGGAATTCTAAAAGCTATCAATTATTTGTATTCAGTATTAACCCTTTCCCTCATAAAAGCACCTCTTGACGCCATTACCAATACGACATACATAAACCCTTTCCCTCATAAAAGCACCTCTTGACGCCATTACCAATACGACATACATAAACCCTTTCCCTCATAAAAGCACCTCTTGACGCCATTACCAATACGACATACATAAACCCTTTCCCTCATAAAAGCACCTCTTGACGCCATTACCAATACGACATACATAAACCCTTTCCCTCATAAAAGCACCTCTTGACGCCATTACCAATACGACATACATAAACCCTTTCCCTCATAAAAGCACCTCTTGACGCCATTACCAATACGACATACATAAACCCTTTCCCTCATAAAAGCACCTCTTGACGCCATTACCAATACGACATACATAAACCCTTTCCCTCATAAAAGCACCTCTTGACGCCATTACCAATACGACATACATAAACCCTTTCCCTCATAAAAGCACCTCTTGACGCCATTACCAATACGACATACATGTACATTGAAATGTAGTAGCCAAAACAATGTCATAATAAAGGCCAGAATCTCGTGTAGTCCCAGTAATATCTATGGAGGTGTGATAGATATGGCGACTACTTATCCACTGCATGATAGCTAAATGGCTGTCGTTTGTATGGAGATATAATAGTATATTAACCTAAATCTCTTGAAGTCCCAGTAATATCTATGTAGGTGGGATATATATGGCGACTACTTATCCACTGCATGATAGCTAAATGGCTGTCGTTTGTATGGAGATATAATAGTATATTAACCTAAATCTCTTGAAGTCCCAGTAATATCTATGGAGGTGGGATAGATATGGCGACTACTTATCGACTGCATGATAGTTAAATGGCTGTCGTTTGTATGGAGATATAATAGTATATTAACCTAAATCTCTATGAAGGAAAGGGTTAAATGGCTGTCGTTTGTATGGAGATATAATAGTATATTAACCTAAATCTCTATGAAGGAAAGGGTTAAATGGCTGTCGTTTGTATGGAGATATAATAGTATATTAACCTAAATCTCTATGAAGGAAAGGGTTAAATGGCTGTCGTTTGTATGGAGATATAATAGTATATTAACCTAAATCTCTATGAAGGAAAGGGTTAAATGGCTGTCGTTTGTATGGAGATATAATAGTATATTAACCTAAATCTCTATGAAGGAAAGGGTTAAATGGCTGTCGTTTGTATGGAGATATAATAGTATATTAACCTAAATCTCTATGAAGGAAAGGGTTAAATGGCTGTCGTTTGTATGGAGATATAATAGTATATTAACCTAAATCTCTATGAAGGAAAGGGTTAAATGGCTGTCGTTTGTATGGAGATATAATAGTATATTAACCTAAATCTCTATGAAGGAAAGGGTTAAATGGCTGTCGTTTGTAGGGAGATATAATAGTATATTAACCTAAATCTCTATGAAGGAAAGGGTTAAATGGCTGTCGTTTGTAGGGAGATATAATAGTATATTAACCTAAATCTCTATGAAGGAAAGGGTTAAATGGCTGTCGTTTGTAGGGAGATATAATAGTATATTAACCTAAATCTCTATGAAGGAAAGGGTTAAATGGCTGTCGCTTGTATAGAGATATAATAGTATATTAATCTAAATCTCTATGAAGGAAAGGGTTAAATGGCTGTCGTTTGTAGGGAGATATAATAGTATATTAACCTAAATCTCTATGAAGGAAAGGGTTAAATGGCTGTCGTTTGTATGGAGATATAATAGTATATTAACCTAAATCTCTATGAAGGAAAGGGTTAAATGGCTGTCGTTTGTATGGAGATATAATAGTATATTAACCTAACTCTCTATGAAGGAAAGGGTTAAATGGCTGTCGTTTGTAGGGAGATATAATAGTATATTAACCTAAATCTCTATGAAGGAAAGGGTTAAATGGCTGTCGTTTGTATGGAGATATAATAGTATATTAACCTAAATCTCTATGAAGGAAAGGGTTAAATGGCTGTCGTTTGTAGGGAGATATAATAGTATATTAACCTAAATCTCTATGAAGGAAAGGGTTAAATGGCTGTCGTTTGTATGGAGATATAATAGTATATTAACCTAAATCTCTATGAAGGAAAGGGTTAAATGGCTGTCGTTTGTATGGAGATATAATAGTATATTAACCTAAATCTCTATGAAGGAAAGGGTTAAATGGCTGTCGTTTGTATGGAGATATAATAGTATATTAACCTAAATCTCTATGAAGGAAAGGGTTAAATGGCTGTCGTTTGTAGGGAGATATAATAGTATATTAACCTAAATCTCTATGAAGGAAAGGGTTAAATGGCTGTCGTTTGTATGGAGATATAATAGTATATTAATCTAAATCTCTATGAAGGAAAGGGTTAAATGGCTGTCGTTTGTAGGGAGATATAATAGTATATTAACCTAAATCTCTATGAAGGAAAGGGTTAAATGGCTGTCGTTTGTAGGGAGATATAATAGTATATTAACCTAAATCTCTATGAAGGAAAGGGTTAAATGGCTGTCGCTTGTATAGAGATATAATAGTATATTAACCTAAATCTCTATGAAGGAAAGGGTTAAATGGCTGTCGTTTGTAGGGAGATATAATAGTATATTAACCTAAATCTCTATGAAGGAAAGGGTTAAATGGCTGTCGTTTGTATGGAGATATAATAGTATATTAACCTAAATCTCTATGAAGGAAAGGGTTAAATGGCTGTCGTTTGTATGGAGATATAATAGTATATTAACCTAAATCTCTATGAAGGAAAGGGTTAAATGGCTGTCGTCTGTATGGAGATATAATAGTATATTAACCTAAATCTCTATGAAGGAAAGGGTTAAATGGCTGTCGTTTGTATGGAGATATAATAGTATATTAACCTAAATCTCTATGAAGGAAAGGGTTAAATGGCTGTCGTTTGTATGGAGATATAATAGTATATTAACCTAAATCTCTATGAAGGAAAGGGTTAAATGGCTGTCGTTTGTATGGAGATATAATAGTATATTAACCTAAATCTCTATGAAGGAAAGGGTTAAATGGCTGTCGTTTGTATGGAGATATAATAGTATATTAACCTAAATCTCTATGAAGGAAAGGGTTAAATGGCTGTCGTTTGTATGGAGATATAATAGTATATTAACCTAAATCTCTATGAAGGAAAGGGTTAAATGGCTGTCGTTTGTATGGAGATATAATAGTATATTAACCTAAATCTCTATGAAGGAAAGGGTTAAATGGCTGTCGTTTGTATGGAGATATAGTATATTAACCTAAATCTCTATGAAGGAAAGGGTTAAATGGCTGTCGTTTGTATGGAGATATAATAGTATATTAACCTAAATCTCTATGAAGGAAAGGGTTAAATGGCTGTCGTTTGTATGGAGATATAATAGTATATTAACCTAAATCTCTATGAAGGAAAGGGTTAAATGGCTGTCGTTTGTATGGAGATATAATAGTATATTAACCTAAATCTCTATGAAGGAAAGGGTTAAATGGCTGTCGTTTGTATGGAGATATAATAGTATATTAACCTAAATCTCTATGAAGGAAAGGGTTAAATGGCTGTCGTTTGTATGGAGATATAATAGTATATTAACCTAAATTTCTATGAAGGAAAGGGTTAAATGACTGTCGTTTGTATGGAGATATAATAGTATATTAACCTAAATCTCTTTGAAGGAAAGGGTTACAGATAACTTTATCGGCACAACTTGTTTTGTGGTGGTAGTAGCATTGTGGTAGTGTTCCGATCTGTTATTGGTTGACAATGTCGCCATGGTGATGCTGCTTTCAAACTTGGCTTATGCTTAGAATTATGCTTTATTGATACATTTAAAATATTCACAAACTCTGCGACAGTTGAAGCTAATTTCGGTTGAATGAAAAACTTTTTTAATGGGTCTGACTAGATTGGTAATGCTTGTTGACATCACATTGATTGTCTAGCACCTTTGTGGGTGCGAATCTCACTGGGTGTGTCGTCGAAGCTGGCTTGTGGATGGTTGATGGTTATACCCGGATAATGCTTGGATGGGCATCCAGGGTTTTCCTCCACCAATAACAGCTTTACGTGGAAGTCGTGATAGCGCAGTGGATGTGCGTTCGCTTCAGGTGCGAAAGGTCAGGAGTTCGAGCCCCACTGGAGCCGTTACGATTGTGCCCTTAGGCAAGGCATTTAAATTCCACGTTGCCTCTTCTCTCTCCCTCGTGGCGATGGATTCCATCAGGAATGAGGTCTCAAGAGTGATTTATATAAGTTGAAATAACTTGTTTCACAATCGAGCTAAAATAAATTTGTATAAACTAATAACAGCTTTAGAATCACCAATTAAAAGTATAAACATCATTTATGTTACAACTATTGCGAAACAAGCTTTAACAACTTATATTAATTACTCTCGTTGGCGCGGATGAAGGCGAACATGTATATGTGTGGTCATTCGTGTTGTAGGAAACTTGGAGGACCTGGAGAAAACCCACCTCTACTTCTCAGATGATTCCCGGTCCGGGGATCGAACCTGTGTTTTCATTGGTGAGAAACGAGTGTGCTAACCACTACGCTAATCGGAGAACCATAGAGTGGCATTTTGACATAAGTGTTGCGAATTTAACCCCCCCCCCCAAATCAAATGATTATGATGACATTTGAACACATAGAATTGTTGTTTTCAGGTTGGGGATATAGTGCGGTTCTACCACAAGGAGATGGAGGCGTATCTTGTAGCTGAAGGTCTCTTTGATGATGAACTTACAGAAGATGGTAGGTACCATTAGTTTAGTTTATACAAATTTATTTTAGCTCGATTGCGAAACAAGTTCTTATAACTTATATTAATCACTCTCGAGACCTCATTCCTGATGGAATCCATCGCCACGAGGGAGAGAGAAGAGGCAACGTGGAAATTAAATGCCTTGCCTAAGGGCACAATCGTAACGGCTCCAGCGGGGCTCGAACTCCGGACCTTTCGCACCTGAAGCGAACGTGCATCCACTGCATAGGTACCATTGAAGTCTGTCCCACCTACATTAAAGTCCCAACTATTCTGAAGATGAGGTTCTGTTGTCTAGTAGGACAGACTTATAGTACAGTGAAACCCCTCTAAACCGAACGGCTTCCGGACCGGAAGAGAAGTTCGGTTTGGAGGGGTTTTCGGATGAGGGGGGGGGGGGTGGAGATAAAGTTTTGAACAAATGTCTGTATGAATACAGGAATAACAAGAAATGACACTAAAATTACTTTTAATAATAAAAATATATACGTGTATGTATACGTCAGCATGGTATATAGCATGTTACTGCACAATCAAATGATCCATTAAAGTTTGTTTCTGCTTACAGTGCATGTTTACTAGCCTTTTGTGAAATCCCATTCACATCTAATTAGATCGTATTAACACTAATTACTCAAACATGAAAAGAGATTAACAAACCTGCAATTGCAAAGGACATAATTAAATAGTGTCCAGTCGTAATCCATTTGAAAACAACGTAATTAAAACAAATTTTCAGCATCATTGGTTTTTATCACGCCTTTATGTTCTCACAACACCACGTCGGTTGTAAACAATACGGATAAAACACCAATATGCCGACTGACTTGTGAAAACACGGAAGGTGTTATGTTTCAGGTGAGACAAAGGTTGTTTCGGATCCGGATTTTATGCCGCTGGCTGTTCAGTTTTCAGGGGTAATTTGCAATAGAAATGTGCACAAATGGTCCCGAAAACTTGTCCGGTATTCGGAAAAGAGAGGTTCCGGTTTAGAGAGGTTTTTTTACAATGAACAAAGAAGGGAAAATATCGGGATCGCGAAAATTGTCCGGTTTGGAGGGAATTCCGATTTAGAGGGGTTCCGGTTTTGAGGGGTTTCACTGTACACATAATTGCAATGAATTGTTGAGCAAAATGGGTTACAGCTCAAGTTTGAACAGCCTTGGTAGCTAATCTGTATATATTTTTTATAATCTTTCTTTTCTTTAATTGTTACATTTGACAAAACTGTGTGTTATTATCCCCCGCCATTTCGTCGAGGGGTACTGTTTTGGCATCGTATGTCCGGATTCAGTTCTAACCACTTGGTGGAATTTTATGAAACTTAAAATAAATATTATCGCCATAGTGTACTGTAATGGTGCACATGCACTTTTTGCTGGAATCGGCCCAGTAACACCAGAGTTGTTGCCCATTAATGACTGACAATCCACAAATATGTCCGTCCAGAGCCAATTTGGAAGAATTCCTAGAATTTGCTTACATGTTTGATTCATGTCAGGAAATGTAATAAAATGTGATCAAATGTACTAACCAGGAAACTACTGATAATTTGGAGGCAATGAAATAAACCCTCTTTGAAAAGTTATTATTTTGTGAATACTTAAACATAATTCTGAGTAGATAATTGACGGATCTGTAGTCCAGTGGTAACACGCTGGACTGGTAATCCAGGAATCGCAGGTTCGATCCCCCGTCTGACCCTAATAAAATTAACAGTCTTTCAGATGGAACGTTAAACCGAGGTCTCGTGTCGGTGCTTTACACCGTGCACGTAAAAGAACCAGAGGAGACTCTGGAATGGGTCTCTGTCTGTATCATTGCACTATCCTCCAAAAATCTAAAATGACTAATCTCTTCAGGAGGCGTCACTCAGATGGATAACCGGTAGCGACCATAAATAAACGTAAACCACACACACATACAATCGACTTGTATCATATCATATACTGTGATTTATTTACCTTGAGTATTATGTTTGATTGCAGTACATTTGAGGATGCGTCCAGTTGATCAGTCCAATCCGAAGACGTTGTTTCCTAGTAGCTCGGCCGTCACATACTGGCAGACGGAACTGCAGGAGGGCTGTGTCACGGGTAAGGTTTATACTGTGTGGTTCCGGTCTGCCTCTGTTATGGTGTTTATGGTAGCTGACTTGTATAGAACTAACCTATCCTCACTGATACTCACGGCTGTGAGTGGGGGGGGGGCTCCATGGCCGAATGGTTTAAAGGCCACTTTAAATCACTTGCTCACAGCCTTAGGAGGTTCAAATCCCACTGGGGTTGTCAAATTCATTCATGTGAGGAAGCTTGCGGAACGTCGATGATAATCCAATATTTGTCCTGTGTAAAGCACGGAAGCCAGACAATTTGTCTGTACAAACTATCATAGATATTGTAGTTTCTTAGAGCATTCAATCCAAAAATGATAATTGATAAGATGAATGTTCGAAGAAGTACAAAATCTATGAAATGGGTACAAGTGTTGCTGTTTCGTTATTTCCCTCTCCCCCTTAGTAGACAATATTTTGCGATGCCCATTCACCTATATGACTACTACTAACCATGACTATATTGTTATATTTGAGTGCTACAACCTGTGACCTATCCGAGTACTCCTAACCATGACCTATATTGACCTATCCGAGTACTACTAACCATGACCTATATTGACCTATCCGATTACTACTAACCATGACCTACATTGACCTATTTGAGTACTACTAACCATGACCTATATTGACCTCTCCGAGTACTACTAACCGTGAACTATTTGAGTACAACTAACTGTGACCTATATTAACCTATCCGAATACTACTAACTGTGACCTATATTGACCTATTTGAGTATTGCTAACCATGACCTACATTAACCTATTTCAGTACTACTAACCGTGACCTATATTTTTCTGCAGGTGGTGTTCTAAAGTGGGAACAGCAGTGTAGATTGATGCATATGTGTACCAGGAAATACCTTTGTGTGGCCCAGAGTGGTAGTGTGACCTTGACCTCAGATCACCTTGACCCCAGAACAGTATTTAGACTACATCCTGTGATCAGGGTAAGTGTCCTTAACAATCTGTTCCAGGACCAGATCAAGTATAGACTATTTATTTACAACGATTGCGACATAAGCTTTACCAACTTATATTAATCACTCTTGTTGGCGAGGATGGGAGCGTATAAGTTAGGGATGGGACTGAATATTCGAATATCCGAATATTCGAATCCTATTTAGTGGAAGTCGTTATAGCGCAGTGGTAGCTCGTTCGCTCCCGGTGCGAAAGGTCCGGAGTTCGAGCCCCTCAGGAGCTGTTACGATTGTGCCCTTAGGCATTTAAATTCCACATTGCCTCTTCTCTCTCCCTCGTGGCGATGGATTCCATCAGGAATGAGGTCTCGAGAGTGATTAATATAAGTTGTAAGAACTTAGTTTCGCAATCGAGCTAAAATAAATTTGTATAAGCTAATCCTATTTCGGTATTCGAATAGAAAAACATTTTTTTAAACAATTTTAATTTCAGTTTTTCTTTTACTATTGGTTATTTCTAGCTATTTCAATCCATAAAATTCACGGATTCACACATTCTCGGGTGTTTGTTTAAGTGCGAAAACTTGGCCACCTGTTCCCAATCTCACACGTCCTCCGGCGTCTTGACACTTTGTATACAGTGTTGTTTTAGAAGCATTGCTTCAAACAACTTTTAAATGGGGCCAATTACACATGCAAATCAATCGGTACCTCTTTATGCTTGTGTTCATAAAACAATAGAAACAGTCCGTTCTTAGTCCATGTGAATAGAAGCCAATTTCACGAGGTGTAAAATACACGCGTGTACCGGTGAATAGATGTCCGGTTGGAAAACGTTAGAATTTGATGTGAAATATTTATCGAATACCACTTTCGAATATTCGAATGCCATTTAGCTATTCGGTCCCATCCCTAGTATAACTATATGTGATCCTTAGTGTGGAAGAAAACCAGTGTACCTGGAGAAAACCCACCTGCACGATTTCATGATCACCATACATACCATCACACAGTGCCAGATAACTTTTTGTTACACATAGGGTGTTTATTTCACCAACTAGTTCTTAAGCTCTGTGGCCAATAATTAAGGCGTCCTCCTACGTCAGGGGTTCGTTCTGATATGGCCGGTTGGTGAGCCGCCAGCTAGTGAAATAATGGATACTGATTGCTTACCAGCCTGGCGCCTGGCATACAAACATAGGATTCGGTAAGTACTGATGTTCATAAAAAAGAGGTGTCTCATAAGTCAGAAATGGCTGGCCCTTTAAATAGGGGTGACATTATAATAAAACAAAACTTTACTTTACTTTTATAGACTTATGTATTTTCAGGAAAGTGACGATATACCTGAGGACAGCTACTGTAGAATGGAACATGTTGTATCGGGACAGTGGTTACACGCTTCTACAGGTACTGTCCAAATCATGTTATATCTGGACAATGGTTACAAGCTTCTACAGGTACTGTCCAAATCATGTTGTATCGGGACAATGGTTACATGCTTCTACAGGTACTGTCCAAATCATGTTGTATCCGGACAATGGTTACATGCTTCTACAGGTACTGTCCAAATCATGTTGTATCTGGACAATGGTTACATGCTTCTACAGGTACTGTCCAAATCATTTTGTATCGGGACAATGGTTATGCGCTTCTACAGGTACTGTCCAAATCATGTTGTATCCGGACAATGGTTACATGCTTCTACAGGTACTGTCCAAATCATGTTGTATCGGGACAATGGTTACATGCTTCTACAGGTACTGTCCAAATCATGTTGTATCGGGACAATGGTTACATTTTTCTACAGGTACTGTCCAAATCATGTTGTATCTATCGGGACAATGGTTACATGCTTCTACAGGTACTGTCCAAATCATGTTGTATCGGGACAATGGTTACATGCTTCTACAGGTACTGTCCAAATCATGTTGTATCTATCGGGCCAATGGTTACATGCTTCTACAGGTACTGTCCAAATCATGTTGTATCTGGACAGTGGTTACAAGCTTCTACAGGTACTGTCCAAATCATGTTGTATCTATCGGGCCAATGGTTACGCGCTTCTACAGGTACTGTCCAAATCATGTTGTATCTATTGGGACAATGGTTACGCGCTTCTACAGGTACTGTCCAAATCATGTTGTATCTATTGGGACAATGGTTACATGCTTCTACAGGTACTGTCCAAATCATGTTGTATCTATTGGGACAATGGTTACATGCTTCTACAGGTACTGTCCAAATCATGTTGTATCTATCGGGCCAATGGTTACGCGCTTGTACAGGTACTGTCCAAATCATGTTGTATCTATTGGGACAATGGTTACGTGCTTCTACAGGTACTGTCCAAATCATTTTGCACATTTTAGTGACTTTTGTTGCTCAAGGATATCTACTTACAGACGGATCTGTAGTCCACTGGTAACACGCTGGACTGGTAATCCAGGGATCGCAGGTTCGATCCCCCGTCTGACCCTAATAAAAAATTAACAGTCTTTCAGATGGGACGTTAAACCGAGGTCTCGTGTCTGTGCACGTAAAAGAACCAGAGGAGATTCTGGAATGGGTCTCTGTCTGTATCATGCACTATTCTCCAAAGTCTAAAATTACTAATCTCTTCAGGAGGCGTCGCTCATATGGGCAACCGGTAGCGACGATAAATAAACGTAAAAACAGGCACATGTTGTATATGTGAATGGTTATATATTGCAGTTGGTACGTCCCAGGGATCATTTTAGAGGGCGATGTGGGCGCAAAATTTTGTCTAGTAAGATACACTGGCCCATTATAAAGCACTCCTTCTATTCAAATGTATTTAATGGTTGTACTGTGCATTTTAACCCTATTTTGCAGAAGTATATTAAAGAACACCATTTAAGGAAGCGATCACGTGCTTTCTCACTTCTCCCAAAAATTCTGACCTAGAATGAACCCTGACGTCCCAATGTTGAATGTTTGAAGAACCTACAAGATTTATAAAATACATGTACAAATGGTTCTGCTACGTTATTTCCCCTCCCCGGCCCCTCTGGACAATGATTTGATGGTGTATAGGGACAGTAATTACATGTTTCTACAGGCACTGTCCAAAAGTACATGTACCTATTGTTGTTGTACATTTTGTACTTTCTTAGTAACATACATGTGAAGTATGGGACTGCCACCCTTGAGAAGGTACACATTCTGATTACTTCATCATCATCATCATCATCATCATCATCTCCATATTATTTTTTTACACTTATATCATTACAGTTGAATAAAACTTGTCACGTTCATAAATGTATATACACTGCCATAGTTTATGAAAATTATGTTTGTTATGGAGAAAATCTAAATAAGCTACTAGCTTCCGATTTAATCCATCTGTTCTTGTATATTAATGTTACAACATGATGTAAATATTGATAAATCAAATATGTTTAAACTAAGGTACACATTTATTTTAAATGAACTGTTTCCACCAAAATACAACACATCCCCCTTGGTGTGTCTTTGCCTTCTTTGTATTTAGATAAATGGTATTAAAGTTCTAGCTTAGAATGGGTTATCTCCCCCTTGAGTTCCAGACATGGTTCACATATACAGTCAAACCTGTCTTAAACAGCCAGCCAAGGGAATACTAGAAAGTGGCTGCTTAGCACAGGTGGCTGGTTAATAGAGGTCAAATGTGTACTAAACAACATATTGGGAATCTGGAAACTGGCTGCTTAATACAGGTTGGCTGCTTGATAGATGTCAAATGTATAATAAAACATCATATTGGGAATCTGGAAACTGGCTGCTTAATACAGGTTGACTGCTTGATCTAGGTAACCACTAACACAGGTTTGACTGTATGTTGTTTTATTATACATTTGACCTCATAATAGAAATATGTTTGCAAATTTTGAATACAATACTGAGTTTTGATTGGTTAATACATTCGAGCAAACTGCATGTCTTTTTACACAACAGATCAGGTTACGGTTATATGTCATAATCGGAGACAAGCCGATAAATTCCATATGAATAATTTTATTGGATTTATTTCAAATGTTGCCATTCCTCTTCTGTTTAAATACAATGGAGGTAACCACCTTGAAAATCATTAATATTTACCAGTTTGAATATATTACATTCCAAAATTTAACTGTAGTGGAAGTTGTGATAGCGCAGTGGATGCGCGTTCGCTTCAGGTGCGAAAGGTCCGGAGTTCGAGCCACACTGGAGCCGTTACGATTGTGCCCTTAGGCAAGGCATTTAAATTCCACGTTGCCTCTTCTCTCTCCCTTGTGGCGATGGATTCCATCAGGAATGAGGTCTCGAGAGTGATTTATATAAGTTGAAATAACTTGTTTCGCAATCGAGCTAAAATAAATTTGTATAAACTAACTGTAGCTACTACACTAGGGTTTTGCCTATGAGCTTGGCAATTTGGTCTTGCAATCCGGTCATTCAATATCCTCACCTCCTGCCTCTGGAGTAGATCTATCTAATCATAATAGTGTTGCTGGGCCGTAAAACCATCAACAAAATAAAACAGATCATTAAAATGCTTGTTTCATGTTTACAGATGAATATAAAAAGAAACAAGAGGATGGAAAGTCTGACAGTAAATCTATGGGCTCTCTCAAATGGAGCACTTCTCAGCTCCGAAAGGTACGTTTTACCTTAAAAATTAATGTATGTCACAAACTTTTGGAGCAAGCTGTAGTTACAGCATTGCAGGAATTAACTTGTGAAAATGAAGGTACTTGTCCTATAAAAACTAATGTTGCACTAACTTTTGGAGTGACCTGTATTTACAGAATTAACTTATGAAATGAAAGGTACTAACCATTTTAATAAAATACATTTGGCACTAACTTTTGGAGTAAGCTGTACATGTATTTATAGATTTACATGAATTGACATTAGTCCTGTGACTGTGCAGTTTACAGGGGTTTCCCTGTATGTTAGTCTGATCAAGTTTTGCCAGAATAGACCTACCACACGATGACGTCACGCATGTAAACAAAACAGTGCTCGCTAAGCATTGTGGGATCGTTACGGGGGTTTATTCCGCCATGTTTATTATTTACCAATGCGGGTCACATAAGAACGCGATAACAATCGAAGTTTTGTACAATTAAGATGGTTCACGCTAACTGGTGCATACCTGGATGCCCGGGGAAAAGCAGAGGCCATACGGAATTAAGATTCTACAAGTTGCCGAGTGAAAAGAAATCGCGCCAAACATGGATACATTAAAAAAAGTTGATCGGAAACGTCAATCTGAAGATAGCTTCAAAACACACGACTGTTTGTAGCTTACATTTCGTCGGTGGTGTAAAGACTTACGATATACACACTCCATCGATATTCCCGTGGTCGATAGAATGGCCAGACGCTGTCAACAGATACAATATGAAAACTACCGGGCGGCGGATGAAGGTCAACACACCAAGATTGGCCAAACGCAGGGCCGACGTTGACGATTTTGGTCAGACACCTAGAAGCAAGCGCGTGTCCAGGCGAGTTGCTGCGGTATGTTTCATTATTTTAATCGAAATTAATGCATTTATATCACCACTTTTACAATTATTTAAATTATATTTAAAATAAACTGCAAGAAATATGCATACACTGTTATATGCAAAACCAATACCCCACCCACTTATTTTACTCAATCATTCTCTAAATCTCAACCAATCTTATGTTTGTTGTTGTACTTAAACTTATGTACAGTCCCGACGACGACTTGTCTCTAATTGGTTGCTATACATGTGTATTTAAAACAACTATGTACATTTTGACTTCTGTTCTGTTGTAGACTGCCTTGTTGGAACTAAAGAGCAGAGGAGCTGAAAATTTAACACAAGAACAAAATTCACAGGAATGCTATGCGGTGGCACTCGATGAATCTGCTTGTGTGATGGACCAACCCCAACATGAAGTAAATGCTACTGAGGTATCGTATAAATGCTATGTTTCGACAGTATTAGACAGATACGGAGTGTCGGTTACCAATCAGGGGGATAATTATGTGAATTATCTCAACAACCGTCTTCTTGTTTTACCTAGATGTTTATTGGTATACATGGGTTACAGTCCTATGTAGAGACCCACTGTTCCATCCATATGAGAAATCTCGGCCTATCTGGATATACACTGTTGTATGTATGTTCCATTAATGTCAAACCCCTTGCGGGGATGTAGACATGTTTTCCTGGGCAAGCTTAGCCCTCCTAAGTGGTTAACCAGTACTAAGCAATGTGTGTGAGGTGTCTTGCTCAATGGCACTACATACGTGGCCTGACCAAGTATCGAACCCGGGACCGATTGATTCCAAATATGACGCTCTACCACTGGACCACAGACTATTTCCAATTAAGATAAAAACACAATTGTTTAAACAGATTAGAACGACATTTTATTATCAGACTTGTTACATAATAAAACATTTATAAAATATATTTACAGGACTGGGGTGAACATTTTTATTTCAGTAAAATAATTATCATAAATACAGGTGTATTTTGTATTATTTATCAAGTAAAACATCAAACTGTCTTGGAAGGTATTCTGTAATAATACGGTTTGTTTGAATGGAAACACACACAACACAGTAAATGTAATGTTATTAATTTGTGGGTATTATATTGCACCCAGTTTGTATGCTTAAATAGTAGGCAGCATATATTGATATGTGTGTGCTTCTTTTACAGCAACCCATGGTGTACTATGGAGAAACCAACCTCCTCATGAAAGATGACACACAGTCCCTTTTGCAAGACATCTTAAATAAACTAGATTCAATTATGGACATGCAGGACATATCTACTCTCACAAAGCTTCTGAAATCTGTTACACATCTTCTGATTAATGTAAGGGAACAGTTTGACAGTGAAGTGGAATTGCGGTCATTGGATAGATTCTGCCTTGGGCGCTTTGAAGGGTCAGACAATGACATTAGATTTTAGACTGGATTTTATAGTTACAATGCTTGAACCGAAGGTACACAGTCTTGACATATTGGGGTTCAGACAATAACGCTGAAAAAGATGGTGACAAGTGTGGCCCGAGGAGAAATATGTTACCTATCGATGAAATGTTCATGACATTAATCAAACTGAAACAGGGATCTGCTATTTTGGACTTGACCGAGAGGTTCAAAATTTCTGATGCTCAAGTATCACGTGTGTTCATAACATGGGTAAACTTCATGTGTAGTGTTCTCAAAGATATTGACATATGGATGTCAAAGTCAAGAGTGAGAAAGCACAGTCCACGTGTCTTTAAGCATATGTACCGTGACGTGCGTGTGATCATTGATTGCACTGAGATAGCTCTTGAGCGGTCAAGTGACTTTGAGGTCCAAGCAGCTACATACTCAACATACAAGGGGAATAATACTCTGAAAGGTCTTGTTGGAATTAGTCCCAATGGAATTCCCACATTTGTGTCCGACTTGTTTGAAGGGAGCATCTCGGACAATCAGATTGTTTACGACTGTGGCCTCCTACAGAAATTGGAACCCTATGATGCAATAATGGCCGACAGAGGATTTACTGGTAAGGAAGGACTGGCAAAACACAATAAAGTTCGTTTGGTGACGCCACATTTTTTACATGACAAAAACAGATGGGGGTGCAGGAACTTGTAGAGTCTGTTGCCATTGCACATGTTAGGATACATGTAGAACGCATGATGGGGCGCATAAAACAGTGGCATATTTTGTCCCGGAAGGTGCCAATCACATACTGGAATCATATAAATGACATTTTTCAATTGTGTGCTCGGTTAGTTTTAGTTTAATCATATTTTATTGTATATGTACATAAATACAATCACAATCATACACGTATTACATACATAAATACAATCATACAGGTATTACATACATAAATACAATCATACAGGTATTACATACATAAATACAATCACAATCATACACGTATTACATACATAAATACATCATACAGGTATTACATACATAAATACAATCATACAGGTATTACATACATAAATACAATCACAATCATACAGGTATTACATACATAAATACAATCATACAGGTATTACATACATAAATCAATCACAATCATACAGGTATTACATACATAAATACAATCACAATCATACAGGTCATATAAATACATATACAGGTTTACATACATAAATACAATCACATACAGTTTATCATAAACACATCTACAGGTACATATAAATATCATACAGGTATTACATACATAAATACAATCACAATCATACAGGTATTACATACATAAATACAATCACAATCATACAGGTATTACATACATAAATACAATCACAATCATACAGGTATTACATACATAAATACAATCACAATCATACAGGTATTACATACATAAATACAATCACAATCATACAGGTATTACATACATAAATACAATCACAATCATACAGGTATTACATACATAAATACAATCACAATCATACAGGTATTACATACATAAATACAATCACAATCATACAGGTATTACATACATAAATACAATCACAATCATACAGGTATTACATACATAAATACAATCACAATCATACAGGTATTACATACATAAATACAATCACAATCATACAGGTATTACATACATAAATACAATCACAATCATACAGGTATTACATACATAAATACAATCACAATCATACAGGTATTACATACATAAATACAATCACAATCATACAGGTATTACATACATAATACAATCACAATCATACAGGTATTACATACATAAATACAATCACAATCATACAGGTATTACATACATAAATACAATCACAATCATACAGGTATTACATACATAAATACAATCACAATCATACAGGTATTACATACATAAATACAATCACAATCATACAGGTATTACATACATAAATACAATCACAATCATACAGGTATTACATACATAAATACAATCACAATCATACAGGTATTACATACATAAATACAATCACAATCATACAGGTATTACATACATAAATACAATCACAATCATACAGGTATTACATACATAAATACAATCACAATCATACAGGTATTACATACATAAATACAATCACAATCATACAGGTATTACATACATAAATACAATCACATGTTTTTTTGGTTTTTTTTAATACAATCATACAGGTATTACATACATAAATACAATCACAATCATACAGGTATTACATACATAAATACAATCACAATCATACAGGTATTACATACATAAATACAATCACAATCATACAGGTATTACATACATAAATACAATCACAATCATACAGGTATTACATACATAAATACAATCACAATCATACAGGTATTACATACATAAATACAATCACAATCATACAGGTATTACATACATAAATACAATCACAATCATACAGGTATTACATACATAAATACAATCACAATCATACAGGTATTACATACATACACAAATGGGTTGGACCACAAGTTATAACAACATTAGATTCGGTCCTCCCCTCGGTTAGTATTGTTCTGGCCACCATTGGTTGATTCAGAGTAGTGATTTGTACCAAATAATCAATACACACAGGACAATAAGTACCTTAAAAATTATAACCTGTGCCTGAGCAGTGCAAAATAGATCAGACTGCTCTTCCATTACCTACATTTAATTTGAACACATGCTCAAATTTTAGGATAACTACTGTAAATGATTACAGTGTCACCATCTCACAAACTTCCCAGTCTGATGATCAAACCCGGGTTGCATTGGTGAGAAGCAAGCATGATAACCACTGCGATAATCCGACAGCATAAGGATCATTACGGCATGCCACGTTAAGAGGATTGTTCAATATATATATCCATGGCGATATTCAATTTGGGAGTTGTGTGAAACATGTATATATAAAATATGTATTAAAGTGGCGAAACCAAAAATTTGGCACATCACTGATATTTCATAATGGTCTACAGTGGTTGTTCGCGACTAGCATGTATATAACCGGCATTACATTCCACCAGAAGCATAGATTGAAGATTAAATATGACGATGTATTCCATCAGGAATGAGGTCTCGATTGTGATTAATGTTGTAAAAACATGTTTCGCAATTTTGTGTGAACAAAAATAGTACACTAATCTCTGCCCACATCATGGTTTTTACAAGCAACATTGTTTACAAAGACACTTGTGTATTATTTCATGCTATTACATGTACATGATGTAAACATTGTAATGTTTGATATTATAACTGGTGTATGATTGTGGATAGCCAAGGTGAAATGAAAAATAAACATTATTGACATTTATAATTGTTATTGAAATATGTTCAACATTGATTTCTATTTATAAAATCCCTGTGCTACTAAAGCTGGAACTATGTGACTAATGACTTGTGGCGTAGTCTTTCCCAGAACTCTTTGTCGAATGCAACTCGAATGATAATCACATCACACTCCATATTTGTGAACAGCACAAAGTCGCACCACTTCCTCTCTGTTACCGCCATTTGCATCTGAACTTGATAATAATAAGGATGTTTCTCCTTCAATACAGGTGCCCCATTTATTATTTTAACAGGGAAGGCAGATTTCCTGAAATTTGTCTCAATCAAGTTAGCGACACTGTTGATATCTTCCATTGACAAGAATACAAGCACTTCACCTCAAGGACACCATCCTCGTCCACTAGCCTGTCTGGGCTACCCGCCAGCTGGCCATAGTTGGCATCTACAAATAGCCCACATTCAGTGACTATTACAAGTTCACGAGCTGACTGTTTCTGGTCAACATACTTCTGTACTGCTGCACCTTCATTTTGAATTCCGTATGCCATTGCAGGAATTGCTTTGCATTACTGGCCGTGATGCGTCCCTTCCTCTCTTTAAACCAAATAGGGTTGTTGGCTTGACCAGCAGTATGTTGCTGAATGCTGTCCCTCTTGTACCTGGTCACCTGGAAATACAATGTTTATATACGGCTGTAGAAATAATGTTACTGGACATTCAACAAATTCTTGCCGACAGACTCATATCAATACATAAAGTTGAATATGATGAAACCATCTGTGGTCATTTGAAACCGACCCGGTCGATTGGTGATCAACACAATATTCAACATTACTTTTAGTGCATCATTATAATCAGCATTGTGTTATTATGTGTGCTTAGGCTGTACAGTCAAATTATGTCATAAGTTTTCTGTATCTTGTACCGATACTGGATTCTACAAACCAAAATAGACGAATCCTATCGTTAGACGAAATCACTACCATTACTAGTATTATCATATAAACTGGTAGTGATAAATCTAGGTCAAATAGAATCATTTTAATTTCCCATGTAAACAATTATTTTCTGCCGATAAAGTAAGTACAGTATTACATTATGGCGTTAATTCTCAATCTACATAACGGCATTGAGATAATAAATCACTAAAACACAATCGAGAGGAAATATTGTTCACTGAAAAATGATTTGTTTGTACACAACAACGACTGTGTTTTGTAACCAGTAATTTACCTTTCTATCAGTCGTTTCTTCGATTCTGATTTAGACGCACTAAATCCATGACAATGTAGCCATCGAATAAGATCAGGAAGGCTGTTGTCTTCGACGACAATCAGTGGCAAAATCGCACCTTTCACATCGCATTCCGCAAGTCGAACTATAGTTTCCGCCATATTTGTTATTTTTGCAATATCCGTCCCGCACCTATCCCAGAATGCATTGCGCTAAACATTGCATGACGTCATCGTGAAATAGCCCTATTATCATGACAACCTAATAGAATAATATTATGAGATTGAGGCTAGAGAGTTTTTGTGATATAATGAGTAAGTTATTTCAAATGGAATAGTGAATATACAAGTCATTGTTTTGTATAATTATAGTCTGTGAAGTTGTATTGTGTGGATATATTGTCTGTATAAATGTGTATTCTGTAAGAACAACTGTATATATTGTCAGTATTTTGGTAAACTTGTTGTACATTTTTGTAATCAGTACAAACGTACATTATGGCTATATAATAGAAACATTTGGCTATCAGTCAGGCGCGGCCTTGTCTTGTTAAATAGAAATGCTTGCCTCCAGTACTTTATTAAAACCAAGCTATTCCATTTTTTAAATGCCTAGCTTAAAATGAGCAAGAAATCTATTGGTAAATATTTATGACTGTGTTTTTTTATTATAGATTTTTTGAATTTGAATTTATATTTTTGGAATTTTTTTAAAAATAATGTTTATCAAAGATTCATACAGAACCAAGATTTCTTAATTAATGCACAGGATATTGAAATAATTTCAGACCAGTGACGGAAACGATTTGAGTTTTATGGAATTTTAAACTTGGTATTGTCACTGCTGGTAAATAAGTTTGATAAAATTCATATTATGAAGGATAAATGTTTGCAAACACATTCAACAATTAGATGAGCTATACCAGGCACTAAATGTCCACCCTATTATTGTCACCATGATGACTAGTCTTAGAAGAATAAGGGATACTTTTTTGCCATCGTACCATTGCCATTTAGCCGTAAACAACAATATATTTCGTAAATGTTAATGCTATGCTTACTCAAACCTTATATAATATCATGCTTTTCTGTAACTTTGTATGTAACATGCCAAACATGTTTCTTGGCGATGGACATGTACATGTTTATGCCAATAAAAACTTTTGGAAGTCGTGGTAGCGCAGTGGATGAGCATTCGCTTCAGGTGCGAAAGGTCCGGAGTTCGAGCCCCGCTGGAGCAGTTATGATTGTGCCCTTAGGCAAGGCATTTAAATTCCACATTGCCTCTTCTCTCTCCCTCGTGGCGATGGATTCCATCAGGAATGAAGTCTCGAGAGTGATTAATATAAGTTGTAAGAACTTGTTACGCAATCGAGCTAAAATAAATTTGTATAAACTAATAAAAACTTTGACTTGACTTAAATAACATTTAACTATAATAAATTTAACATTTTTCCACTATATATTACTATTCCCACGGATCATTATTTTGAGTGTGGTCAATATTAGGGCTTCCACGTTTACACGTGTAAACAGAGCCATGTCTACTAATTGAGTAACCATGTACTCTATATTAATTGATGACGTCATATAATGAAGGTTAGTGACGTAATAACATCATAGCAGCGATCTTTTCACTGAATCTCGTCAGACCTAGTACATGTAAATAATATGAACACTTGTAAACGTGTGAACGGCGCCGAGTCGTGTATTAAGGATCGTGTACGTTTACAAAAATCTGTACACGTGGCAGTCCTAGTCAATATTCGATACGACACCACTGGCCCCGAGGTTATAAAACTCAGATCTCGAACTCAAGAAATTTCATTGGTTGATTGTGAGCTTCACACTCAGCTGAACCAATCCGAAGCTTGAGACTGAGTTTGAGATTGGAGAAAAGTTTTATAACCTCCAGCCATGCAGGACTGCTATTTTCAGTGTGACTGGTGTAAATATTTACATTAATTTAGCCGTGTAATGTCAGGTTGTTGTTGGTGATCGTTATGTTGTGTGTATATTATGTATTTATTTCTCTGTATATGACACTGCTGCTTTAAAGGAATTGAAACAAGATGGTGGTAAACTGAAAGTAAGTCGGTAGAATATATCACAAACGTTGTTATTATCTCTTTTTGTTACATTTTTATGTTTTTTATGCACTGTGTACCAATTTATGTTATTCACTGAACTTTAGCCCAGTGACTTGTACCTATATATGGCTGTCTGATTAGCGCAGTGGTTAGCGCGCTCGCTTCTCACCAATGCAACCCGGGTTCGATCCTCGGACCGGGAAGTATGTGAGATTTTGACAATTGTATCTATATATAGAGACCCAGAGGTCTAGAAATTTTTGCTATGATTTTGACCAGACAAAAGCAGTGGTAGTCCTACTCCGTGGACGTGTTGTTAAGGTCGCTGACTTGTATACCATTGTAACCTATCATCACTGATGGTCACTGGTGAAGGCGTAAAACCCGAACAAACAAACAGTGGTATGTTTGCTATGATTTTGACATCCGTGTATCTTGCTGCAGTTTTGACATCCGTGTATCTTGCTGCGCTTTTGACATCTGTGTATCTTGCTGCGATTTTGACATCCGTGTATCTTGCTGCGATTTTGACATCCGTGTATCTTGCTGCTGTTTTGACATCCGTGTATCTTGCTGCGGTTTTGACATCTGTGCATCTTGCTGCGATTTTGACATCCGTGTATCTTGCTGCGGTTTTGACATCCTTGTATCTTGCTGCGGTTTTGACATCCGTGTATCTTGCTGCGATTTTGACATCCGTGTATCTTGCTGCGATTTTGACATCCGTGTATCTTGCTGCGATTTTGACAACCGTGTATCTTGCTGCGATTTTGACATCCATGTATCTTGCTGCGATTTTGACATCCGTGTATCTTGCTGCGATTTTGACAACCGTGTATCTTGCTGCGATTTTGACAACCGTGTATCTTGCTGCGATTTTGACATCCGTGTATCTTGCTGCAGTTTTGACAACCGTGTATCTTGCTGCGATTTTGACAACCGTGTATCTTGCTGCGATTTTGACATCCGTGTATCTTGCTGCGGTTTTGACATCCGTGTATCTTGCTGTGGTTTTGACATCCGTGTATCTTGGGCTGCAGTTTTGACATCTGTGCATCTTGCTGCGGTTTTGACATCCGTGTATCTTGCTGCGATTTTGACATCCTTGTATCTTGCTGCGGTTTTGACATCCGTGTATCTTGCTGCGGTTTTGACATCCGTGTATCTTGCTGTGATTTTGACATCCGTGTATCTTGCTGCGATTTTGACAACCGTGTATCTTGCTGCGATTTTGACAACCGTGTATCTTGCTGCGATTTTGACATCCGTGTATCTTGCTGCAGTTTTGACAACCGTGTATCTTGCTGCGATTTTGACAACCGTGTATCTTGCTGCGATTTTGACATCCGTGTATCTTGCTGCGGTTTTGACATCCGTGTATCTTGCTGCGGTTTTGACATCCGTGTATCTTGCTGCGATTTTGACAACTGTGTATCTTGCTGCGATTTTGACATCCGTGTATCTTGCTGCGGTTTTGACATCCGTGTATCTTGCTGTGGTTTTGACATCCGTGTATCTTGGGCTGCAGTTTTGACATCTGTGCATCTTGCTGCGGTTTTGACATCCGTGTATCTTGCTGCGATTTTGACATCCTTGTATCTTGCTGCGGTTTTGACATCCGTGTATCTTGCTGCGGTTTTGACATCTGTGTATCTTGCTGCGATTTTGACATCCGTGTATCTTGCTACGATTTTGACATCCGTGTATCTTGCTGCGATTTTGACAACCGTGTATCTTGCTGCGATTTTGACATCCATGTATCTTGCTGCGATTTTGACAACCGTGTATCTTGCTGCGATTTTGACAACTGTGTATCTTGCTGCGATTTTGACAACCGTGTATCTTTGACAATTTGATACAAATTGATTTTGACAATCTATGGCATATTTATTTAGCTTAACTTTTTTTTTTACTTTTTAATTTTATGCTCTCCATAGAAATTTATCAGTGGAAGAAAATGTGTTATTCCACTGATTGAAAGCCATGGAATAACACATTTAATTATCATTGCTTTTCACTAATGGTTCACAGGCAGTCTGATCAATTTCTCAATGTGAACATGTTACACAAACACAGATCTCCTCTATCTAGATTATTTTAGAACATTTATTTATTTATTATTGACTTTTTTTAAAAAAAATTTGAGACTTACAATGAATCTTGTGCAGAATTACACTCTCTGTGTTTGCTTTCATCTAAAAGATTTATTTCCAGTACAAAATGGTCTCTTGTCTTTTATCTGAAAATGATAACAGTGCTTTTAGTTTCAAAGGCCATGTTTGGCAGTGTTTTATCTATGCATGGCACATTTATAATTTACATGTTCGATGGCTGCTCCAGATAGTTTACTGTATCTTTGTTACATGTGGCTTGCTGCATCATGTACAGGGACCTTTGTAATGTTATAGGCCACCATTAATAATATATATACCCAGTCATACATTGTCACAAGTATCTGTGATGTTATCTTCCACACTGGTACCCTCGGGAAATGTAACTATGTAGAAACATTACCTGTATGTTAGTTTCTGTGAACATTAAAATATTATTTCGCCTGATAACCAGATAGATTTCACCTGGCAACTCAATATATTTTACCTGGCAACTCGATACAGCAAATTGTCCATTATCTTATGGAACAGGCAAATTTATTGAAGGTGAGCACTTTTCCCATAGGATGTCGGCTTAATCCAATTTAATCTGCATATGTACTATTGTAGTATTTGTACAATTATTTGTATTTACAGCCGAGAAACTGTAAAGTTTTATTCTAACATTACTTGATATTTTGTTTGTATAAACAAAAAATCTACCATTGTTAAATACAGAACCATTTGTACATGTATTTTATAAATCTTGTACATTCTTCAAACATTCAACATTGGGACGTACCAACTGCAATATATAACCATTCACATATACAATATGTGCCTGTTTTTACTTTTATTTATCGTCGCTACCGGTTGCCCATATGAGCGATGCCTCCTGAAGAGATTCGTCATTTTAGATTTTGGAGAATAGTGCATGATACAGACAGAAACCCATTCCAGAATCTCCTCTGGTTCTTTTACGTGCACAGTGTAAAGCACCGACACGAGACCTCGGTTTAAGGTCCCATCTGAAAGACTGTTAATTGTATTATGGTCAGACGGGGGATCGAACCTGCGATCCCTGGATTACCAGTCCAGCATGTTACCACTGGACTACATATCCGTCTGTCTATTTTATGGCTGTTGAATTTTGCTCTTGCCGGCAAAATAACAAACACATTTATTCATTTGTAGCATTATTTTGGGTCACGCTAGAATAGAATATTTGTCTTGCCATTGTTTATCAGTGAATAAAACACGGTTTGTCGTTCTGACGCGTAATAATTAACCACTTAGGCCTACAAAGCCCCAAACCGCATTTTATTTGCCGATAAACAAAGGCAAGACAAATATTCTATTCTAGCGTGACCCAAAATAATGCTACAAACGAATAAATGTGTTTGTTATTTTGCCGGCAGAGCAATCATCATCAAAAATAAGGATTAAATGGATTTCATGTTGCATTGTATCATCGTTTCACAGTAGAAACAATTTGTTATATCGAGGTACTTATGGTGAATATACGAAGCAGGAGTTTAATGATCCAGGATCTTGTAATAACTCTTGGTCCTGTCCCGTTTATGTATTATTCAAATCCTAATAAACCACTTCTACCACTTTACTGTCATTCAGGCATAATTTAGTTCACGTTGGTCCAAGTATAATTATATACATGTGCAATAGGTGTGATTATTAATTGAATTGATGTCCGAGATGTTTGAAAGCGCAAAAGTTGGTGCGTGTCGAAGACCATACAAAATGACAAAACTATAAACCTGAAGGGCGAAGAGCGAAGCGAGGTTTATATTTCGTTAAGACGGGCCAATGAGTTGATCTATCTGACTTAGACAACGTACCGGTACATAAGTAGGTCGCGTCTATACGATTTAGAAGCGAGAAATGTGGCTTTTTCATCGGACCATGTGACTTGTCTAAAAAACTATTTTGCATGACAAGAGTGTGAACTATATGTAAATACTGCTGTACTGTAAACCTATGAAAAGTGCACCCATGTATTCGCAGTATAGCTGATAAAAAATGAATATAGTATTTTTTTTTTTTTGCCTGCATATTTTTAAATGGCGGCCGGAGATTTCGATATGAATGCCAGTAACCCAATGTCAATGACTGCAATGTCCGGCGCAGTGCCGGAGAAATGGCAGGCGTGATTAAATTGGTAACCTGTATACAGTCTACAACCGTTATGTCAAAGTCGGTTATGTCGAATTCTCTGGTTATCTCGAAGTCGGACCAAAGTCCCGTTTCAGACATTATCATGCTACATATAACTGGCTCCGAATTTCGTTAAGTCAAACTTCGGTTATGTCGAAGTATTTTGTTCAGTCCGACGGAATTCGACATATCGGATGTAGATGGATGGTTAACAATACTTCTGTAGGCA
This sequence comes from Archivesica marissinica, assembly GCA_014843695.1. Classification (NCBI taxonomy): domain Eukaryota; kingdom Metazoa; phylum Mollusca; class Bivalvia; order Venerida; family Vesicomyidae; genus Archivesica; species Archivesica marissinica. The sequence goes on from CM026389.1 coordinate 28,368,697, forward strand.
TTGACCCTATTAACCAGGGGGAGACAATGAATTAACATATTCCCTCCAAAAAAATTTTAAATTTTCAAACACTATGTGAAATGGTAACATTTGTCAGGTATGTTTAATATTTAATTATATTGGTAACAGCATGTATTGCACAAGTATATGAATATGTGTCTAGGCAAAATTGGCAAGCGGTTTCTCAGTATAAGAAAGATTTCCCTTCAAGTCGACCTAATGACCTAGTTTTTGACCCCAGTGACTCAATTTGAACAAACTGTAGTTTTTTAAGTAACTATCCATTTCTGTTTGTAATTTTAGCAAACTGTAGTTTTAAACCATGAGAAATGGACAGTTTGTTTCTATTTCTGTGTACCGGTATGCTTTTTGACTTTACCCTTTCAACACTACAGGCCTCTAAATAGACTTACAAAAAGTGCAGATCCTGATGATCCATTAGGATCTGCACTTTTTGCCAGAAATATTACTATTTTTAGATAACATTAACCATTTTGATAAATGAACAGATCCAAAGGTTAATTTTCTTATTAATTTATTGGTCTAAAAATATCATGCACCAGTCCATGTCACAGGGATTCGGCACGTTTGGGGGTACTAGTATATATATTTAAGTACAGGGATTCTACTCTGTGGGATGTCAGATTTTGCATCGATCAGTAAAATGGCCCTATCTGAGACAATTTTGTACAAAGCTGTCCAAATATAACGCCTATCCCGAGTCTTTATATTGTTCTTCAAATAAAACACAACTTTAAGCTGCATGCATGTATACTTTGCAAACAATTGCCACAAACATTGGCCATAGCAGGTCACATTTCCGTACTAGGACACGGGTTCTGTCAGCAACAAAACGAGCGTTCTGATTGGATTATTAGAATGTAACAAGATGTTTTTTTATATATGAAGAATAATCATAATCCAATCAGAACGCTCGTTTCAACGGTCGTTTCAACGCGAATTGCGCCGCTTTAGAATTTTTCAAAACAAATTGAAAATGCTACGAAATCTCTTTTTGACGTACATTTTTGCCGAATAAACCTACACGTTAGTGTAAACACATTTTATTGATAATGTTATTCACAGTTAAAACTCTCCCGTCGAAGATTTTTTTTTGTTGCTGACAGAACCCGTGTCCTAGTACGGAAATGTGACCTGCTATGGCCAATGTTTGTGGCAATTGTTTGCAAAGTATACATGCATGCAGCTTAAAGTTGTGTTTTATTTGAAGAACAATATAAAGACTCGGGATAGGCGTTATATTTGGACAGCTTTGTACAAAATTGTCTCAGATAGGGCCATTTTACTGATCGATGCGAAATCTGACATCCCACAGAGTAGAATCCCTGTACTTAAATATATATACTAGTACCACCAAACGTGCCGAATACCTGTGGTCCATGTCAGCTACTTGGTGTTGAATGGGTTAATGACTTGATTTGTAGGAGCCTGTATCTTTTCAATGTCTTGTGTTAACTTATAAATGTAGCTTTTGACTCTTAGTTTGATTGTATTAGTTTATTTAGCATCATGGAACTTCTTCCATCAACACCGCTGTTGTCAAAGACACTGTAATTGTTTTCAAAAACTAACATTTAATGTCCTATCCTGTTCAGGGAACTTCTTCCATCAACACTGCTCTTGTCAAAGACACTGTAATTGTTTTCAAAAACTAATATTTAACCCTTTCAACCCCAAGTAACTGACATGGACTGGTGCATGCTATTTTTAGACCAATAAATTAATAAGAAAATTACATTTGGACCAGTTCATTTATCAAAATGGGTAATTTTATCTAAAAATAGTAATAATTATTACTGGCAAAAAAGTGCAGATCCTGATGAGACGGCCCATCTGGATCTACACTTTTCATAAGCCTATTTAGAGGCCTGTGGGGTTGAAAGGGTTAATGTCCTATCCTGTTCAGGGAGCTTCTACCATCAACACTGCTCTTGTCAAAGACACTGTAATTGTTTTCAAAAACTAATATTTAACGTCCTATCTTGTTCAAAAGCACAAAATGACACTCTATGATGATGATGGCTGTCCGATTAGCGCTCGCTAAATAACTTTGATCTGATTTTGTCTCTTACTAACTGCATGAGGGGGGAGGGGGCGGAGTCTCCTTGGAATGGTTATGGTTGTTGACTTTTGCCCCTCACCATTATAGGTTCGAATCCCACTGGGGGTGTTTAATTCTTTTATGTGAGGAAGCAATCCAGCTGACTTGCTGAAGGTTGTTAGTTCTACCCGGGTGTTCGTTACTGCTCGGAGCTGCATCCCGGCTCGAGCACCACCAATAATAACTGGAGAGTCCCATCTGACCTAAGCTGCTGGTACGACTTTATGCCCCCTAGAGTCCGCCTCCGTGGTCGAGCGGTTAAGGTCGCTGACTTGTATACCACTGTAATCTATCATCACTGATGGTCACGGGTTCAAGCCCCGCTTAGACCGTGTCTCATTTATATGAAAAAGTTGGCAGTTTCTTACTGAGGTTGGTGCACCCAAGTACTGGTTAACCGCTGGAGCCTGCCCAGGAAAGGTGTTGCTAGGTAAACTGCCCGCCGGCGATATAGCCCAAAATGGTGCTGATGCAGGCGTAAAACCCGAAATTTAACATAACATGAAATATAACATGCCCCCTAGAAACAACCAAAACTAACTGCACTCTTGTATTTTATAGATCGGTGTAGTCGAGGAGAAACAATACGACGATGCATTCACGCTGCAGTCGGTGGATCAGTCGCTCGAGGACATCTTCAACACCATGGCTGGAATGGTGCCCTTCATACAGAAACTTGTGCAAGATGTGAGGGCATTATGTTCCATTTATAATAAAATGTTTATGTATTACGAAGGTGGCTAATTGTACAATTGATGCATCATAGCAATCGTTCAATGTACATCTTATTTGCAATGATCACTTCAAAGATGATGATGGTGATTGTGATGACGAGTATGAAATGATGATGATGGTGATGATGGTGATGATGGTGATGATGATAATGATGACGAGGATGAAATGATGATGATGGTGATGATGTGGATGAAATGGTGATGATGATAATGAGGATGAAATGATGATGATTGTGATGATGATGACTATGATTATGATGATGAAACAAGCCTAATTATGCTTGATGTTTTGTTATATTGCCTATTTTATAGTGAACAGCGGATATAGCAGACACTTTATCCAGCAACAATGTTGGTACTGGCGCCATCAGCAATTGTGTATGATATTTATATAACATATAATGAATATTTTAACATTTTTACAGAAAAAAGCAGGAGTGATACTGAATGCAAAGATGTCCCATAATGTGATCACGGTAAGTTTGTTGGCATTCACAATTTAAAGGGCCATCCGCACGCAGGCCACATGTGGGTCAGCTCTCGCCACTTAGTCCCAGCATGACAGCTTATGATGCTGACAATGGTTGCAGTGCGCTGCCAATGAGGCCGATACATACTGCAGCATGATAACTGTGTTCAAACATTATACTCATCAATTGTCAATAGAAGAACCTGGTGAATTTTGAATCAGAAAGTTAAAAGTTATGGGAACCCTTTCCTTCATAGAGATATAGGTTAATATACTACTATATCTCCATACAAATGACAGTCATTTAGCTATCATGCAGTGGATAAGTAGTCGCCATATCTATCCCACCTCCATAGATATTATTGGGACTACATGAGATTCTAGCCTTTATTATGAACATTGATTTGGCTACTACATTGTCATTGTATGTCGTATTGGTAATGGCATCAAGAGTAGGGTTTCTTCCCGGGAAATCCCGGGATTCCCGGCAATTTATTTTTCTCATTTCCCGGGATAAAAGTTATCGGGATCCCGGGAAATGATAGTTCTAGCCATTAGGAAATTGAATCTGAAATTCAGGAAAGTCAACCGCACAAACCAGTGGCACTGACACTACAGAAGATGTGGAATTACCCAACAGTTCTGATTCTGAAACAGATGACGATGTTGCAGATGTTGAATTCATTGAAGACATCGAAGCAGATGAAGCTGTCAGCGGCGGAGATATAAACTTCTGTACGACAATGGAAACAACATTGGAATGTGATATAGGTTCGGCCATCAAGCACGTTCGTGAAGATGTTAAACGCTTCAGACGAAGCCCGAAAGATAATGAAGTTCTTCAAAAACATGTGAAGTCTGAGATTGGGAAAGAGCTGAAGCTCATCCTTGACGATAATAAAACTCGATGGAACACTTTATGTGCCATGTTGGAGAGATACTGTAAAATTAGGCCATGTTTGGAAAAAACATTCATAGACCTAAAAGGGAACTCAAAGGTTACTGAAAATGAACTCATGTGCATCAAAACTCACATCAGCACTAGAGCCTGTCAAACTGGCAAGTGATGCACTATGCAGAAATGAAGCTTCATTGTTGTCTGGCGATGCTGTTATTACATTTCTCCTACAAACTTTGGAGCAGAGACAGAGTAGCCAAAACAACCCATTGTGTAAGACAATGAGAGATTCAATACTCGAACGAATCTCGACACCGAATGTGATATAGGTTCGGCCATCAAGCACGTTCGTGAAGATGTTAAACGCTTCAGACGAAGCCCGAAAGATAATGAAGTTCTTCAAAAACATGTGAAGTCTGAGATTGGGAAAGAGCTGAAGCTCATCCTTGACGATAATAAAACTCGATGGAACACTTTATGTGCCATGTTGGAGAGATACTGTAAAATTAGGCCATGTTTGGAAAAAACATTCATAGACCTAAAAGGGAACTCAAAGGTTACTGAAAATGAACTCATGTGCATCAAAACTCACATCAGCACTAGAGCCTGTCAAACTGGCAAGTGATGCACTATGCAGAAATGAAGCTTCATTGTTGTCTGGCGATGCTGTTATTACATTTCTCCTACAAACTTTGGAGCAGAGACAGAGTAGCCAAAACAACCCATTGTGTAAGACAATGAGAGATTCAATACTCGAACGAATCTCGACACGGCGAAATAAAACTACCATGGACCTTATTCAATATTTACATTCCAAGACAGATGTCAGTAAACCAAATGTTTTTGGGAACAGAAGTTCCAAATCCGTCATTCAGAAATATGCAATGGGTATTTACACTCGGCTATATGGTCAGTCTGAGGCTGAGTCTGTTGACTCGATTGGTCAGGAGAGCACACCTGTAGATGATGCCATCATTGTCGAACCTAGCAACCGAACCTCTGTACAGTCTGCTGACAAAGAAAAAGAAACGAGTCAAACGACCCTGGCTGAAAAATTCCAGCTTGCGATCGACTGTGCAGTTAAAGATGATAGTGATACTAAGGACATAAAGGATCTGAGGACAATGACGAATGATTTCAAACTATACGAAGCTCAAAAAAAGAGAACCCCCAAATAGGCCCCAATCTCGAACAACTTTACCGGGCACTTATGACAATTAAGCCATCATCCGTTGAGAGTGAAAGAGCATTCTCTGCTGCCGGTAATTTTGCAACACGTATTAGGTCCCGGCTCGGAGACAAATCATTATGTGTTCTAGTTTTCCTGAAAAACTATTTCAACAACCACAGCATTGTTGGTGTTGAACCACACCAGTGACCACTCGGTTTGACTCAAATGAGTAGATTCACTAGATTGTCAATCTCAAAGTGTAAGGACAGTTAGGACACTCCTACAGTTGCATTTATGTTGTTGAGAAGAGTTCAAAGACTGGACTCAGTGTTAAAGTTTGACATTGATGATCACCCAATGTTTTTTTTTTCATTTCATGACGGTGAGAATTACAATCAATGCGTTCAAAATGTCAAGTTATCAACTTATTACATATTCTTTTATTCTCTGTTCGGCAGCTCGCCGAGCTCGGCTGCCATTTTTGGTCTGAGTTCAGGAGGTCCATAATGTCTTTTCATCACTAAGTTTGATGAATCGATGATGAATTGAATTCAAGATCACGAAAGAGAAGTTGAAAATTATTTGTCGAATTTTGGTTTGGGCATCATTTTGGGTGAGAATACGGGAGTTCCAAACAAAACAAGGCTAAACTTAAAGAACTTACCAGAAAATGAGACATTGCCAAATTCCTGTCAATCAACCATAAAACCTTAAGTTTAGTCTTGTTTTGTTTGGAACTCCCGAATTCTCACCCAAAATGATGCCCAAACCAAGATTCGACAAATAATTTTCACGATCTAACAATTGTCCCAATTTCCCGGGAATTTCCCGGTTTCCCGGGATCTAACTGAAAAATTTCTCAATTTCCCGGGATAAGGTTGTCCGGGATATAGACAAACCCTAATCAAGAGGTGTTCCTATGAGGCAAAGGGTTATTCAAGAATGGTACATAACATAGGAATAGTTGCAACAGCACAGTTAGGATTGGGAAAACATGGGAACTGCATTGATTGCATTCCCGATCGACATCTTTAGAAGCAATATATTTACAGTCCTAGTTTTCTTCATACCTTCAGGTTTATTATGATCTGCCTGCCCAACGTTATTCTTGAGGTTTGAGTGTATGTTTTACATTTATTTATCGTCGCTACCGGTTGCCCATATGAGCGACGCCTCCTGAAGAGATTAGTCATTTTAATTTTTGGAGGATAGTGCAATAATACAGACAGAGACCCATTCCAGAGTCTCCTCTGGTTCTATTACGTGTACGGTGTAAAGCACCGACACGAGACCTCGATTTAATGTCCCATCTGAAAGACTGTTAATTTTATTAGGGTCAGACGGGGGATCGAACCTGCGATCCCTGAATTACCAGTCCAGCATGTTACCACTGGACTACAGATCCATCTTGAGGCTTAACCATGACGCGTACCCTCTTGTATTAAAAATATGATTTGGGTTCAAAATTTTGATAAATATCTATATTTAGTTACTGTTAACCCATTTCATTCTGGATACATTTAAAGGCTTTTGCAAACAACATAGATCCAGATCAGCCGCAGCGTGACGCTGCATGCTGGTCAGGATCTATGTTGTTTGCTACATAGCCAAGTGTATTAGCAAGATCATCTGAATAGCAAACAGCATAGAGCCAGATCAGACGGAACGTTCCGTGGCGGCTGATCTGGCTCTATGTTCTTTGCAAATACTGTTTGAACGGTATCCAGAATGAAATGGGTTAATGAATATGTATTTATCGTGTTTCTCTGGCATGGAATATGTCACTAGACGGGACCAGAGCGAGTTAAACTACTACACACTCGATCACTCGGCTACCGAGCCTGAAATTGTGTAGCAATGTAAAAATACATGTGTATAATGGTTCTTTATTCAGGCTTTGAATGAAATCTGCCATTTCATGGTTGTAGACGGTGAGCCAATCAAACAGCGCCAGAAACTGATGAGAAATCTGCGGATAGTGGAGCTACTTGTAAGCTTGTTGAAATGTCAGTTCAGTGGACCAGACAAATAGTAAGTGTTTTAAATTTGTTTTTTTATTTATTTTACAACGATTGCGAAGCAAGTTCTAACAACTTATATTAATCCCTCTCATTGGCGTGGATGAAAGCGTAAATGTGGTCATTCGTGTGGGATGAAACCGGAGTATCCGGAGAAAACCCACCTGTCCGATCTGGCGACCACCATACCATCTCATATACTTCCCGGTCCGGTCGCATTGGTGAGAAGCGAGCGCGCTAACCACTAATCGGACAGCCGACATTAGATTATTCGCTCTTGAGACAACTTTCCTGATGGAATCTATCGCCATGGGGAAGAGAGAAAAGTGTTTAAATGTGGATTTAAGTGTGTTGCCATGGTTCTGGGGGGATTTGAACACACAACCTTTCGATTAAGATGCGGACACCAGAATCCTTTCACTGCGGAGCTTTCTGGTCCCAGGTTTTGACCCAAAATGAATTGTGTATAAATGTTGCGACATCGTGTATGTTTCTACTTCACCTCGCAAGCCATAACACAGTACGCAATGAACATGCTCGCCTCTGATGTATGGTATTGATTTGGTAGAAATATATATTACTTACAGTCAAGTCTGTCTTAAGCAACCAGCCAAAGGAGTCAGAGAAAGTGGCTGCTTAGCACAGGTGGCTGCTTAATAGAGGTCAAATGTATAGTAAAACAACCGATTGGGAATATGGAAACTGGCTGCTTAATACAGGTTGGCTGCTTATTGGAGGTGACCACTAACACATGTTTGACTGTATATGGAATCTTGAAACTGGCTGCTTAATACAGGTTGGCTGGCGGTGACATATATGTATTATTTTCAGTCACATGACGCGGATCTTCAGTGTGGCATATGATGTACTCTACACGTATTTGATGGGAAATTCCAGAAAGAATGAACTGTACATCGCAAAGTACATCGACTTCTTCTTGACACAGTTTGAAATCAAGGAGGTAGGTACAGACAATTTAAAGAAAGCTAGGAATGAGTTAGAGGTCCATTGGTCAACATGAGTACAGACAACCTGTCAACATGAGTACAGACAACCTGTCAACATAGAACACTGTTTTGCCGTTCCAATGGAAAAACTTAGTTTATACAAATTTATTTTAGCTCGATTGCGAAACAAGTTCTTACAACTTATATTAATCACTCTCGAGACCTCATTCCTGATGGAATCCATCGCCACAAGGGAGAGAGAAGAGGCAATGTGGAACTTAATGCCTTGCCTAAGGGCACAATCGTAACGGCTCCAGCGGGGCTCAAACTCCGGACCTTTCGCACCTGAAGCGAACGCGCTACCTCAGCGCTATTACGACATCCACTCACTGGCGATATAGCCCAAAATGGTGTTGATGTAGGCGTAAAACCCGAACAAACAAACAAACCAATGAAAATACATAAATACTCAAAATATACAATTATATTCTTGCTTATCCCTTTCCCACAGAAATGCCACTCACCACCATTAAAATACCACATTAACTTTACATTAGTGTTAAAACCCCCCACAGAAATACACAAAATAAAGGTCGGAATCACATTCAACCATTAAATATCTCTTTAAAGTAAAAAAAGTAGTGTTTATGTATTATAGTGTCTCCCCATCCCTATTGAAAGGGCCAGACATTACTGACTTATGAGACATCTTTTTTTTATGAACATCAGTACTTCCCGAATCCTATCCTTGTAGGCCAGGCACCTGGCTGGTAGACAATCGGTAACCATTATTTATCTAGCTGGCGGCTCACCAACCTGCCATATCAGAATATATCTCGACCTTCAGCTTCGTAGGTGGACGCCTTAACCACTAGGCCACGGAGACGGTATATGGATGAAGGTTGATTGATATGCTTATCCTTTGACTTCGATGTACGTATTTATAGTTAGATGATGCCGGTCTCCCGGTCCAGGACCGAATTTTAAACTGTCAAACCAAAAAGTCATAAAAAATCAGTCCAGAAAATTGCTAGCCTAACAAACATAAATTGGTAAATATACTCCCTCAATAAGGTGTATGCATTTGTTCACACATGTTTCCGGACTAAGATCGATATGCGACCTGCTTGACTGATCCATGTTAATTGCCCCTATTGTCCGATAATCCCAAAGCCATACATTAATCTGAGATAGATGTTTTCCCCGAAGCACTAAATTGGCAATAAACTTCAATCCATGATTTAATCCCATCAACTGACTGGCACAGTAATAAACACATTATAGTCTATAGGGGAAGTAACTGCTATGGAGCTTCTTAAAATTACAACATGTACGTGTCTAAAAATAGATATGGAATTTCCGTGTTTTGTTTCTAGAAAATAGATTTTGCTACACAGTGCGCACTTACTTGATGAGTTGATGCGTGTGTCTAACAATTGGTCACTGCAGGAATTCAACCCTCAGTCTATATATTGCAAATTGCAATTTCTCCGACATTTTTTCTCAAACACAGCAAAGCATGCCAAACTTGTTGAGAAATAAAGCAAGAAAGCAAAGTGGGTTTACTTATGAATTCATGGAGGGAGGGGGGGGGGGGTATCACAAATAGATTAGAAGGACATTGGGGGGGGGGGGTCCTTACTGCTTTTTGTTTTGAAAATTTTAGAAGCCCTGAACATAAGCTATTGACTTGTCTCATTGCAGGGTAAAATTGGTTTGAACGCCGCACATATGGTCATGGAGTTGATTCGTGACAACAGAAAAATCGTGGACAGAATCACCCACGATCACATCGACACGTTTGTTAATCTTCTACGACAGGACAAGAACTACCGCTACCTCGATCTGCTCAGCGTACTCTGCGTCTGTGATGGTGTGTCAATTGCCGATAATCAGAAATATATCACTAAAGTCTGGCTCATGGAAGGAAGGGTAATACACATTTTCTTCTACTAATGTTATAAATTAACATTAATTAATTATTAAAATGGATTACTCCTGTTCTTGTTTAGTGGTGTCATTGAACAGAAGGATCTGTAGTCCAGTGGTTAACGCGTTGGACTGGTGATCTAATGATCGCAGGTTCGATCCCCCGTCTGACCCTAATAAAATTAACAGTCTTTCAGATGGGACGTTAAACCAAGGTCTCGTGTCGGTGCTTTACATTGTGCATGTAAAAGAACCAGAGGAGATTCTGGAATGGGTCTCTGTCTGTATCATTGCACTATCCTCCAAAAATCTAAAATGACTAATCTCTTCAGGAGGCGTCGTTCAAAGTGGCAACTGGTAGCGACGATAAATAAACGTAAAACTCACCATGTCAGTTGGGAATGACTCACCATGTCAGTTGGGATTGACTCACCATGTCAGTTGAGATTGACTCGGGATTGACTCACCATGTCAGTTGGGATTGACTCAACATGTCAGTTGAGATTGACTCACTATGTCAGTTGGGATTGACTCACCATGTCAGTTGGGATTGACTCACCATGTCAGTTGGGATTGACTCAACATGTCAGTTGGGATTGACTCACCATGTCAGTTGGGACTGACTCACCATGTCAGTTGGGATTGACTCACCATGTCAGTAGTTGGGATTGACTCACCATGTCAGTAGTTGGGACTGACTCACCATGTCAGTTGGGACTGACTCACCATGTCAGTTGGGATTGACTCACCATGTCAGTTGGGATTGACTCACCATGTCATTTGAGATTGACTTACCATGTCAGTTGGGATTGACTCACCATGTCAGTTGGGATTGACTCACCATGTCAGTTGAGATTGACTCACTATGTCAGTTGGGATTGACTCACCATGTCAGTTGAGATTGACTCACTATGTCAGTTGGGATTGACTCACCATGTCAGTTGGGATTGACTCAACATGTCAGTTGTCATTGACTCACCATGTCAGTTGGGACTGACTCACCATGTCAGTTGGGATTGACTCACCATGTCAGTTGGGACTGACTCACCATGTCAGTTGGGACTGACTCACCATGTCAGTTGGGATTGACTCACCATGTCAGTTGGGATTGACCTACCATGTCAGTTGAGATTGACTCACTATGTCAGTTGGGATTGACTCACCATGTCAGTTGGGATTGACTCACCATGTCAGTTGGGATTGACTCACCATGTCAGTTTGGGATTGACTCACCATGTCAGTTGGGATTGACTCACCATATAAGTTGGGATTGACTCACCATGTCAGTTGAGATTGACTCACCATGTCAGTTGGGATTGACTCACCATGTCAGTTGGGATTGACTCACCATGTCAGTTGGGATTGTAATTTTACATTCTTGTTCATACAGAGTTGCGTGTTCTTCACTGATCTCGGAGAGAAGGTTGGTCTTGATGAAGGGAAAGTGTATGTGTCAACAAACAACGGGAAAGTTTACGTAGATCTCTTCACCTTCTCTAACGTGAGTAACCTTGACGGAACACAGACTGTAGTCTTCTTAACCCTTAACCTGCCAATCACGACTAAAGTCGCTTATGCAAACAACATTGAGCCAGATCAGACGGCACATTCTCAGGGTCTATGCTGTTTGCTATTCGGATAGTGGAGCTAAAACACTTGTCTGAACAGCAAACAATATAGATCCTGATCAGATGCGCTATGCCGCGGCTGATCGGGATTTATGTTGTTTGCACATACCGTCCAATTGATTCGGCCGGTTATGGGTGTGAATGCACTACGGTTTGTTTAACATGTGTACAATGATAGTCGTTCCACTCTTTCCGTTGCTCCGTTATCTCTGTAGCAAATCATGATTGCTAAGAAATGATTGTATTGTGCATACAGTCAAACCTGTGTTAAGCAGCCACTTTCTGTGATTCCCTTGCCTGGCTGCTTAAGACAGGTTTGGCTGTATCCACTTATAGCATGTTTTATTACACGTGAAACATGCAAACAGGTGTCATTTTATCTTTCTGAATATCAATATTGCCCTCATAGAAGCACCTCTTGATGCCATTACCAATACGACATACATTGACAATGTAGTAGCCAAACCAATGTTCATAAACCCTTTCCCTCATAGAAGCACCTCTTGATGCCATTACCAATACGACATACATTGACAATGTAGTAGCCAAACCAATGTTCATAAACCCTTTCCCTCATAGAAGCACCTCTTGGTGCCATTACCAATACGACATACATTGACAATGTAGTAGCCAAACCAATGTTCATAATAAAGGCCAGAATCTCATGTAGTCCCAGTAATATCTATGGAGGTGGGATAGATATGGCGACTACTTATCCACTGCATGATAGCTAAATGGTTGTCGTTTGTATGGAGATTTAATAGTATATTAACCTAGATCTCTATGAAGGAAAGGGTTAAATGGCTGCCGTTTGTATGGAGATATAATAGTATATTAACCTAGATCTCTATGAAGGAAAGGGTTAAATGGCTGCCGTTTGTATGGAGATATAATAGTATATTAACCTAGATCTCTATGAAGGTAAGGGTTAAATGACTGTCGTTTGTATGGAGATATAATAGTATATTAACCTAGATCTCTATGAAGGTAAGGGACTTTGTCTGTATTTGTTTCTAATGTAAATTGCATGTGAATGTTGTCTTATGTTTAGAAATTATAAGAATATTTCAGGCTAAGTGTAGCATTTCTTGTTACTGGTATGTGTAATATATTTTACCAAGTTCCTTAACCCATTTCATTCTGGATACCGTTCAAATTGTATTTGCAAAGAACATAGAGCCAGATCAACGGCCACAGAACATGCCATCTGATCAGGCTTTATGCTGTTTGCTATTCACATGATCTGGCTAAGACACTTGTCTATGTAGCAAACAACATAGATCCTGATCAGCACACAACGTCACGCTGTGGCTGATCTGGATCTATGTTGTTTGCAAAAGCCTTTAAATGTATCCAGAATGAAATGGGTTAATTAATGTAAGTTTCAGTTCTATACTATGTTGTGCAAACTGTTGATGTAAAGCCATGGCTTGTTCCAAAGAACATGCATAATGCTATTTATTTGTTTTCAATTTAGGTCAAACCCCTTGTGGGGGTGGGGGACCTAGACCAGTACTAAGTAATGTGTGTTAGGTGCCTTGCTGAGCAAGGATACTACATAAGTGCCCTGACCGAGTATCGAACCCGGGACGATCTTGATTCTAAATCGGACGCTATAGCACTGGACCATGCGTGCCACTTCTTGCAACTCTAAATTAAGATTAAATAAATATGTTTAAGCAAGGGTCAGTAACACTCGTATTGCAAGCAAGGGTCAGTAACACTCATATTGCAAGCAAGGGTCAGTAACACTTGTATTGCAAGCAAGGGTCAGTAACACTTGTATTGAAGCAAGGGTCAGTAACACTCATATTGCAAGCAAGGGTCAGTAACAATCGTATTGCAAGCAAGGGTCAGTAACACTCGTATTGCAAGCAAGGGTCAGTAACACTCGTATTGCAAGCAAGGGTCAGTAACACTCGTATTGCAAGCAAGGGTCAGTAACACTTGTATTGCAAGCAAGGGTCAGTAACACTTGTATTGCAAGCAAGGGTCAGTAACAATCGTATTGCAAGCAAGAGTCATTAAAACACTCATATTGCAAGCAAAGGTCAGTAACACTCATATTGCAAGCAAGGGTCAGTAACACTAATATTGCAAGCAAGAGTCAGTAACAATCGTATTGCAAGCAAGAGTCAGTAACACTCATATTGCAAGCAAAGGTCAGTAACACTTATATTGCAAGCAAGGGTCAGTACCACTCATATTGCAAGCAACAGTCAGTAACAATCGTATTGCAAGCAACAGTCAGTAACACTCATATTGCAAGCAACAGTCAGTAACACTTGTATTGCAAGCAAGAGTCAGTAACACTCATATTGCAAGCAACAGTCAGTAACACTCATATTGCAAGCAAGAGTCAGTAACACTCATATTGCAAGCAAGGGTCAGTAACACTTGTATTGCAAGCAAGAGTCAGTAACACTCATATTGCAAGCAAGGGTCAGTAACAATCGTATTGCAAGCAAGAGTCAGTAACACTCATATTGCAAGCAAGGGTCAGTAACACTTGTATTGCAAGCAAGAGTCAGTAACACTAATATTGCAAGCAAGGGTCAGTAACACTTGTATTGCAAGCAAGAGTCAGTAACACTCATATTGCAAGCAAGGGTCAGTAACACTTGTATTGCAAGCAAGGGTCAGTAACACTTGTATTGCAAGCAAGGGTCAGTAACACTCATATTGCAAGCAACAGTCAGTAACAATCATATTGCAAGCAACAGTCAGTAACAATCATATTGCAAGCAACAGTCAGTAACAATCATATTGCAAGCAACAGTCAGTAACAATCGTATTGCAAGCAACAGTCAGTAACAATCATATTGCAAGCAACAGTCAGTAACAATCGTATTGCAAGCAAGAGTCAGTAACACTCATATTGCAAGCAACAGTCAGTAACAATCATATTGCAAGCAACAGTCAGTAACAATCGTATTGCAAGCAAGAGTCAGTAACACTCATATTGCAAGCAACAGTCAGTAACACTAATATTGCAAGCAAGGGTCAGTACCACTCATATTGCAAGCAACAGTCAGTAACACTCATATTGCAAGCAAGGGTCAGTAACACTTGTATTGCAAGCAAGGGTCAGTAACACTCATATTGCAAGCAAGATTCAGTAACAATCGTATTGCAAGCAAGGGTCAGTAACAATCGTATTGCAAGCAAGGGTCAGTAACAATCGTATTGCAAGCAAGGGTCAGTAACACTCATATTGCAAGCAAGGGTCAGTAACAATCGTATTGCAAGCAAGGGTCAGTAACACTCATATTGCAAGCAAGGGTCAGTAACACTCATATTGCAAGCAACAGTCAGTAACACTCATATTGCAAGCAACAGTCAGTAACACTCATATTGCAAGCAAGGGTCAGTAACACTCATATTGCAAGCAAGGGTCAGTAACACTCATATTGCAAGCAACAGTCAGTAACACTCATATTGCAAGCAAGGGTCAGTAACACTTGTATTGCAAGCAAGGGTCAGTAACACTCATATTGCAAGCAAGGGTCAGTAACACTTGTATTGCAAGCAAGGGTCAGTAACACTCATATTGCAAGCAAGGGTCAGTAACACTCATATTGCAAGCAAGGGTCAGTAACACTTGTATTGCAAGCAAGGGTCAGTAACACTCATATTGCAAGCAAGAGTCAGTAACAATCGTATTGCAAGCAAGGGTCAGTAACAATCGTATTGCAAGCAAGGGTCAGTAACAATCGTATTGCAAGCAAGGGTCAGTAACACTCATATTGCAAGCAAGGGTCAGTAACAATCGTATTGCAAGCAAGGGTCAGTAACAATCGTATTGCAAGCAAGGGTCAGTAACACTCATATTGCAAGCAAGGGTCAGTAACAATCGTATTGCAAGCAAGGGTCAGTAACAATCGTATTGCAAGCAAGGGTCAGTAACACTCATATTGCAAGCAAGGGTCAGTAACACTCATATTGCAAGCAAGAGTTAGTAACAATCATATTGCAAGCAAGAGTCAGTAACAATCATATTGCAAGCGAGGGTCAGTAACACTCATATTGCAAGCAAGAGTCAGTAACAATCATATTGCAAGCGAGGGTCAGTAACACTCATATTGCAAGCAAGGGTCAGTAACACTAGTATTGCAAGCAAGGGTCAGTTTGTAGATTGATTTGTATTATTAGCTACGACTTTCTGAAATTATTTTCTGTAACTCTGAATGTTAAAATTGATCATGTGCATACATCTGGATATTGCATGTTGTGTTTTATTATGGAAATTAATCTATGTTGTACAATTTGCTTTTGTACCTTTTCGCAATACATGACATTTTTCTTGATTTGTGTGGAACTTTTCTTGGACTTTTAGAGATATCTCCAGGGTGATAACGGCGACAGAAATGTAAGTGGAAATTTGGCACGATGGTTCGTCTATGAGTCATGTTCTTTTATACCTGACCCGCCTATAAACAGTTCTGCATACTTTCAGTATAATATATATGCTGGACTGTAGTTTGCATGTATAAAGAGCGTCAACCTTCTGTCTTTGAAAGACACAGCTCTCTGTACCTTGCACACATTAAAAACAACTCTCATCCGATGCAATAAATCATCTGAACTGCGAAAACTTGATATTATTGAACACGGAAATGTATTTAACTAATTGACTGAACACAAAAATGTATTGAACTAACTAACTGACTGAACATGAAAATGTATTGAACTAACTGACTGAACATGAAAATGTATTGAACTAACTAACTGACTGAACATGAAAATGTATTGAACTAACTAACTGACTGAACATGAAAATGTATTGAACTAACTAACTGACTGAACATGAAAATGTATTGAACTAACTAACTGACTGGACATGAAAATGTATTGAACTAACTGACTGAACACGAAAATGTATTGAACTAACTAACTGACTGAACATGAAAATGTATTGAACTAACTAACTGACTGGACATGAAAATGTATTGAACTAACTAACTGACTGAACATGAAAATGTATTGAACTAACTGACTGACTGAACATGAAAATGTATTGAACTAACTAACTGACTGAACATGAAAATGTATTGAACTAACTAACTGACTGGACATGAAAATGTATTGAACTAAGTCAGAACACGAAAATGTATTGAACTAACTGACTGAACACGAAAATGTATTGAACTAACTAACTGACTGAACACGAAAATGTATTTAACAAACTGACTGAACATGAAAATGTATTTAACTAACTAACTGACTGAACACGAAAATGTATTGAACTAACTAACTGACTGAACACGAAAATGTATTTTAACTAACTAACTGACTGAACACGAAAATGTATTGAACTAACTAACTGACTGAACACGAAAATGTATTGAACTAACTGACTGACTGAACACGAAAATGTATTGAACTAACTGACTGACTGAACATGAATTGAACTAACTGACTGAACACAAAAATGTATTTAACTAACTGACTGAACACGAAAATGTATTGAACTAACTGACTGACTGAACATGAAAATGTATTGAACTATCTAACTGACTGAACATGAAAATGTATTGAACTAACTGACTGACTGAACATGAAAATGAATTGAACTAACTAACTGACTGAACATGAATTGAACTAACTAACTGACTGAACACGAAAATCTAATGAAATCATCGACTGAACATGAAAATGGAATGAAATAACTGGCTGAACACGAAAATGTATTGAACTAACTGACTGAACACGAAAATGTATTTAACAAACTGACTGAACATGAAAATGTATTTAACTAACTAACTGACTGAACACGAAAATGTATTGAACTAACTAACTGACTGAACACGAAAATGTATTTAACTAACTAAC
This sequence comes from Archivesica marissinica, assembly GCA_014843695.1. Lineage (NCBI taxonomy): Eukaryota > Metazoa > Mollusca > Bivalvia > Venerida > Vesicomyidae > Archivesica > Archivesica marissinica. The sequence goes on from CM026389.1 coordinate 28,386,445, forward strand.
TGACTGAACACGAAAATGTATTGAACTAACTGACTGACTGAACATGAAAATGTATTTAACTAACTAACTGACTGAACACGAAAATGTATTGAACTAACTAACTGACTGAACACGAAAATGTATTTAACTAACTAACTGACTGAACACGAAAATGTATTGAACTAACTGACTGACTGAACATGAAAATGTATTTAACTAACTAACTGACTGAACACGAAAATGTATTGAACTAACTAACTGACTGAACACGAAAATGTATTTAACTAACTAACTGACTGAACACGAAAATGTATTGAACTAACTGACTGACTGAACATGAAAATGTATTTAACTAACTAACTGACTGAACACGAAAATGTATTGAACTAACTAACTGACTGAACACGAAAATGTATTTAACTAACTAACTGACTGAACACGAAAATGTATTAAACTAACTGACTGACTGATCATGAAAATGAATTGAACTAACTAACTGACTGAACACGAAAATGTATTGAACTAACTGACTGAACACGAAAATGTATTTAGCTAACTAACTGACTGAACACGAAAATGAATTGAACTAACTAACTGACTGAACACGAAAATGTATTGAACTAACTGACTGACTGAACACGAAAATGTATTGAACTAACTGACTGAACACGAAAATGTATTGAACTAACTGACTGAACACGAAAATGTATTTAACAAACTGACTGAACATGAAAATGTATTTAACTAACTAACTGACTGAACACGAAAATGTATTGAACTAACTGACTGAACATGAAAATGTATTGAACTAACTAACTGACTGAACATGAAAATGTATTGAACTAACTAACTGACTGGACATGAAAATGTATTGAACTAACTGACTGAACACGAAAATGTATTGAACTAACTGACTGACTGAACATGAAAATGAATTGAACTAACTAACTGACTGAACACGAAAATGTATTGAACTAACTGACTGAACACGAAAATGTATTTAGCTAACTAACTGACTGAACATGAAAATGAATTGAACTAACTAACTGACTGAACATGAAAATGTATTGAACTAACTGATTGAACACGAAAATGTATTGAACTAACTGACTGAACACGAAAATGTATTGAACTAACTGACTGAACACGAAAATGTATTTAACAAACTGACTGAACATGAAAATGTATTTAACTAACTAACTGACTGAACACGAAAATGTATTGAACTAACTAACTGACTGAACACGAAAATGTATTTAACTAACTAACTGACTGAACACGAAAATGTATTGAACTAACTGACTGACTGAACACGAAAATGTATTGAACTAACTGACTGACTGAACACGAAAATGTATTGAACTAACTGACTGAACACGAAAATGTATTGAACTAACTGACTGACTGAACATGAAAATGAATTGAACTAACTAACTGACTGAACACGAAAATCTAATGAAATAATGGACTGAACATGAAAATGGAATGAAATAACTGACTGAACATGAAAATGGAATGAAATAACTGGCTGAACACGAAAATGGAATGAAATAACTGGCTGAACACGAAAATGGAATGAAATAACTGGCTGAACACGAAAATGGAATGAAATAACTGGCTGAACACGAAAATGGAATGAAATAACTGGCTGAACACGAAAATGGAATGAAATAACTGGCTGAACACAAAAATGGAATGAAATAACTGGCTGAACACAAAAATGGAATGGAATGAAATAACTGGCTGAACACGAAAATGGAATGGAATGAAATAACTGGCTGAACACGAAAATGGAATGGAATGAAATAACTGACTGAACACGAAAATGGAATGAAATAACTGGCTGAACACGAAAATGGAATGGAATGAAATAACTGACTGAACACGAAAATGGAATGAAATAACTGGCTGAACACGAAAATGGAATGAAATAACTGACTGAACACGAAAATGGAATGGAATGAAATAACTGGCTGAACACGAAAATGGAATGAAATAACTGGCTGAACACGAAAATGAAATAACTGACTGAACATGAAAATGGAATGAAATAACTGACTGAACATAAAAATGGAATGAAATAACTGACTGAACATGAAAATGGAATGAAATAACTGACTGAACACAAAAATGGAATGAAATAACTGACTGAACACAAAAATGGAATGAAATAACTGACTGAACATGAAAATGGAATGAAATAACTAACTGAACATGAAAATGGAATGAAATAACTGACTGTACATGAAAATGGAATGAAATAACTGACTGAACACAAAAATGGAATGAAATAACTGACTGAACATGAAAATGGAATGAAATAACTGACTGAACATGAAAATGGAATGAAATAACTGACTGAACATGAAAGTGGAATGAAATAACTGGCTGAACATGAAAATGGAATGAAATAACTGACTGAACATGAAAATGGAATGAAATAACTGGCTGAACATGAAAATGGAATGAAATAACTGACTGAACATGAAAGTGGAATGAAATAACTGACTGAACATGAAAGTGGAATGAAATAACTGGCTGAACATGAAAATGGAATAACTGACTGAACATGAAAATGGAATGAAATAACTGGCTGAACATGAAAATGGAATAACTGACTGAACATGAAAGTGGAATGAAATAACTGGCTGAACATGAAAATGGAATAACTGACTGAACATGAAAATGGAATGAAATAACTGACTGAACATGAAAATGGAATGAAATAACTGACTGAACATGAAAATGGAATAACTGACTGAACATGAAAATGGAATGAAATAACTGACTGAACATGAAAATGGAATGAAATAACTGACTGAACATGAAAATGGAATGAAATAACTGACTGAACATGAAAATAGAATAACTGACTGAACACGAAAATGGAATGAAATAACTGACTGAACATGAAAGTGGAATGAAATAACTGGCTGAACATGAAAATGGAATAACTGACTGAACATGAAAATGGAATGAAATAACTGACTGAACATGAAAATGGAATGAAATAACTGACTGAACATGAAAATGGAATGAAATAACTGACTGAACACAAAAATGGAATGAAATAACTGGCTGAACATGAAAATGGAATGAAATAACTGACTGAACATGAAAGTGGAATGAAATAACTGGCTGAACATGAAAATGGAATAACTGACTGAACATGAAAATGGAATGAAATAACTGACTGAACATGAAAATGGAATGAAATAACTGACTGTACATGAAAATGGAATGAAATAACTGGCTGAACATGAAAATGGAATGAAATAACTGACTGAACATGAAAATGGAATGAAATAACTGGCTGAACATGAAAATGGAATGAAATAACTGACTGAACATGAAAATGGAATGAAATAACTGACTGAACATGGAAAGCGATTTAAGTAACTAACGGAACATTAAACTATTGAAATAACTGACTGAACACGAAAAACAATAACTGATTGTAAGATACAGTAGCTTCAATCGGTTGTCATGTTTTATGGTATCAATATTTCACAGTAAAGATATTTTCTTGCATCCGCTTGCATAAGGCGAGTCTTTTTACTGCTGTGTTATTTGTGACATGTGGAGGGAGCAGGAAACGGCAGGAAAATTGTCTGTTTCATAGAAAGTTTTCCTATTAACTAAACTAACTCACTCTAGCATTTATGTAATTTACTCCTACTTCTTGCAGTTTGGAATCTACAGTGTCCGGTAGGGGTGAAAGGGTTCATCAGCCTTGTATTTCTATAATGGACTTATCTGTTGCATTATATAATCCACTATATAGTGTCCGGTAGGGGTGAAAGGGTTCATCAGCCTTGTATTTCTATAATGGACTTATCTGTTGCATTATATAATCCACTATATAGTGTCCGGTAGGGGTGAAAGGGTTAATTAACCTTGTATTTCTATAATGGACTTTTCTGTTACATTATATAATCCACTATATAGTGTCCGGTAGGGGTGAAAGGGTTAATTAACCTTGTATTTCTATAATGGACTTTTCTGTTACATTATATAATCCACTATATAGTGTCCGGTAGGGGTGAAAGGGTTAATTAACCTTGTATTTTTATAATGGACTTTTCTGTTACATTATATAATCCACTATATAGTGTCCGGTAGGGGTGAAAGGGTTAATTAACCTTGTATTTCTATAATGGACTTCTATTACATTATAGAAGTCAGTATGCACTGGACTGTAAAGGTGCATGTTTAATTAACCTTTTTCATCTATGATTGAACTTTCTATCACGACCCCCATAATAAATCTGCATCCTACTTGAATTTGGAGAAATATAAAGGGTAGGTTTTCAGAAACTTAAATGTGTCAAAAAATATTCTGACAATCATTTCTCAAAAAACCATTTAATCTTTGCATATACATTCTATGACTAATTCTTTACATTTGCTATGAAGTCTCCACCATACCCAACTTGGGAACACTAACCACCCATTCCTTTGGTAAGAGGTACCCCACCCACCTATGTTTGAATTTATTTCCGTGATTCCATCCCACATAGACATGTATATCAGTAATCGTCGTCATGATTTTATTGAATTGGGGGATTTTGTTGCCGAGGGGAGGGGGGGGGGGGTTGGATCATTCGTGTCATTGCCGTTACAGATCTGTGGTGAGACACCCTTTGTGTGGAGGTGTTGTTTGTAGTTTATAACCAGATTTATGCAGGTTGTGGTTATATTGCATGCGTTGCTTGTTCTTGTGTCTTGTGTTTCAAGTACGTGTGTCAATTGAGATATGAGTCCGCCTCCGTGGTCGAGTGGTTATGGTCGCTGACTTGTATACCACTGTAACCTATCATCACTGATGGTCACGGGTTCGAGCCCCGCTCAGACTGTGTCTCATTTATATGAAAAAGTTGGCAGTTTCTTACGGAGGTTGGTGCACCCAAGTACTGGTTAACCGCTGGAGCCTGCCCAGGAAAGGTGTTGTTAGGTAAACTGCCCGCCGGCGATATAGCCCAAAATGGTGCTGATGCAGGCGTAAAGCCCGAAATATAACATAACATAACAATTGAGATATGTATTATAAAGTACGTTGCTGTAATGCTGCAAACCTGAATGTACAGTCAAACCTGTGTCAATGACCATTTCTGAATATAGACCATCGTGAGAGATCATAATATCTCAATCTCGAACTCAAGTAATATGATTGGTTGAGTCTGTGATTTGCTCTTGGCTCAACCAATCAGAAAGCTAGGTTTATTTCACAGTCTGAGTTTATTTGATCCTGTTTCAAAAACCACTTATCAGTATCAACAAGTGCCACATTTTCTGATCTCATCAGAGGTCTCTACAGACATGTTTTACTGTATATTATATCCACTATCAAAGACTGGACTGTATACAGTCAAACCTGTGTTAGTGGTCACCTCCATTAAGTACAGTCAAACCTGTGTTAGTGGTCACCTCCATTAAGTACAGTCAAACCTGTGTTAGTGGTCACCTCCATTAAGTACAGTCAAACCTGTGTTAGTGGTCACCTCCATTAAGTACAGTCAAACCTGTGTTAGTGGTCACCTCCATTAAGTACAGTCAAACCTGTGTTAGTGGTCACCTCCATTAAGTACAGTCAAACCTGTGTTAGTAGTGGTCACCTCCATTAAGTACAGTCAAACCTGTGTTAGTAGTGGTCACCTCCATTAAGTACAGTCAAACCTGTGTTAGTAGTGGTCACCTCCATTAAGTACAGTCAAACCTGCGTTAGTGGTCACCTCCATTAAGTACAGTCAAACCTGCGTTAGTGGTCACCTCCATTAAGTACAGTCAAACCTGCGTTAGTGGTCACCTCCATTAAGTACAGTCAAACCTGCGTTAGTGGTCACCTCCATTAAGTACAGTCAAACCTGCGTTAGTGGTCACCTCCATTAAGTACAGTCAAACCTGCGTTAGTGGTCACCTCCATTAAGTACAGTCAAACCTGCGTTAGTGGTCACCTCCATTAAGTACAGTCAAACCTGTGTTAGTGGTCACCTCCATTAAGTACAGTCAAACCTGCGTTAGTGGTCACCTCCATTAAGTACAGTCAAACCTGTGTTAGTGGTCACCTCCATTAAGTACAGTCAAACCTGTGTTAGTGGTCACCTCCATTAAGCAACCAACCTGTATTATTCAGTCAAACCTGTGTTAGTGGTCACCTCCATTAAGCAACCAACCTGTATTAACAGTCAAACCTGTGTTAGTGGTCACCTCCATTAAGTACAGTCAAACCTGTGTTAGTGGTCACCTCCATTAAGTACAGTCAAACCTGTGTTAGTGGTCACCTCCATTAAGTACAGTCAAACCTGTGTTAGTGGTCACCTCCATTAAGTACAGTCAAACCTGTGTTAGTGGTCACCTCCATTAAGTACAGTCAAACCTGTGTTAGTGGTCACCTCCATTAAGCAGCCACCATGTATTATATATACAGTCAAACCTGTGTTAGTGGTCACCTCCATTAAGCAGCCAACATGTATTATATATACAGTCAAACCTGTGTTAGTGGTCACCTCCATTAAGCAGCCAACCTGTATTAAGCAGCCATTTTTCAGATTCCCAATCGGTTGTTTTATTATATATTTGACCTCTATTAAGCAGCCACCTGTGCTAAGCAGCCACTTTCTCTGACTCCCTTGGCTGGCTGCTTAAGACAGGTTTGACTGTGCACCCATATTTGTGGAGTTGTAAATCATCATTTTATGCGATCATGCGCTGTAAATGATGTGCGTCAGTAGCTATTCGGGCACTGCTACGTAATCCATGCTTTCACTTTGTGAGAAATAAGCTACCAGTGGTGGAACCTCTTTCAGTACCACCTCTCTAGAGCTGCCACTGTATTTATTTCCAGAAGTAGTGTGGTGTGAAAAAAGTTTAACCCCAACAACAACATCTCTACAATAAATGGTGTTTATTCCATAGGGTTTCATTGTTGAAGATTATGAACATTATTTGTGTCAGTTACTTACTGTCCATGTAAATTGAATAGGATTTTCCCTGTCTTGTTTATGATGTGTGCTGGAATTACGTTACTTGTTTATGATATTCTCTGGAATTACGTTACTTGTTTATGATATTCTCTGGAATTCTGTTAAATGTTTATGATATTCTCTGGAATTACGTTACTTGTTTATGATATTCTCTGGAATTACGTTACTTGTTTATGATATTCTCTGGAATTCTGTTAAATGTTTATGATATTCTCTGGAATTACGTTACTTGTTCATGATATTCTCTGGAATTCTGTTAAATGTTTATGATATTCTCTGGAATTACGTTACTTGTTTATGATATTCTCTGGACTTCTGTTAAATGTTTATGATATTCTCTGGAATTACGTTACTTGTTTATGATATTCTCTGGAATTACGTTACTTGTTTATGATATTCTCTGGAATTCTGTTAAATGTTTATGATATTCTCTGGAATTATGTTAAATTATTTTTTGATATTCTCTGGAATTCTGATTAATTGTTCATGATATTCTCAGGAATTATGTTAAATGTTTATGAAGTTCACTGGAATTCTGTTAAATGTTTATGAAGTTCACTGGAATTCTGTTAAATGTTTATGATATTCTCTGGAATTCTGTTAAATGTTTATGAAGTTCACTGGAATTATGTTAAATGTTTATGATATTCTCTGGAATTATGTTAAATGTTTATGAAGTTCACTGGAATTATGTTAAATGTTTATGATGTTTATTGGAATTACATTACTTGTTTATGATGTTTATTGGAAATACATTACTTGTTTTACAGTATTATCTGGAATATAATAGTTGTTACGACTTCAAAATCCTAATACAAACAAACAAATTAAGCGGGTTTAGCTCAAAACTGCTCATAGTGCAAATAGATAAGAAGGCAGCCATAAAGGTTTTGTGTTACGCCAACAAAACAAGTCATTCTTGTGTGTTTTACAGAGAGACAAAGACGATGACGAGTATCTATTCCTGGAACACCAGCTTGAACTCTTCGGTTATCTGTGTCACGTGAGTGCTTTCATACCAGTTCTTTCATTCTGTATATATGTATATGTTTTTAACCCCTTTGCCTGCTGAGTAAATAAAATCAAACAGCATAGATCCAGATCAGCCACCGCTTAACACTGCTTCTGATCAGGATCTGTGTTGTTTGCTATTCAGCCACGTGTTTTAGCTCCACTATCCGAATAACAAACAGCATAGAGCCTGATCAGACGGCACGTTCTGTGCCGTCTGATATGGCTCTATGCTGTTTGCAAAAGTGATTGTATCGGCCGCTAACATGCAAAGGTTAAGAGCTGTGATTTCTTACGGATAGGCAATTATATGCAAACCTGTGCTAGTGGTTACCTCTATTAAGCAGTCAACCTGTATTAAGATGCCATTTTCAGATTCCCAAAATGTTACTTTATTATACAATTGACCTATATTAAGCAGTCACCTGTGCTAAGCAGCCGCTTTATTTAATTCCTTTGGCTGGCTGCTTAAGACAGGTTTGAATGTACAACCAAATATCGTTATTTCTATATCAGAGTCAAAACACACATTCTATTGCCACAATTACGTAACCATATGCATGATTTCTTTAACAGGGCCAAAACACACATTCTATAGTCACGATTACGTAACCATATGCATGATTTCTTTAACAGGGCCAAAACACACATTCTATAGTCACGATTACGTAACCATATGCATGATTTCTTTAATAGGGCCAAATCACACATTCTATAGTCACGATTACGTAACCATATGCATGATTTCTTTAACAGGGCCAAAACACACATTCTATAGTCACGATTACGTAACCATATGCATGATTTCTTTAACAGGGCCAAAACACACATTCTATAGTCACGATTACGTAACCATATGCATGATTTCTTTAACAGGGCCAAAACACGCATTCTATAGTCACGATTACGTAACCATATGCATGATTTCTTTAATAGGGCCAAAACACACATTCTATAGTCACGATTACGTAACCATATGCATGATTTCTTTAACAGGGCCAAAACACACATTCTATAGTCACGATTACGTAACCATATGCATGATTTCTTTAACAGGGCCAAAACACACATTCTATAGTCACGATTACGTAACCATATGCATGATTTCTTTAATAGGGCCAAAACACACATTCTATAGTCACGATTACGTAACCATATGCATGATTTCTTTAACAGGGCCAAAACACACATTCTATAGTCACGATTACGTAACCATATGCATGATTTCTTTAACAGGGCCAAAACACACATTCTATAGTCACGATTACGTAACCATATGCATGATTTCTTTAACAGGGCCAAAACACACATTCTATAGTCACGATTACGTAACCATATGCATGATTTCTTTAACAGGGCCAAAACACACATTCTATAGTCACGATTACGTAACCATATGCATGATTTCTTTAACAGGGCCAAAACACACATTCTATAGTCACGATTACGTAACCATATGCATGATTTCTTTAACAGGGCCAAAACACACATTCTATAGTCACGATTACGTAACCATATGCATGATTTCTTTAACAGGGCCAAAACACACATTCTATAGTCACGATTACGTAACCATATGCATGATTTCTTTAACAGGGCCAAAACACACATTCTATAGTCACGATTACGTAACCATATGCATGATTTCTTTAACAGGGCCAAAACACACATTCTATAGTCACGATTACGTAACCATATGCATGATTTCTTTAACAGGGCCAAAACACACATTCTATAGTCACGATTACGTAACCATATGCATGATTTCTTTAACAGGGCCAAAACACGCATTCTATAGTCACGATTACGTAACCATATGCATGATTTCTTTAATAGGGCCAAAACACACATTCTATAGTCACGATTACGTAACCATATGCATGATTTCTTTAACAGGGCCAAAACACACATTCTATAGTCACGATTACGTAACCATATGCATGATTTCTTTAACAGGGCCAAAACACACATTCTATAGTCACGATTACGTAACCATATGCATGATTTCTTTAACAGGGCCAAAACACACATTCCATAGTCACGATTACGTAACCATATGCATGATTTCTTTAACAGGGCCAAAACACGCATTCTATAGCCACGATTTCATAACCATATGCATGATTTCTTTAACAGGGCCAAAACACACATTCTATTGTCACGATTACGTAACCATATGCATGATTTCTTTACCAGGGCCAAAACACGCATTCTATAGCTGTGATTACACAGGAGTTGAACTATCTGACATGGGAGGAAGCATTCACGTGTCTCAGTGATGACAGACTGCCGGACCAACTGCGGGCTATGTACTGTGATCTGATTATAAGTACGTACACAAATCTGCTTAATCCAAAACACTGAAATAGTATAACTATTAATAGTATATGATATGGGTGTTTGCAAGGTGAGCATGTCTGTTCTTTCTTTCATGTTCTAAGTTGGTTTTGGTCTCGTCCACTTCACTGGAAAGTGAGATTAAGCAGTCACCTTTCTGCTGAGCAGTCTGCGATATCCGCATCAACAATTAGATATTTGCATATAACTAAAAAACCGTGAAATATAATGCTTTGATAACTTGCATACTGTTTCTAGGGTTTTCTCCCCTGTCCCCATAGCAAGTCTCACTCCCAAGAGTGACCTCAAATATTATGTCTCAAAACACATCGAAGGTATTGTTTTGAAACTTTGCATACACATCTGAGGACTAATTCTCTACACCCACAGTAAATCCCCCTCCTCAAGTGATTTAGAACATGAATTTTTGTCAAAAATAGTTTGATTATAGAAATTATTTATACGTCATGAATACTTTTATGAACATCATCATTTCTCAAAAACCGTCGAAAGTTATTGCTTTGAAACTTCGCATACACATCGGCTGATTTATTCTCAACACCCAGATTCCCACCCTGCCAATGACTATAACTTGAATTTTGGCCAAAATAGTCCTACTTTTATTATTACGAAATTATTTATGCGTCAAAAAATTCTCAAAAATTATTATTTCTCAAAAATGTCAAAGCTATTGCTTTGAATCTTTCTGTGGTGGATCGTGTAAAGCTCTCCTATATCTATGATGTTTTATATTTGTAGCCATGTTTGTGGACATTGCGGACAATCATTCTGTGGTGGATCGTGTAAAGCTCTCCTATATCTATGATGATGTGGACAATGAAGAGGTACATTCAGTTATAAATAGATAATGCCTACAAAATGTACGAAAGCAGAGCTTAGCTAAAATAAATATTCTGAATTTTGAGATGTTATAGTAGATATCGGCTCGCCAATTACCGCAGTGGTTAACACACCCGCTCCTGAACAAGGCAACCCGGGTTCGAATATCGGCCTGGGAAGTATGTGTAGATAGTACTGTGCTTGTTAGACCATACTGATGAATATTCTCCGGGTACTTTCCTTCAACACTATGGACACCATATATATATAGATAGATAGATATATAGTTTATTCTGAACAAAAAGCAAATGCTCATGAGTTCATTATAACATTGGCATTACAATACTTGGTCAATGGTGTATAGTTCAATCACAAATTCAACATTCAGTACATGCACATTTTGAAAGCATAATATCGAATTAAACTACATAGTGGTTACACATGATCAAATTGAATTCAAATAATTGTATAATATAGTGCAACGATCTGTAACCTGAAAGAGAAAATACATATATATACATACACGCACATGTACATACCTACATACTGTTATGTAATCATACGTACACATGTACATACATACACACATACATTTAATATAAACACTGAAAATATACGAAGATATTTAACAACAAATTGTATGGGATAACGCATATGTGCAAGATTTTGAGTTTCTTTGCGGAGAAAAGTGACTAGTAAAAGAAGATGTTTCTTTGCTCGAATGCTTTGAATGTAAACATTCCAAGATTTTTCAAAAATATATACCTGTATATGTGTGCAAACTAGAGTGATTACTTTAAGCTGTTACGAGTCCCTTTCTGTGCTTCTACCCATGGTCTACAGCCAGTGTTCTTCTCCATGTCATAAGCACAGGCATACATAACAGTGCTTTGATAGAATAATGGGTGCAGAAATAATAAAAATGTTTTTATAGAAGACATTAAGTTTAAACTTTATTTATTTTACAACGATTGCGAAGCAAGTTCTAACAACTTATATTAATCACTTTCGTTGGCGTGGATGAAAGCGTAAATGTTGTCATTCGTGTGGGAGGAAACAGGTGTACCCGTAGAAAACCCACCTAGAAATCGATATATGCGTACATGTACATTACTAACTAGTAGTGTTTCCTATCATGTATGTATTTATCATCGATAATCATGTATTATTCTTGTAAATATATGAGTAAATAAAAAAGAAAAGATAAATGTGTATTAAATCGGTTACTCAGTTTGTCCGCAGGATTCTTGTCGGAGACACGTACATTTGTGTAAGCCTTCTTCCTGTGATATTATATTGTAGGAAATTTGATTTCAGAATCTTACAGACAATTGTATGTCGTTGACGTACCAGTATTTCCCACAGATCAGTTCTTGGATCTCGGGTTTCCTGGGAAAGAATGGTGACATGACAGCCTCGTTGATTGGGAATAACATGCTGGTTAGACAGGTGAGAGAAGAACACACTTTAGTGGAAAGTGAGACTAAGCAGACAGTCTTCCATTAACCATAATGCTTTGATAAGTCACATACAGTTGTATGCAGTTGTTCTCTGCCACCCTAACAAGTCCCACCCCTGAGAGTGACCGTGAACTTAAATTTTAGCAAAATAATGGTATGATTTTCAGAAATATTTGCAGCAAAAAATCCTCAAGCATGATTCTTTCTCAAAACCTGTCTTCAGGTATTGCTTTCAAATGTCACATACACATCCGGGGACTAATTCTCAACACCCACAGTAAGTCCCAATCGTACCAGTGACCTTGAACTTGGAATTTGGCCAAAAACAGCACAACTTAAGAAATAATTTATGTGTCAATAAAATCTTTATTATTATATCTCCAAACCTGCAGATGCACATCTGAGGGCTAATCTCAACGCCCACCCGTGACCTTGAACTTCACATTTTCAGTCCGTTGGTTTAAACATATTTATCCGACATTATAATTATAGCATAAAATTACAACAAATAATTATTTTGTACACAATAAATACATATGGATTGAAATGAAATTGTGTTGCAATTCGTTGGAAAGCATAAGACATTTTTTATTTTGGTTTCACCAGCATTAATACAGTGAACATCAAGCGTGGCAAGACACCCTTGTACTGTGGCATCGTATAAATAAAATTCATGTTTTCCATTCTTCCTTCCCACTTTGGTGTCTAAAATTTCTTTAAAATACTACAGTCAAACCTGTGTTAGTGGTCACCTCCATTAAGCAGACAACCTCTATTAAGCAGCCAGTTACCAGATTCGCAATTGGTTGTTTTATTATATATTTGACCTCTATTAAGCAGCAACCTGTGCTAAGCAGCCACTTTCTCTGACTCCCTTGGCTGGCAGCTTAACACAGGTTTGACTGTAGTTGCTTGATTTCTGAATAAAATTGAGTTCCTGTGAAGTATTTCTAGAGGTCAAAATTCCAAAAGAGGACACAGTCAAACCTGTCTTAAGCAGCCAGCAAAGGGAATCACAGAAAGTGGCTGCTTAGCACAGGTGACTGCTTAATAGAGGTCAAATGTATAATAAAACAACATATTGGGAATCTGGAAACAGGCTGCTTAATACATGTTGGCTGCTTAATGGAGGTGACCACTAACACAGGTTTGACTGTATTTACAATATGTATATAATTGCTCAGAACGAAGAAAAGAAGTCACAGGGACAATTTTTTTGTAGTTTGTCAAAGTTGATATTAAAGATGTTTGAATGCTCTCAACCCTGAAACCTTCAGCATAACATTAAATGACAATCTTGTGTTGCAGGTGTTGAGGTTGGTGCACTATCTGCCCTGATACTACATGGGTGTGCTGCATGCGAAACCTTCAGCATAACATTAAATGACAATCTTGTGTTGCAGGTGTTGAGGTTGGTGCACTATCTGCCCTGATACCACATGGGTGTGCTGCGTGCGAAACCTTCAGCATAACATTAAATGACAATCTTGTGTTGCAGGCGTTGAGGTTGGTGCACTATCTGCCCTGATACTACATGGGTGTGCTGCGTGCGAAACCTTCAGCATAACATTAAATGACAATCTTGTGTTGCAGGTGTTGAGGTTGGTGCACTATCTGCCCTGATACTACATGGGTGTGCTGCATGCGAAACCTTCAGCATACAAGTAAATGACAATCTTGTGTTGCAGGTGTTGAGGTTGGTGCACTATCTGGTGCTGTTTGGATTTTATGACAAGTCTGTGGATATCAAACAACTCCTGGAACCACTGATGAGCCTTCTGGATGGGCGAAATGACAAACCATACCCTAATATTGAAGGTATGTTTGGAATATACACTATGTATAAATAATAGAATGGACAATTATTGCCCAAATGTTAATGGAAAGTTTGGAATATACGCTAATGGAAGAAACGACAAAGCAAACACAAATGTTGAAGGTATATTCGGAGTATAACGAACCGTAGAAAGAACAAACTGTAGCTATTGAAATAAAGTTTGGAATGTACACTGATGGATGAAAGGACAAATTATACCCAAATATTGAAGGTATATTCGGAGTATAACGAACTGTAGAAAGAACAAACTGTAGCTATTGATATAAAGTTTGGAATATACGCTAATGTAAGAAAGGACAAATTATATCCAAATATTGAAGGTATATTCGGAGTATAACGAACTGTAGAAAGAACAAACTAGCTATGGAAATAAAGTATGAAATACACGCTAATGTAAGAAAGGACAAAGCAAACACAAGTGTTGAAGGTTTGTTTGAATAGTAGGAACTGTGAAAATGGCAGTATGCACTAAACGTTTTGTATTTAATCTGTTCTATCCATCATAACCTTTTCAATTTCATGACCCTCATCAGGTCTAAGACGAAATTTTCTAAGATCCTGAGCTCAATTGTTTAAGTCTGAAATTTGCATTCTGCTCAACCAATTATACAGTTAAAGACTGAGGTAGAGATACTGGTTGCCCATATGAGCGACGCCTCCTGAAGAGATTAGTCATTTTCGATTTTTGGAGGATAGTGCAATGATACAGACAGAGACCCATTCCAGAGTCTCCTCTGGTTCTTTTACGTGCACGGTGTACAACACCTACACGAGACCTCGGTATAAAGTCCCATCTGAAAGACTATTAATTTTATTAGGGTCAGACGGGGGATCGAACCTGCAATCCCTGGATTACCAGTCCAGTGTGTTAGCACTGGACTACAGATCCGTCTGTAGATAGAGATTTGCATTCCGCTCAACCAATCAGATAGCTTGAAACTATTTCAGATTGGAGAACTGTTTTATAATATCCTAGAACGGTCTTTGGACTGTTCAACAGTTCAACTATGTGTGTGTGATGCAGTGGTATATGTTGTTGCTAGGCGACATTGCCTTGATGATGTTAGTCATATACCTATATGTATTATTTTACTTCTGTTCAGGTAAAGCTCCCCAGGAGATGCTAGTTGTGTTCCGCCAGTCTGAGAGATTCAAACCCAGTCCAGAAACCAAGGCTATCGTTGAGGCCAAGGTCCAGTAAGTATACCATGGTGTTGTTGAGAACATGGACATGATCATTTTGAACCTCTTGTGCATACAGACCATTCAATGCTTGTTATTGAGAGTGATGAAATTGATGTTAAGACATTGCACAGAGTGACTATAGTTGTGTTGCTTTTATTGTTAAGTTGACTATAAAACTACAGTGTCGTGTCTACAGGCACCTGTTGTTACATCTTAGTCATTTTAATTTTTGGAGGATACTGGATCGTTTACATGCCCGGTTTATATCATCGATACACGAGACCTTGGTTTATAGTCCCATCCGAATGACCGTATATATTTTTAGTGTCGGACTGTGGATTGAACCTGTGATCACTGGATTTGCATTCCAACGTATTAACCACTGGACCACTTGCCCGTATATAGAAACAACTGTATTCTTTTATTGTTTCTCCATCATTTACGCAGTTATTGATTATTTTGCAAAATAAATAATTTAATAAATAATAATTTCACCCCAAAAAAATAGTTTTTATGTAAAAATATTAAAAACTTATTATTGACCAATTAGTTTATATAAATTTATTTTAGCTTGATTGCGTAACAAGTTCTTATAACTTATATTAATCACTCTCGAGACCTCATTCCTGATGGAATCCATCGCCACGAGGGAGAGAGAATAGGCATCTGGAATTTAAATGCCTTGCCTAAGGACACAATTGTAACGTCTCCGGCGGGGCTCGAACTCGAAAAAATTGAACAATTGAAATATAAGACCATGATCTGTGTGCTGCATAATTCTAAGTAAGCTTGTATAGGGGTTTTTTTAATGATATGATATTGTTTTATTTCAGGGCCCTTGAGGTGTTGGATTTATTCTTCAACTTTATCTTCAACATACGGCTGGAGGTATTTTACTATTCAATAATATTTTCTAACAAGAGTCCAGCAATTATTGGAATATCAAGATTTCAGCAAATATAAACATATTAAATTATAGACATATTAAATTACAGCAATTATAGACATATTAAATTACCGCAATTATAGACATATTAAATTATAGACATATTAAATTATAGACATTAAATTACAGCAATTATAGACATATTAAATTACAGCAATTATAGACATATTAAATTATAGACATATTAAATTACAGCAATTATAGACATATTAAATTACAGCAATTGTAGACATATTAAATTATAGACATATTAAATTACAGCAAGTATTGGCATATTAAATTACAGCAAATATAGACATATTAAATTACAGCAATTATAGACATATTAAATTACAGCAATTATAGACATATTAAATTACAGCAATTATAGACATATTAAATTACAGCAATTATAGACATATTAAATTACAGCAATTATAGACATATTAAATTATAGACATATTAAATTACAGCAAGTATCGGCATATTAAATTACAGCAAATATAGACATATTAAATTACAGCAATTTTAGACATATTAAATTACAGCAATTATAGACATATTAAATTACAGCAATTTTAGACATATTAAATTACAGCAATTATAGACATATTAAATTACAGCAATTATAGACATATTAAATTACGGCAATTATAGACATATTAAATTACGGCAATTATCGGCATATCAAAATTATATCTATATACATGTAGGCATACATGCATGTTGTTAAATTCATCACTTTGTATAAATACCTATATCTGCTAAAATGGGTTTATATATATGAGAGTGTAGTGAGTGTAACCTTGTTGGCGCGGATGACAGCGTATACGTGGTCATTCGTGTGTGTGGGAGCTGGAGTACCCGGAGAAAACCCACATGTCCTATCTGGCGACCACCATACCATCTCACATACTTCCCGGTCCGAGGATCGATCGGTTGCATTGGTGAGAAGCGCGCGTGCTAACCACTGCGGTAATCGGATAGCCACTGTACTACATGCTCAATAATCAGGATCTCTGGGAATAGATAATGGCGTGGAACTGTGGCTATATGTGGGAAGCGGTAACGGTGTTGTATGGCCTTTATGTGGAGTAAAAGGATAACATTTCAACCTTCTATTCCAAGCTCGTTTATAACCAGGAGTAGTTCATTTTACGTAGTTATAGATTGTGGATGTTTAAAAAAAGTAAATTTATGCTTCGTCATATTTCAGAAATTTATCAACATGTTCAAAACAACAAATCACCAAGCCAACCAGCCTGGTGGTGTTACAGACTTAGCTCCCTTGATGTACGAGAGTTTCGAGCTTGAGCAAAACACAGGGTAGGTATCCATGCAATATACACTTGTATCCATGCAATAGATGCTCATATCCATGCAATAGACACTCGTATCCAAGCAATATACACTCGTATCCATGCAATATACACTTGTATCCATGCAATAGATGCTCGTATCTATGCAATATACACTTGTATCCATGCAATAGATGCTCGTATCCATGCAATAGACACTTGTATCCATGCAATATACACTTGTATCCATGCAATAGACACTCATATCCATGCAATAGACACTCATATCCATGCAATAGACACTCGTATCCATGCAATAGACACTCGTATCCATGCAATAGACACTCGTATCCATGCAATATATGCTCGTATCCATGCAATAGAAACTCATATCCATGTAATAGACAATCTTATCCAAGCAATAGACACTCGTATCCATGCAATAGACACTCGTATCCATGCAATAGACACTCTTATCCATGCAATAGATGCTCGTATCCAAGCAATAGACACTCGTATCCATGCAATAGACACTCGTATCCATGCAATAGACACTCGTATCCATGCAATAGACACTCCATGCAATAGACACTCATATCCATGCAATAGACACTCGTATCCATGCAATAGACACTCGTATCCAAGCAATAGACACTCGTACCCATGCAATAGACACTCCATGCAATAGACACTCGTATCCAAGCAATAGACACTCGTATCCATGCAATAGACACTCGTATCAAGCAATAGACACTCGTACCCATGCAATAGACACTTGTATCCAAGCAATAGACACTCGTATCCATGCAATAGACACTCGTATCCATGCAATAGACACTCGTATCCATGCAATAGACACTCGTATCCAAGCAATAGACACTCGTACCCATGCAATAGACACTCCATGCAATAGACACTCGTATCCATGCAATAGACACTCATATCCATGCAATAGACACTCGTATCCATGCAATAGACACTCGTATCCATGCAATAGACACTCGTATCCATGCAATATATGCTCGTATCCATGCAATAGAAACTCATATCCATGTAATAGACAATCTTATCCAAGCAATAGACACTCGTATCCATGCAATAGACACTCGTATCCATGCAATAGACACTCTTATCCATGCAATAGATGCTCGTATCCAAGCAATAGACACTCGTATCCATGCAATAGACACTCGTATCCATGCAATAGACACTCGTATCCATGCAATAGACACTCATATCCATGCAATAGACACTCGTATCCATGCAATAGACACTCGTATCCAAGCAATAGACACTCGTATCCAAGCAATAGACACTCGTACCCATGCAATAGACACTCCATGCAATAGACACTCGTATCCAAGCAATAGACACTCGTATCCATGCAATAGACACTCGTATCCAAGCAATAGACACTCGTATCCATGCAATAGACACTCGTATCAAGCAATAGACACTCGTACCCATGCAATAGACACTTGTATCCAAGCAATAGACACTCGTATCCATGCAATAGACACTCGTATCCATGCAATAGACACTCGTATCCATGCAATAGACACTCGTATCCAAGCAATAGACACTCGTACCCATGCAATAGACACTCCATGCAATAGACACTCGTATCCATGCAATAGACACTCATATCCATGCAATAGACACTCGTATCCATGCAATAGACACTCGTATTCATGCAATAGACATTCATATTCATGCAATAGACACTCGTATCCAAGCAATAGGCACTCGTATCCATGCAATAGATACTCGTATCCATGCATGATGGAATCCATCGCCATGAGGGAGAGAGAAGAGGCAATGTGGAATTACGTACCTTGCCTTAGGGCACAATCCTAACGGCTACAGCTGGGTGCAAACTCCGGTCCTCTCACACGTGAAGCGAACACGCTACCACTGCTCTATCACGACTTCCACAATATATCAGTCCTTCACCCCCAAAATGATCTAGATTGCACTAATTGTTGCTATACAGCGAAACCACTCAAAACCGGATCCCCTCGGAACATGATTTCCCTCCAAATAGAATTTCTTGGTCCCTAATTTTTCCATTCATTGTATAAAACCTCTAATTAACCTGTAACTCTTTTTTGGCCATCCTGTTTAGAAGGTTTCACTGTAGTGTATGCAAATTTATTTTATTGTCTCGAGACACAATCGTAATGGCTGAAAGCAAATTCGCTACCACTGCGCTATCACGACTTCCAATATCACTTGTATCTTGGCAATATATGTGGCTGCTCCTGTATGGTGCCGTTGGTCTTGAAGCAAACTCCATTATTATATATATGTATGTATGTATGTATAGAGGTTCTTTGGCTCTCAAAGATACAAAATATAATTAAAAAATAATCAAAATGGTCGATGGTTTTACCCGGGCATCCACCTGCTCGGGAAACAGCTGGAGAGTCGACATAGAACATACGCTGTTGATGCGACGTTAATCCTCGGACTGCATCAGACCATTATATATTGCCATCAAGCACTTGCATTAAAAGAGAGTTTATTACTTTGGAATGTTTCTATCATCTTTGGGAATAAGGTGTTGGGAACCGTACCTATTTCCTGGTAATAGTATTGCTTATATTAAGAAAATAATCAAGGACACAATACATACATGTATATAACATAATCATCGGACTGTCCACCTTGACAGGGAACAAATTTCTTAAAAAAGTATTTACTAAATGCAAAATATTCCCTTTGAACATACTTTCTTTCCTTTAAAAGAACAGACTTTCTTTCCTTTAAAAGAACAGACTTTCTTGCCTTTAAGAGAATTGACTTTCTTTTCTTTAAAAGAACTGACTTTCTTTCCTTTAAAAGAATTGACTTTCTTTCCTTTAAAAGAACTGACTTTCTTTCCTTTAAAAGAATTGACTTTCTTTCCTTTAAAATAACAGACTTTCTTTCCTTTAAAAGAATTGACTTTCTTTCCTTTAAAAGAACTGACTCTTTCCTTTAAAAGAACAGACTTTCTTTCCTTTAAAATAACAGACTTTCTTTCCTTTAAAAGAACTGACTTTCTTTCCCTTAAAAGAACTGACTTTCGAAAAGAACCGACTTTCTTTCCTCGAGAAGAACTGACTTTCTTCCCTTGAGAAGAACCAACTTTCTTCCCTTGAGAAGAACCGACTTTCTTTTCTTGAGAAGAACCGACTTTCTTCCCTTGAGAAGAACCGACTTTCTTCCCTTGAGAAGAACTGACTTTCTTCCCTCGAGAAGAACTGACTTTCTTCCCTTGAGAAGAACCGACTGAGAAGAACTGACTTTCTTCCCTTAAGAAGAACCGACTTTCTTCCTCGAGAAGAACCGACTTTCTTCCCTTGAGAAGAACCGACTTTCTTCCCTTGAGAAGAACTGACTTTTCCATCTTCAATCTACTTTAAATGTTTATGCTTGAAAGTGTCCACATGCCAAACAGATTTGTGAATGTATTTTAGGAAAGAACATAAAAAAGAGATTAATGCATGCAGTACCCATGAGTAAGCAATTTGAGTAAAATCATCCGATGTACAATTCATCTTACTGTAATAATCTGACCATGAACATTTAAAAAAATGCCCATTACCCATGAGTAAGTGATTTGAGTGTCATAACCCAACCTTGAAATTAAAATCACCAATGTACACAATTATATCATCTGATTGTAATAATTCAACCTTGAATGTTTAAATCACCCACTACCCATGAGTAAGTTCCCAGTGTAATACTTCAACCTTGAAGCTAACATATCACCATTTTATTGACATATTTCCTTGAACTATATATTTATAGTGATTTGTGATCTGTCTGTCTACCTGTTTGTACGAAATTATTTGATGCAGCTATGTGTTGGTTTTAAATATAATCTACCCGATTAATGTGACCGATACCAGTATGCAAGCTGGTGCTATGTAAGAGCAGTGAAATTTTTCTTTGATTTGTTATATTATTTTAGGAAAAAAACAGTAATAACACATACCTGTAAATAGAAAATGTTAAAGTACCAGATAATCACATGTTTTTGGTCTATAAAAAATGTTAACCATATAGTCACATTTTTTTGTTTATAGAAAATGTTAAAAGTACTAGATATGTCATATATTTTTGTCTATAAAAAATGTTAAAGTACCACATAGTCACATTTTTTTGTTTATATATTGATATGTTATGTTATTTTAGAGAAGAAAGTAAAACGCCTAAATGGAAAAAGTTAAAGTACCAAATAGTCATCAAAGTGAAGAACCAAAATCACGAGTACTTGTTTTGCCTTGTTAGATATTATAGTAGCTTTAAGTTGACCTTGACATTTATACATTGTGCTAACAAACGTGGCCTGGTGACCGACCTGGAGAAAGTCGCGATATCGTTGAATTTCCAATACGCATTGGGAGTTTTCATGATTTAAATCGCGTGCCGTACACCACTATATGTGTAATCCAATTGAGGATTGGGGATGTTATCCATCTGACTTATGTAGGGTTAGGGGTTCTGCCTGGGTACCTGCCCGTGCCTCAATTACTGCTCAGATTTACATTCAATTACCTTGGTTCTTCTTCCACCAATAACAACCAAGATTATATTATATATGTCCTAAGCTGTTGGTGCAACTTTGAACCACAAAAACAACAAACAAACACTGCACATGTTTGGGGTAAATAGTTGTGGAGGTTCTGTGGGAATGTGTCTGTAGATATTAATTACTACAATGTCAGAAGTTAATATTCACCTCAACAATAATTTGGACCAAAACTGAATAAGAACGGTGTCCAAATCCAAACGTAAATTGTTAAAATGGCATACAGCACAAATATTTTTGGATAAGTACGGTACAATATCTCACGCCAAAGTACATTGTCAATGTGGCATGCTTCATCAATAAATTCAATGAATACGCCATATCAAAATTTATTGTCAAATTGGCGTGCAACACGAATAATTGTACAAATAAAGCATGCCATATCAAAATTATTGGCGTGTAACACGAATAATTGGATGAATACGGTGTTTCACAATAAATGGGAATTTCAAAACGCCATTCAATATCAAGAATTATTGGATAAATATGGCGTGCCATTCCAGTGTCTGCCCCACCCATATCAGAAACCTACCGAAGCCCCTCGCAGTGTACCAGGTGGTATTGGGAACGTTTGTAGTGGTTGTTTAGCATGGAAGGTCTACTTGATCGTACTATCTTGTGTTCACTAATATCTCTTTTAGAGAAATAATCATTCCTAGAATATACCCTTTACCTTTATAACAATCTAAATGTCTCAACTCATATTTTAACCAATAAAAACATGTAAAAATATCTTGGGGCGGGGACAGCTTCACACAACTATTGTAACTAAAGCATATCATAAGTCTGCTGTATCGATTAATATGATTGGTTCTTATAAATAGCTATCCAATAGCAAGTATCGTTACATCAGATTTACCACATATGTGAGGTATGATAGTTTCCTGAGACGGGGCCCTGTGGACATGTGATAACAATATTGCATTTAAAACAGTTATCTACATCACCAGTTCACATTTAAGTCATGCTTTTGATTCCAGGTAAGGTTTTTGCTCACATTTATAGCATGTTTTGATCACAGGCTCTTGAAATTGTGCCGTGCATCGCTCTATAGCATCACAACTGTTAGCATAAGCACAAATTCTGCATAATATATGCAGCCATGTGGTAAGCAATGTATACAGAGTTTGTGTTTAGAAATTGTATGCCTTTTGAGCGATTTGAAAGGCAAAGCATTCAAGGACCTGTGGTTTGGTACAGGTATTATTAACATTGATTTATTTCTCAGTTCGATTGATGTCTTTAAAGTTTGTTATTGTCTTATGTCGCAACTTATTGATGTTTGATCTTCTGTATATGATTGAATTATTTGAATTATACTTCAACATACTTACATTGCAGGAAATATTAGCATGAGTGGCTTGATTCTATTAAAATGCCATCAGTATTTTTATTTTATTACTTAGCTCACAGGAGCTTGAAATTTTATTCATACGGCCCCAAAAGCCCTGTACCTCTATCCTAGGATCCCCCCATTATTCATTTTTTATATATGTATATATACGGGGAATGGGACTACTAGAATCGTCGTACAAGGCTTTTTGTGCCCCATGAATAAAATTTCAAGCCCCTGTGCTTAGCTTTAATCTGTTTACACATAGTTTGTTAGAAGTTTATGCCTACTACATTAATGGAGATTATGTGACAAGTGTGATATGATTTCTTTGCTGAAAAGTTGTTTCATTTAATTGAGAACACTTGTGACAGGGACATGTCCATTCTGTACAGCAAGTCTGGTCAAAATAATGCATTTAATCCGTAACCTGCCAATCACGACTAAAGTCGCTTTTGCACACAGCGTAGAGCCAGATCGGATGGCACATTCTGTGCCGTCTGATCAGGATCTATGCTGTTTGCTATTCGGATAGTGACTCTAAAACACTTGTCTGAATAGCAAACAACATAGATCCAGATCAGGTGCTGATCTGGATCTATGTTGTTTGCCCATTCCGTCCAATTTATTCGGCAGGTTATGGGTTAATCCATTGTTCCACATGAATACTGTACAACATATTTATAGCTTGCCATATATAGCCACCGTTCCACTCTGTTATATATTCCCATATATATTGATTAGTGAGTGTATAGTACAGTATGTATATTCCTTCTCAACAGTTTGGATAAAAAATATGTAATTGTTGTGGACAGACGGATCTGTAGTCCAGTGGTAACACGCTAGACTGGTAATCCAGGGATCACAGGTTTGATCCCCCGTCTGACCCTGATAAAATTAACAGTCTTTCAGATGGGACTTTCAACCGAGGTCTCGTGTCGGTGCTGTAAGCCACTATACGTTATTTCTAAATATACCACTGTAACCTATCATCACTGATGGTCACGGGTTCGAGCCCCGCTCAGGCCGTGTCTCATTTATATGAAAAAGTTGGCAGTTTCTTACGCAGGTTGGTGCACCCAAGTACTGGTTAACCACTGGAGCCTGCCCAGGAAATGTGTTGTTAGGTAAACTGCCCGCCGGCTATATAGCCCAAAATGGTGCTGATGCAGGCGTAAAACCCGAAATATAAATAAATAAACTAAATATGATGGGTCACTCTAGGCTTAGTATCCATGACTCAAAACCATTATTCACAGACCCAACAAGTTCGAGGCATCAAAATTTGACTGTAGTACCGTACATGATTTTCAAGGGTTGTAGGAACGCCAAATGTGGTGTCAGATAGGGGGCTACAGGGTATGCTACAATACAATGGTCATAGTTTATATACTCTAAATACTCCTGATTCTAAATGTTGACCAGACTGCAAAAAAAGTATGGATTAAATTTAATTACATCAAAATTGTGTTACTAGCATGTTTTTTTCTTGACAATTTTGCCATTTTAGATGTATGTATGTAGCATGCATTTTATAAAGATATTTATAGTATTATGATGTTTAGTGTAAGTTTTATAGTTTTATAAGGTTTCAATTTGCTTGTTATATAATATTGCCTGGATTGCATGTTTGGACTATATTAAATCATGAAAGGTCCCGAAGAATATGATGCTTTTTACAGATAGAAGTGAGAATATATTTAAAGCAGCATTACATATATGAAATAAAAGATATTTGAAAAATTAAATATTTATGTATGGGTAGCAATGCTGCTACACATTCTAATATTATACTTTGTATGCTTATGTTCATTTGGTAAACAGTGTTTTTTTGCGATAAAACAAACTCGAAACCGAAAGTATGACTTTTCAAGTCGATCGGTCACGCACTTGTTTACAACCGGAACGCATCGTCCGCACTTGTTTACATTCGGAATGCATCGACCCCATTTGTGCCACGTTGTCTTTTTTAATTAAATTACTTGATATGTTGATTCATACCTCTGTTAGCTAAGTCTTTTACGGATATTTCTACATCCCCGCAAGGGGTTCGACATTAGAGGAAGATAGATAGATAGTATTTCATGTTCATAATATATATGTTGTTTTCGACATCCTCTGTTGTTTCACGCATGCGCGCTGTGCGTGTTTACAGTTTGTGTGTTGATAAACAAATTCGCGTATACGACGGTTTAAATTTATTGGAATTTTATCGTTTCTGAGCGACTATTTCTATTTTTGTAAACACACACACATTAGTATTTATATTTTACCCAAAACATCCTTTATTACGATGTAATGCTGCTTTAAATAGAGCTGAAAGATGAGATTCCTCCGCAACATTTAACGTCAGAAATGTCGAAAAGAAAATGTTTCCCCCCTAAGAAATTGTCCTACAGATGTATTTGATATCATTTGAAGTTTTGGTTGCCATGCATTGTATTGTTACTGTTGGAAGTCGTCACACTATATTTATATATTATCTTCTATCAACTTGCATGATCTGAACGAGAGAGTGACTGTTTGTAGTTGAAACTTTAGGGGGCCTCTGTGGTCTGGTAGTTAATATCAATGATTTCAAATTGACTTCCCCTCACCACTGTATGTTCGAGACACACTGGTGGAAGCTATCCAACTGGCTTGCTGACATCGGTGGTTCTACCCGGGTGCCTGCTCGGAGATGCCCTGTTCTTGCTCGACCATTAATAGCTAGAGATTTTAATTTGAAATAAAAATTCACCATGTTTATTAAGTACACAGCTGCTTTCAGCTATAGTTTATACAAATTTATTTTAGCTCGATTGTGAAACAAGTTCTTACAACTTATATTAATCGCTCTCGAGACCTCATTCCTGATGTAATCCATCGCCATGAGGGAGAGAGAAGATGCAATGTGAAATTTAAATACCTTGGCTAATGACACAATCGTAACGACTCCAGCGGAGGCTCAAACTCTGGGCATTTCGCACCTGAAGCGAACGCGATACCACTGCACTATTACGTCTTCCACAACTATACACGTATCAATGCATATTTAACCATTTCCCAAATAGATAAGCCTCTTGATTCCATTACCAATACCATAATACATTGATAATGTAGTAGTCAAACCAACGATCATAATTAATGCCAGAAACGCATGTAGTGCCAGTAATATCTATGTGGGTGGGGTAGATATACTGAATGCTTATCCACTGCTTGATCGCTACATGGCTGTCGTATATATGGACATGGCTGTCGTATATATGGACATGGCTGTCGTATATATGGACATGGCTGTCGTATATATGGACATGGCTGTCGTATATATGGACATGGCTGTCGTATATATGGACATGGCTGTCGTATATATGGACATGGCTGTCATATATATGGACATGGCTGTCGTATATATGGACATGGCTGTCGTATATATGGACATGGCTGTCGTATATATGGACATGGCTGTCGTATATATGGAGATATATATACCGGTATATATGATATATGAGTGGTTGTTATTGAATTTATTTAACAAGTGTTCTAAAAACAAGGTTTTATCATATTTATAAGACGAGTTAAATAAATTCAATAATAAATTAACTAAATTAGATCCAATTTATAACATAATCATCCAGTCCGCCTCCGTGGTCGAGCGGTTAAGGTCGCTGACTTGTATACCACTGTAACCTATCATCATTGATGGTCACGGGTTCGAGCCCCGCTCAGGCCGTGTCTCATTTATATGAAAAAGTTGGCAGTTTCTTACGGAGGTTGGTGCACCCAAGTACTGGTTAACCGCTGGAGCCTGCCCAGGAAAGGTGTTGTTAGGTAAACTGCCCGCCGGCGATATAGCCCAAAATGGTGCTGATGCCGGCGTAAAACCCGAAATATAACAAATATAACATAATCATCCAAAAATCTGTAAATTCATTGAATTGCAAAAGTTTCATAACTGCTTCAGTTTCATTGAAGTGCGTTATGCGGTAGGTTGTTAATGAGTAGTAAACACAACAAAAAGTAGTTCACATTTTATTTGTAATTTTACTCATATTAGTTATTTTGCTTACGTGATAATTAGCTTTTAAATGCATGAAATTATTATAAAACAAAAAAACAGGTAGATGTATTCTAAACAATGTGCGTTCTAGGTGTTGTATATATTATTATGTCAAACGTGTCAATGGAGCACACGCGACTAGGAAGTCGTAAGAAGTAGGTATTTGCCAAGTCGGTGAAAATGTGTAATATTCAAATACCAGCTATTTGCACAACTTTTAGCAAGTTTTACATTGGAATTGCTACTGTAGTTGGACATGGCTGTTGATGAATTTAACGATTTGGCAGAATGTGTAATGTTAATAGTCCGTCGTGCAGGATTTATAGTGTTTATAGCCCGTCGTGCAGGACTTATAGTGTTTATAGCTGTATGATGATTTTCAGTGACACTAGATTTTCGACTCAATGTTGATTGTTGTGGGTTTTTTACAGAGCGTATGAATACATACTCTTGTATAGTTAATAAACTGGTGAAATACCAAAAATATGTGATGGCATTATTACCCGTCTATTCTGCTATAAAGTATTATTACCCGTCTATTCTGCTATAAAGTAGTATATTAACCTAATTTTGTATTTGGGATAGGGTTAACCTGGGGAGAGCATCTGTCAAAAATGGCCACTGTTTGTTATACCTGTGGCTGGTCTACACAGGCTTGTTCGACTGTACTAGATGAAATATTAAGTTGTTTTTGCATTTATTTATGGACTTCTCCAGAAGTGTATTAGTCATTTTATTTTTTGGAGGGTAGTGCAAGATACAGAAGATGTTAAAATTCCAGAAGCATCCCTGGTTCTTTTACACTCTCGGTGTATAGCGCCGATGTATAGCGCCGATGTATAGCGCCGATGTATAGCACCGATGTATAGCGCCGGTGTACAGCGCCGATGTATAGCGCCGATGTATAGCGCCGGTGTATAGCGCCGATGTATAGCGCCGGTGTATAGCGCCGGTGTATAGCGCCGATGTATACCGCCGGTGTATAGCGCCGATGTATAGCGCCGATCCCTGGATTCACAGTCCCAAATGTGTTACCATAATTATGTATGTTACACATTGCTTCTCTGTGTCTGCTGTCTGTGTCAGGTGTATACAGACGGATCTGTAGTCCAGTGGTAAATACGCTGGACTGGTAATCCAGGGATCGCAGGTTCAATCCCCCGTCTGACCCTAATAAAATGAACAAGTCTTTCAATTGGGACTTTAAACCAAGGTCTTGTGTCGGTGCTTTACACCGTGCACGTAAAAGAACCAGTGGAGACTCTGGAATGGGCCTCTGTCTGTATCATTGCACTATCCTCCAAAAATCTAAAATGACTAATCTCTTCGGGAGGCGTCGCTCATATAGGCAACCGGTAGCGATGATAAATAAACGTAAAACACAGAAAACATAGGTATATTTCATGTATATATATAACTACAGATGTTATATTCAGGTGTATAATTATGTTTGTTATTTATTTTGCTCAGGGTTGCAAGGTTAGGGATGAGAAAATTGACAGAAATATTTGAGATCACATCCTTCATGAAAGGTTATCAGATTGTGGATATTTTACTGGTAAGTGCAGGGGCAGTTACATCATTTGTTGTGGGGGGAGGGTTAGTTTATACAAATTTATTTTAGCTTGATTGCGAAACAATTCCTGATGGAAGCCATCACCATGAGGGAGAGAGAAGAGTCAATGTGGAATTTAAATGCCTTGCCTAAGGGCACAATCGTAATAGCTCCAGTGGGGCGTGAACTCTTTCGCACCTGAAGCGAACGTGCTACCACTGCGCTATCAAGATTTCCAAGGGGGGAGATGACTTAGGTGGGTCTGGTTGCATGTTCTCCCACAAAAATGATTGAGAGAGGTGAGCATTGCATTTAGTGGATTCTCGTTCATTTTAGGGTGTTTTATGTGTGCCAATTGTAATATCACCTTTATAGAGATGAACATTTGTTGTTATTATCGAGCGAGAATGTATTGCCAAGTTTCTAACAGAATATGCCATCGTATTGAACGGATTGTGTGACAGAATTCTATCTTATGGTATGTGAGAGTCATATGACTATTTTATATATGGTGGTGACAAAATTGAAGAGTTGCAGGGGGGTGGGGTGAAAATCTCATAGCCATGATATTTTCACCCGCGGGTGAAGATATCATGGCCATGAGATTTTCACCCCCCCCCCTTAATTGTCTTAAATTATATGAAATAGTTGGCAGTTTCTTACGGAGGTTGGTGCACCCAAGTACTGGTTAACCCCTGGAGCCTGCCCAGGAAAGGTGTTGTTAGGTAAACTGCCCGCCGGCGATATAGTCCAAAATGGTGCTGATGCAGGCGTAAAACCCGAAATATAACATATAACATATTAATTGTCTTAAAGCAATACAACAACATATCCATTGAAATAGCACAACTTTCAATTGACTGAGTGTGCAGTAGTGGGGAATTGTACTCATTATATAAAGAATTAATAGACGCACCGCACCTACCATTCACCTCAAAATTTGTCGCTTTTTATTTTTAATTTTTAAATTCCTTGTATATCTTGGAATATGACTAATGTTGATGCTGTATTGCTTCTATCTCATGGTATTGGAGAGAAATATGACTATTTCAAACATGATGGTGACATAATTGAAAGAGTTGCTGGGGGGTGGGGGGTGTAGATCTCATAGCCATGATATTTTGACCCGCGGGTGAATATATCATGGCCATGAGATTTTCACTCCCCACCTCCCCCTCTAATTGTCTTAAAGGAAAACAACAGGTGGGGGGGGGTGGATATCATGACCATGATATTTCCACCCGAGCCCCCAATAATAATTTTTAAAGTGATATAAAACATATGGAAGATATAAAACATATGGAAAACTTCAGTCATGTAAATCAAACATGATGTTTTTAGTGGGCATATGAAACAATGTAGTTCTTACCGATGAGCTATACAAAAGGGCTTTACTGATATATTATTTTATTTTCTTCTTCATACTGTGGCAGAAATGGTGATGTACGTAACTATTAGTGAGATTATTAGGGTGTAGGGGTGAGGTTGCGATTAAGTTATCGCCATTTTAATATGATGAAATAGAGGTGCAGACATTGAAAATACCATATCACTGTCAAGGTATTATGAAAGTGATAGCCGCCCGTTCCCACCATTTCAATATTTCAAATCCATGTGTTGGTTTTGCTGTGTGTTATGCATACACCCTGGTCGTTTCTAGTTCAATTTACTTGGTGAATATGGACCGTGTACATATGCAACCACTGTAGAGCTAGTCCATGGTCTGCATTGTTCTTATTTAGTCAGAAATATCAGACATGCTTCTAACAAAAAGTATAGATTATCATCATTTGCAGGAATGATGTACCGGTATACAAATTATTTGTACACAAATTGCAAATTCAGCCATATTGTATCATGTCACAGTCTGAGTAACCAATACAATAAGTGTTGAAATAATAGCTACAGCATCCATGTTAGCAACAGACATTTGTACGTATTCACCATATGGTTGTGACAGTGTGAGGAATAGGATATATAAATGGCTCACGTACAGTCCACTCCCTGGATTGAATTCTGTCAATTCGCTAAGAATGTCAGTGACCACTATGTTCCGGTGTATAAAATTTAAATTTCATGACAGAATGTCTGGAAGTAAACCGTGCTCTGACTACTTTGTAATGTAACCTAACACAAGCATTGGCAAACAGTGGTTCTTACAATAGGATATGATGCTCCATTTACATTTTTCAGATTGAAACACTCTTTAAGATTGATGGAATAGTCCAAAAATAGCATGGTCAAGTTATGTACATGTATCATATTTTTCGGTGTGAAATGGGTTTAAAAATCAGATCTCAATTTTTAATAATAAACATATTGTAATATGCATTTTGTGCTGTACAATAGTGCAGTATATATTCTTTGGTGTTACCACAATCATCGTATGTCCACGCCACTGACGATTTTGTTTTGTATTTATTAATCATTGAATATGATCTGTCTGATGTAAACTGTACAAATTAAGTAGGTAGAAAGAACTTGGACGAAAGTTACCCATTTTCACATATGTGTAATATATACACAGAACGACACGAGTGTGCCAATGGAGTTGTGAATATGGCATGAGTGCCAGCACAGCAGATAGAACAAGAGCCGTATCCATACGCCTCTCATTCTATTCTACTATTCTACTACTGCGATCATTCAAACACTCATGTCGTTCTGTATTTATTACACACCGACATGTTTAAATCATCAAACAGTACAGAAAAACGCATGATTTCACAGCATGTTACCCATATGGCATAATATGGCATAGCTGATGACTATTGAAAGGTGCATGATACTCGGTAAAGAAAGACTTGGATCGCCCGACTTTGTGTTGTTCGTTGGACCGGAGACTTTGAACATCCATATTATTGGTATTACAAAACACAGAGGCATGGTATGCATATCATAGTAAAGTACGTTCAATTCTATACACAAAATCCTTGAAAAACAAATTGTATATGAACGTGATACCCACAAGTGAAAATAATCATTACTATGATATTTTCACCCCCCAGCAACTCTTTCAAATTTGCCACCATCATATTTGAAATAGTCATATTTCTCTCCCATACCATGAGATAGAAGCAATACGGCAATATGACATTAGTCATATTCCATGATATACAAGGGAAAAATCTAAAATAAAAAGCGACAAATTTTAAGGTGAATGGTAGGTGCAACTATTAATTCTTTATATGAGTACAATTCCTCACTACTGCACACTCAGTCAATTGGAAGTTGTGCTATGTCAATGGATATGTTGTTTAAGACAATTAGGGGGGGGTGAAAATCTCATGGCCATGATATCTTCACCCCCCCCCCAGCAACTCTTTCAAATTTGCCACCATCATATTTGAAATAGTCATATTTCTCTCGCATACCATGAGATAGAAGCAATACAGCAACAACATTAGTCATATTCCATGATATACAAGGGGAAAATCTAAAATAAAAAGCGACAAATTTTAAGGTGAATGGTAGGTGCAACTATTAATTCTTTATATAATGAGTACAATTCCCCACTACTGCACACTCAGTCAATTGGAAGTTGTGCTATGTCAATGGATATGTTGTTTAAGACAATTAGGGGGGGATGAAAATCTCATGGCCATGATATCTTCACCCACGGGTGAAAATATCATGGCCATGAGATTCCCCCCCCCCTGCAAATCTTTCAATTTTGTCACCACCATATATAAAATAGTCAGATGACTCTCACATATCATAAGATAGAAGCAACACAGCAACAACGTTTGACAAAAATATTGGGGGGCGGGTGAAAGTCTCATAGGTGGGGTGAAAATCTCATGGCATTTTTTTCACCCGCGGGTGAAAAAATAGGCGGGTGAAAATATCATATGACACCGGTTTCGATACTAGGTCAGGCCACGTATGTAGTGTCATTGAGTAAGGCACCTCACACATATTGCTTATTACTGGTTAATCACTTAGGTCGGCTAAGCCTGCCCAGGAAAACATGTCTACGTCCCCGCAAAGGGTTTGACCTTAATGGAACATACATACAGGTGGGTGGGGGGGGGGGAGGGGTTATTAGTAAAATGTACTGTTTCATCATCATCCATACATTGCTTTTCCTGACCACTGGCCCTACAACACTTCTTCTAAAATCAAACATTTCTTGAGTCGTTCTGGAAAGACTTATGATGTGATATGGCACTATTTATTCAATATTGACTCTAAAGGTAATATTTCACCCAGTAACTCGTGTATTTTGTGATATTTCACCCAGTAACTCGTGTATTTTGTCATATTTCACCCAGTAACTCGTGTATTTTGTGATATTTCACCCAGTAACTCGTGTATTTTGTGATATTTCACCCAGTAACTCGTGTATTTTGTCATATTTCACCCAGTAACTCGTGTATTTTGTCATATTTCACCCAGTAACTCGTGTATTTTGTGATATT
This sequence comes from Archivesica marissinica, assembly GCA_014843695.1. Taxonomy (NCBI): domain Eukaryota; kingdom Metazoa; phylum Mollusca; class Bivalvia; order Venerida; family Vesicomyidae; genus Archivesica; species Archivesica marissinica. Next base: position 28,420,227 of record CM026389.1, read on the forward strand.
TGATCCAGTAACTCGTGTATTTTGTGATATTTCACCCAGTAACTCGTGTGTTTTGTGATATTTCACCCAGTAACTCGTGTATTTTGTGATATTTGATCCAGTAACTCGTGTATTTTGTGATATTTCACCCAGTAACTCGTGTATTTTGTGATATTTCACCCAGTAACTCGTGTATTTTGTGATATTTGATCCAGTAACTCGTGTATTTTGTCATATTTCACCCAGTAACTCGTGTATTTTGTCATATTTCACCCAGTAACTCGTGTATTTTGTCATATTTCACCCAGTAACTCGTGTATTTTGTCATATTTCACCCAGTAACTCGTGTATTTTGTCATATTTCACCCAGTAACTCGTGTATTTTGTCATATTTCACCCAGTAACTCGTGTATTTTGTCATATTTCACCCAGTAACTCGTGTATTTTGTCATATTTCACCCAGTAACTCGTGTATTTTGTATATTTGACCCAGTAACTCATGTATATTGTGATATTTGACACAGTAACTCGTGTATTTTGTGATATTTAGTTTATACAAATTTATTTTAGCTCGATTGCGAAACTTATTTCAACTTATATAAATCACTCTCGAGACCTCATTCCTGATGGAATCCATCGCCACGAGGGAGAGAGAAGAGGCAACGTGGAATTTAAATGCCTTGCCTAAGGGCACATTCGTAACGGCTCCAGTGGGGTTCGAACTCCGGACCTTTCGCACCTGAAGCGAACGCGCATCCACTGCGCTATCACGACTTCCACTTGTGATATTTGATCCAGTAACTCATGTATTTTGTGATATTTGATCCAGTAACTCGTGTATTTTGTGTACTTTCAGGACCTGTCTCACTACGAGTACGACGATATGGTGAGGAAATCCATGCATCTGCTAAACAGATACTTCTCCGCCCACAACAGTCTGTTCAAGCGAGCTATACAGGCGCAGGTAAGGAGTACTCCGTGCTTCTTGTGTCACGACTATAACGTAGCTTCTGTACGGTTGTCGCCAGATCGGACAGATGGGTTTTCTCCGGGTATTCCGGTTTCCTGCCACACAAATGACCACATTTACGCTCTTTCACCCGCGCCAACGAGAGTGATTAATATAAGTTGTTGAAACTTGCTTCGCAATCGTTGTAAAATAAATAAAGTTTTAAATTTTTTTTTGTAAACTTGCAGGTTTATGTCCGTGGGGGATGGGGGCAGTCGGGGGTTTGTCCGTGGGGGATGGGGCGGTCGGGGGTTATGTCCGTGGGGGATGGGTGTGGTCGGGGGTTATGTCCGTGGGGGATGGGGGCGGTCGGGGGTTATGTCCGTGGGGGATGGGGGCGGTCGGGGGTTATGTCCGTGGGGGATGGGGGCGGTCGGGTTTATGTCTGTGGGGGATGGGGGCGGTCGGGGGTATGTCTGTGGGGGATGGGGGCGTCGGGGTATGTCCGTGGGGATGGGGGCGTCGGGGGTTATGTCCGTGGGGGATGGGGGCGGTCGGGGGTTATGTCCGTGGGGGATGGGGGCGGTCGGGGGTTATGTCCGTGGGGGATGGGGGCGGTCGGGGGTTATGTCCGTGGGGGATGGGGGCGGTCGGGGGTTATGTCCGTGGGGGATGGGGGCGGTCGGGGGGTATGTCCGTGGGGGATGGGGGCGGTCGGGGGTTATGTCCATATTGCTTTGCACACACATATATCAATATTTTCTGTAACTGTAGGTGTTGATCACAGATGGCTCTGTACAGGTGTACAAGGACATGGAAGAGCAGCTGCCGTTGCTACGGAGATTATCCTCTAATAAACTTGGAGACTCCGAGGCGAACAGCTTAGCAGAAATACTTGAAAAGTTGATACAGTAAGTACAGACAATGTCAGTTTGTTCAATACAGAAAAAGCTATGAATCCTTTCTTTGAAGTTTTTTTGTGTTTATACGTTTATTTATCGCCGCCTCCAGGTTAATCTGGGCGACGCCTCCAGAAATATATTAGTCATTTAATTTTTGGAGGATAGTGGAAGATACAGAAGACGCACCAATTCTAGAAACATCCCTTGTGCTTTTACATGCACCGATATATGAGATCTCGGTATATAGCCCCATATTAATATTATTAGGGTGAGACACGATCACTGACACATCTGTATCATCAGCTTATAATGTCATATGGCAGCTCTCCAGCTGTTACTGGTGGAGAGGAAGACCCCAGAGGTTCCCACACCAACAGACATTCAGGAGGAAGAACCCAGAGGTTCCCACACCAGCAGACATTCAGGAGGAAGACCTCAGACGTTCCTACACCAGCAGACATTCAGGAGGAAGACCTCAGAGGTTCCCACACCAGCAGACATTCAGGAGGAAGACCTCAGAGGTTCCCACACCAGCAAAAATTCAGGAGGAATACCCCAGAGGTTCCCACACCAGCAGACATTCAGGTGGAAGACCTCAGAGGTTCCCACACCAGCAGACATTCAGGTGGAAGACCCCAGAGGTTCCCACACTAGCAGACATTCAGGAAGAAGACCTCAGACGTTCCCACACCAGCAGACATTGAGGAGGAAGACCCCAGAGGTTCCCACACCAGCAGACATTTAGGAGGAAGACCTCTGAGGTTCCCACACCAGCGGACATTCAGGAGGAAGACCTCAGAGGTTCCCACACCAGCAGACATTTAGGAGGAAGACCTCTGAGGTTCCCACACCAGCGGACATTCAGGAGGAAGATCTCAGAGGTTCCCACACCAACAGACATTCAGGCGGAAGATCTCAGAGGTTCCCACACCAGCAGACATTCAGGAGGAAGACCTCAGAGGTTCCCACACCAGCAGACATTCAGGAGGAAGACCTCAGAGGTTCCCACACCAGCAGACATTCAGGAGGAAGACCTCAGACATTCCCACACCAGCAGACATTCAGGAGGAAGACCTCTGAGATTCCCACACCAGCAGACATTCAGGAGGAAGACCTCTGAGATTCCCACACCAACAGACATTCAGGAGGAAGACCTCTGAGGTTCCCACACCAGCAGACATTCAGGAGGAAGACCTCTGAGGTTCCCACACCAGCAGACATTCAGGAGGAAGACCTCTGAGGTTCCCACACCAACAGACATTCATGAGGAAGATCTCAGAGGTTCCCACACCAGCAGACATTCAGGAGGAAGACCTCTGAGGTTCCCACACCAGCAGACATTCAGGAGGAAAACCTCAGAGGTTCCCACACCAGCAGACATTCAGGAGGAAGACCTCAGATGTTCCCACACTAGCAGACATTCAGGAGGAAGACCTCTGAGGTTCCCACACCAACAGACATTCAGGAGGAAGACCTCTGAGGTTCCCACACCAGTAGACATTCAGGAGGAAGACCTCTGAGGTTCCCACACCAGCAGACATTCAGGAGGAAAACCTCAGAGGTTCCCACACCAGCAGACATTCAGGAGGAAGACCTCAGACGTTCCCACACCAGTAGACATTCAGGAGGAAGATCTCAGAGGTTCCCACACCAGCAGACATTCAGGAGGAAGACCTCAGAGGTTCCCACACCAGCAGACATTCAGGAGGAAGACCTCAGAGGTTCCCACACCAGCAGACATTCAGGCATGGATGAACACAAAGGAAACTACAATTATTGTGTATTCTACTAAATAAAGGTTTAGAAAATATTCTTGAGAATAATACGGGAAGAGAAAAGGCATTCGAGTTATTTCAAAATACATTATTTTCCGGTTTTTGTCACATAGAAGGGGGTTAACCTATAAGTATTGGGGAATTCTACGAAATATTTTTGTAAAAATATTTTTGAGAATAATCCCGGAGAGAAAAGGCATCTGAGAACAAGAGATATTTTCTAAACATGATATTTTGAGTTTTTGTCGAATGAGAACATACAATTATTGGGAATTCTACGAATAATGTTGGAGAGAATAGACAACTGAGAACAGAGTTATTTTCACAAGACGTTATTTTGCAGTTTTTGTCACCTGGAAGGAGAAGAAGAAGAGCCCCATAAGATGAACCAGAGCATCCTCTACAACAACGGTACGTTTGGAATCATCTCCAATGTTCTCCACTCTCTTGGCTGTGTGCTGCACCCTGCTACTTTTTGTTATTCCCATTACTACGTAACGCACGTCTTTGCCCGCAATTGCCCTTGTCTCACTCATCTTTTCCCCTGTTACCCAATTCTTTCCCTGCAATTGCCCTTGTCTCATTCATCTTTACCCCTGTTACCCACGTCTTTCCCTGCAATTGCCCTTATCTCACTCATCTTTCCCCCTGCTACCCTTGTCTTTCCTCACTATTACCTTTGTCTTCCCCCCTGCTACCCTCGTCGTTTATGCTATTGCCTTGTCTTCCGCCTGCTACCCTCGTAGTTTATGCTACTGCCTTGTCTTTCCCCCCTGCTACCCTCATCGTTTATGCTACTGCCTCGTCTATCCCCCTCC